>VYXD01011413.1:911933-1068875 GCA_013397195.1 Hylia prasina | reverse complement strand
CGGGGACCTGCCGTTCCTGGGCTCGGTGCTGCGGCGCGCAGAATGCGTGCGGCGCTGCGAGGAGCCGCGCCTGGGGGCCGTGTCCCGTCACCGCGCCGCCGAGGAGGTGCGCGCCGACTTCCAGCGCAGGGTGCCCTACAGCTACCTGCAGCGCGCATACATCCAGGTAGGCACCGCCCGGCCCGGCCCGGCCCGGCCCTCCTAGCCTCCCTCTCCAAAAGGTTATCCGCGCTTTCCTACTCCCGAACATCCCAGGTGTGCCCCCTTTGCCATCTCCCAAGCCGTCCCGGTATGGTCCCCCACGGCGTTCTCACCGTATCATGACCAGTTCCCGAGACACAGAATCCTGGATGGCAATGTAGCTTCTCTCCGGCTTTGGTTCCCCTGTGCTTTTCCCGTCTTGTTTTGGGTGGTTTTTCTGTTTGCTTTGGGGAAAGGATGTTTTTGTTTCAGTGTAACATTGTATAATTCTGAAAATTGTCTGCCTTCAGTTTGCAGAGAAAAACTCTCCGAAACCCCTCAGTAACACCCCCCATGCCCTCTGCCCTTTCAGACAAACTGAACTGATTCCAAGTTTCAGGAGCTGGGACTGTACATGAAACTGGAAGGTACCTAGCCTGTGTTCCAGGGACCTGATGGTCATTATCCTGACGTCATGTGAAATACTTTGCAGTATTTCTGCAAAGTAGCAGCGGGCAGTCAGTATTTAGCAGCCGCTGACATCCTGAGTATCATCCTGTTATCCCAGTAACTTCTGCCTTACAACTGGTGCCTTCCCTGAGAAAAACGGTGTTACTCTTTGAACTTCCTTGCCAAAAAGAAGAAAAAAAAAAAAAAAAACCCAGAGGGGAAAAAACCAACAACCCCCCCACCAACCCACGCCATGATAGCTAATGGTATTTTTCCTATTCATTCAAGACTCGTGCTCTGTCAAGCCACCTACTCTAGTAAGTCTTCCTGTTCATGACTAGTAAGGACAGAAACTCTGGGAATTTTGTTTCATGCCAAGTGGAATGTTTAAAGCATTTCTGGAACATATCTCTGTGGATTTCTGCTTTATTTGAGCACATTCATAACCTTTTAGTTGCTATAGGCAACTTAATAGGTGAAGACCTGCATGGCGGAGCACAGGGAGTGTGATTCTGCTGAAATCCATTTCCACGCAGAGGAGCAAACATCTTTCCTAGGCAGTGCTGGTGCCTGTGGTGCAGTGCCTACACAGCAACACATCAAGGAGGCAAACCATCACCACTGAAACCTAGTGGAAAATCACAGCTACGTTGCTTTTTTATGCTTCCTTTTCTGTCATTGCCATAATATCAGTTTTACAAGTCAGGGACTAGAACTGCATTGGCTTAAACTCTAGTGGCCATGTGATGCATAGAGTTCCTGAAGGAATTCCTGGGGGTGAACTGGAACTGTTATTTGGCTTGTGTGCAGTGCCTGTGCAGCTGATGGTGCTTACAATAAAAGATACCCTATGTAGTGTCAGCAGCTGTGGGAAGTGACACAAAATTTGCCATGTTAAAAAATTAAGTGATTTCTTATTCTGATTTCAAAGCCATTTTCAGACTTACTGATGTCAAACTCACTGAAAAACTTGCCTCTAAATTAGGTAGTTGGGTTTTTGTCTCCCACTTCAGTAAAATTGATATATAAAACCCCAGAAAATGTTGAGGTATGGGCTGTTCTTGCATGTATGCTTCTACTGAGACTGAGGTTACTTTCTCCATTAAAATGGCATTCTAAGCTTTTCAAAAGCAATGTATTGAAAACAGCCCTTTTAAAATTTATTTTATTTGTGACTCATCTTAATTTGCTTTTGCAGCATCTGGGGATTTTATGTTCATTCTAACACTGATTTCACTGCTCTCAGATGGAGTAGTGGATGTTCCTTTTACCTGCGTGGCTGTCCGGGTGTCGGGCACTGGAGCCAAGGGAAGGTACTCTTTGACTAGACTTGTTCGTGTTTCTAATACCTTTTTCTTTAACCCGTTCTGATGCTCTTGTGAGCAGCACTCTGACCAGCCTAGTCCCTCACATCACCCTGCAGTGATTTGTCCACATCCTCAGCTGGCTGCTGCCTGTACCTGAGCTCTGCTCCCAGGATTGCCCTTTTGCTCTGGCTCAACAAGTCTGTGCACAGGAGAAAATACCCTGCATGGGATTTGCCTGCACTTGCAGCAAACACGAGGTCTAATGTCATACACTTGGATGTGAACCATCCCCTCATGCCAAGGCTGAGAGCCAAGGCTTTGGCATGTTCCCTGAGGGTTGGGATGCATCAGCTCCGCACTCTCTGGGTTGACTTTGGCTGCAGCATCTGCTTAGCATTTTGTCTGAAAAGGGGAGCTGCAAAGCAGGGCTTGTGCAGAGCCCCCCAGCCTTGCTGTGGGTGCACAGACAGGCTGCACAGCTCTGGAGGTGGCCACTTCACCCTCGTGTTTTGCTTGAAACCAAAGAGGAAATGAGATGAGGTTCAACACCCTGCTGTGTACCCTGTCCAGCTCCTCCCTGGGCTGCATGACGAGGTCAGGATCCTGGGCACTTGTACAGAGCACTGGGAGGATGGCAGGGTTTGGTGGCATTTGTGGTTTGAGAGAAGAGGAGCAGCCTGGAATGTGCTTCCCACCTCCCACTCTTGCTGACCTCGTGCTTGTTTGTTTCTCAGGAGGGGAGAAACACATCCCATCAGGAGGGAGTGACAGAGCAAGGAACAGATGAAAAAAATCGAAGGGTTTGGCTCTTGTGCAGCGCTTTGAAAAACGGTGCTGAATATGCATGAACTAATCCTTGCAACACTCCTGTGGGGTAGGAAAAGCACAGGCTTTCAGTCCTGCTGTACAGATGCACAGCCAAACGTTGGCCAGCACTGTGTGTGCTGTTTTGGGAGCAGCAGAGCCACCCAGATGCCTTGGGAGCAGGCAGGGCTCCCAATGCCTTTTGGTGCCCTGGGAACAGGTTGGGGTTTCCCACTGCCTCTGGTCTCTCACTGCAGAGCAAGCACCAGCACAGCCTGGCTCAGTTGTGATGAAGTGAATGAGACTCTGCAGTGAATTGGTGGAAAACTGGTGCTAGATTTGGAAGTTTTGGACTTTTTTTGCTCCTTTGTTTTGTTTTTTGGGACTTTTTAAACTGGACTATAGCAGCAGCTGCACTGGGCTGCATTGCTCCTGCTTCTGAGCAGATAGATGCTCAAGATAATCCTACATAGAGCACTGTAAAGGGGCAGGGAGGTGATGATGTGTGTAGGTGAAATAGCAGTGCTATCCTTCTATGAAAGCATGTGCTATCAGCCTCTGATGTGATCATCCCCATAATCCTGTCAATTATTTCCTAATTATTCATACTTTTCTGAAACAGAAATGGTGGTCTTCTGAAGACCACTTTCCTATTTCACAGGTGTGATCTGAGTGTTTCTGGTGACTCTAGCATGATGTGAGGGGAGGCTGTGGTGCACTGCAGGAATGGGACAGCTTGTGGATTCAGCTGAAGGTTTCTGTCAGCTTCAGGCTCGGGATCAGGCTCCTGAGGTTGACTGCAGACTCCACAAACTGTAGACAGATTGCACTGAACAAGCAGCCCAAGTCCAAATGTGTTTGCAAGACTTGTTTGCAGCTTCTCAGTAGGTATCTCACTAGGAGTAGGAAGACTCCTCCTTCTCCTAGGCTAGCTGGTGTTTTCTGGTAATCTGGAAATATAGTGGGTACATCTGGTTGAGGCAGTGAGGGTGAGGGTGGGTTTGAGAAGGTGTGGAAACAGAGAAGGAGATGAAAACATGCATGTAGTGGGCTCTCCAGCCCAAAGTGAAAAGGTTCTTCAGTGGGTTTCTGCTGTCATGTCCTATGGGCTGGACAGTTTGCCAGATGCTGGTGAGTCTCAGCTCTCAGAGAAATAACCTCTAGGCTTGGCAGATGGGTGTGGTGGGATCTCTTTGCCCTATTAAATACTTTATTAGTCCTGTTCTCCTTGTTTTATTTTAGTCATCTTGTTTCTGTAAAAACCTAGCCTGCAGGCCATGACGTTCCTAACCCTGCTTTTTGGAGTTTTTCTAGCTCTGAGAGTGAGTGGAGGAGGAAATGTACACAAGGTACTCTGTGACAGCATTTGCTGCTGCAAGCTGCTGACTCAAGAGCCGTGTTGGAGCTTGCCCTGGATGGTCTGCCATGAACCCTGTGACAGAGAATTACTCCCAGTCCCCAGTCTAACTCCTGCAAGTCAGCTTGGTCCAGAAACAACAAGGAACCTGGAAAAATTGATCACTGTGTCAATTGCAAAACCAAATCTTGTTTCTTTTCTACCTTACTGACCCTCCCCTTGAGATCTCTTTCCTTTGTCTCATCCTGTTCCCAGCCACAGCAACCCCTGGCCTGCTCGCTGGGTTGACGGCTATAGGCTGTTTTGATTTTCCCTGGATATTGGTGTGCTGATGCTGAGCACTTCCTCCCACTTTGTAAATACTGAGTTGCAGTGGTCTTGTCTCCCCCCATGCCTGGATGCCCCGTTGCACATCGGTGAAGCATGGCAGGAATTGTACAGATGTCGTATGCAGCCACCAGCCTTCAAGCTAGATGAAATAAAGCCTTTCAGTCTGTGCTTGGGTTTAAAACAATAAATACAATAAGCCCCCAGCATGCTGGACATTGTTTCTCTCTTAGTAATGCCAGATTGTAGGTGGAGAAAAAGGGGTAAGAGCCTGACTATGGTCTGGTTTATTCTCTTTGGCTTGAGTTCCCCCTTGCCATGTCTGAGATGTTCTTCAGTTCTGTTACAATCATGACTTTGTGTGTTGCAAGCACAAAACAATAATGTTTAGGTTTTCCATGTTGTAGGAGAGGTTGTTTATTTGTTCTTTAAAGCTGTTTTTTTTTTTTTTTAAAAAAGGTCTTGTTTGGGGAGAACTTCCACTTTTATCTTCAATGCTGGGTTTTCCACCATGCAGCAGATGTGGCAGTGCTGGAGGCACCGCTGGGGATGTGTCCTTGGGTCACACTGTGCTGTCCTGCCCACCCACCACCACCAAGATGTCTGAAAGGCAACAGACACAATAATCACTTGAAAAAAGACGACAGGAGAGAAACAGGAGAGACAAGTGAGAGCCCAAACTTCAGAAACACTTGTGATATAGATTATCGCCTGACTCCAGTTCTGCCTTTGAAAACTCCCTATTGATGAGAATCCAGACCCAAGGGAGGAGAGTTGTATATGTAAAACTTTGCCTTTAGCCTCTCCAGTCTGATTATTCTGTCCTCTGCCAGTGCTTATGTGATCTCTCCACCAGCCACATTTGGGTGTCTGAGTGCCTTTACCAATCCTCGTGGTTGCTGAGACACCTCCACCAAATTCTTTCCACCACTCACTGCTGCCCACCTCTGTGTGTTTCACAGGGCCAGAGACTTTTGTCTCTGTGACAGGTATGTGGATCACCTATCCAGGGATTGTGGAGTAATTCTGGATTCACAGCAATGTAGTTGCTTGGGGAATTCAGTTTGTTTCACCCAAGGACTGCTGTTTTCCATGAACAGTTTGCTCAGTTTTCCTTAGTGCCACAATGCTGCATGGACCTAACAGATAATGGGGTCCTGTCCTGGGGTGAGCCACAGCCTTTGGGGAAATGTGGTTTCACTTGCAGCATCTCGTGGGCAGTGGCACAGGATAATGTGTAAAACCTCTTACTTTAAAGTCTTTGGGGGAGCAGCTATTTCTCATCACAGGCACCACCTGTCCTGCAAGGGCTGTCTGTGCAATTGATCTTGTTTTTGCAGGATTTATGTGACATCTCAGACAAAGACCTATAGTAAAACTGTCAGATAATCATTATTATTTGGATTTTTACTATTAGTGGTGTTTATTTATCTTCAATCTTGAGAATTGGTATTACTCAGATACTGGATAAATAAACACATCCCAGAATTAATCTCTTGGAAGTCTCTTTATTTAGATTTTCTGAGAAAGCATTCCTACTCCTCAGCAGAGGGTAAATGTTAGTGCTCAGAAAGTTAAAATTATTTAGGACAAAAATAAACTCAGTTTGTGGGGATGGAAAACTCTGAGTCTTGATGCTTGAGTCAGTGTACTGGGTTTAGAGCAGGATATTTAGTCCTGCCCTAAGCCCGGGACACTGACCCAACTGCCCCTGCTCCTGTTCGTGCTGACAATTTCAAATGAAATGCTTCTAAAATGTTTAGAGTCGAAAATACTGTCAGAGAGGCAAAGAGGTGACCCAGTGGTTCAATTCTGCTGCCAGTAAATGCAGACTTGGTATATCTTTGTCGTGATGGTGTCTTAGTGTCTTCACAGGAATCTCAGTCTTGACTTTTTGGACTTGACTATGGGCTTGTGATGTACTAAAAATTAGACTAGCTGGTTGTAGTGATTTTCTGGTGGTTTCTTCTGTTTTTCGAGTGTTTGATTTTTCTTTGTTTTTTTGTTTGTTTGTTTGTTTTAATAGA
Organism: Hylia prasina; assembly: GCA_013397195.1. NCBI lineage: Eukaryota > Metazoa > Chordata > Aves > Passeriformes > Sylviidae > Hylia > Hylia prasina. Next base: position 1,062,423 of record VYXD01011413.1, on the reverse strand, counting down.
GCAAATCCAAAACCAAAACTAAGGTGTTTGCAGATTGCCACATCATTTGAACTGGTAGTAAATTAGCAGAGCACTGCCCAGCAAATCAGGATAGAACCAGTAAACACATACTGGTTGTAGACCCACTAAGCTCATTTCATACAGCTTAGTGTCATCCATTTGATAGCCAGGGCTGCTCTTTTTGTTTTGCCATATTCTTCTTTCTCACTTCATGGCTATGCAGTCATGCCAGGGCTTCAAAATATACTTTCAGTGGGTCCCAGCCTGCAATATTTCTCAGCCTTTTGGAGAAAACAAGGTAACCCTGAATTCTTCCTTATTTCTTGGCAATCTCTGGTGACGTGGCTTGGATGATGGATGAGACAGATGCGATTCACGTGGTCCGAGTGGATTTTTTGAGACCTTGATCTAAAGGCCTCCCAGTGTAGGTTAATATCCCAAGTGGAACAAAACTGGGCACCAGTACTGGGGGAGAGCCCAGACTCGTGCTGCTGGAATGGGACGCAGGAATCTGCCCCTTCCCTGTTCTTGCATCTCCTTAGTTTCTCCTGGTTATTGCACCTTCCCCTGCTGGCTGCTCCTTGGCAGAGCCTTGCTGCTGAACTGCCCTGTCCATGCACCTTGGTGTGCTGGGATTTGTTAAGTGGCTTTTTGTGCTGCCTGTTAAATCTCCTCCATACGTCCGAGAGCTCTGCTCTGGCTTCTGCGGAGCCCTTTTGTTGTCCTTGGCCACAGGAATAACAAACGGCAGCTGATGATGAACTGCATGTGAATGAGCAATGCAACTTAGCCCTGCTAAGCAAACTTCTGCCCAGTACTCTCTACTCGTGGCTGAGGTTTCAGCAAGGATTATTCCCATTTTCTTGTACAACTGGTGACTTCATCGTGGATGGCACTGGCAGTGGTGAGAAACCATCCTGTCAGTAGCTGATACATTTACTGCCAACCTCCTGAGCACTGCTGGAGCCTTGCAAGCAGGATTCTGGGCTCAAAGCACTGCTGGACGTCTGGAGCAAGGAATTGAGGGGTTATTTATCTTAGGTTTTTTTTCCTTTGGAGGTGGTATGAATTAGTCATTGTGATTGGGTTTGTTCCCAAGGAGTAGGAACCCCTGTACTCTGCACAGGGCACATTTCCATGTGTGTAGTCTGGACTGAGGCCAGGCTGAGCTTGGATAAATCGATGTGAACCCGGAGTGACCCAGCTGAGGGCCATGGAGTTTCTCTGCCCTAGCACTGGGGAAGCTGAGATCAGGGCTTGGCCAGTGTGTTCCAGCAGTAAGGGATGGCAGGGAGGAGGGCGCGAACTTCCCGGGATGCTTTTGTTTCCAGCCAATGTATCAGCAATAAGGTATTGACATTTTTATTTCTTGGCCATGAGCTGGTGATGACTAATGAAGGCAGGGGGTCTGCCTGTGGGTGGGTTCAGGCAGCAAAGAGCTGTTCCTCATCAGCCTGTACCTCCCACCCAGTCCTTCTCCTTTCCATGACAACTGGTCAGTTAAACAGACCCTCCAGGGATGACGTCAAGGGTCAGGGATTTGGCCACCAAATAATTATAGCAACAAAAATAGCATCACTTCCCCACCCCTTCCTTCCCACATGATCCTGCTGAATCCCAACTCATAAATGTCCTTTTTTTTCTTTCTTGGATGAGAAGCAAAGCCCACATGTATTAGCTGGAACATATGGCAGGGTTTGGCTGTAGCCCATAAGTTGTAAAGGCCAAATACTCACTTGTAGCTTCTTGTTCACTGAAAAAAAAAAAAAAATAGGAGGAGAAAAACACGTTCTTTCAGGATTGGATGAAAGACTGAGTCTGTGCTCGTGCTGGGATGGGAAGCAGGGTGTGGGACAGCAGGCTGACTGTGCTGTCATGACGGGGAACGTGTCCCCTCACAGCACAGAGGTGATAGGCTGGCCATTGAGAGGTGGCCTGGTGGCAGTGGCCACTGTCCCCTGCCCTAATGCTGTTCCTCAGGTCAGGCAGAGTTTGCAGACAGGCTGCTCGGGAGGATGTCACCAGCACCAGGGCTCCAGAGCAGTCAGCAGGTTTTACATGTGGGTTGGTCACGGGCAGGAGAAAATTCTGTCTTTGCAGCACTAAAGGTTTTATTAAGGGTCATGAGAACATCTGGGAGTTAGAAAATTTGTGAAGGGGAAAAAAATGAAGGGACATTGTCAGGAATTGACTGTCTGCACCACCAGAATGTACCTGGTGTACCTGAATTAAAAAAAATCAGAAAAATCACAAAAATGCTTGTTAGACACCAACACGTTGCTTTTCACCATGGATTTTCCAAAGCATCTGCAGTGGTGGCCTTGATCTCACATCATATCCCTGCAGAAAGATGAGCCTGAGACTGTGCTGTGTCCTGCCAAAGTTAGAAGTGGGAGAGAATCTGCAGAACCTTCTGCCTGAAAAAAATGGGTGGGCAAATCCTGCCTCAGAGTATTGCAGGTAGGGCACTGCCTGCACCCACTGCTCGGGGTTGGACTCCCAAGGGTGCAGTGGGGAGATGTTCATAACCCAGGGCTGCAACTTCTTTTGAAGATGGAGCCAGCTATATTCCTTCCCTGGAAAGATGAGTGGGGTACAGAGAGAAAGAGCTTGGAAAATATCCTTCAAAATATTTGCCGAAGGTGTTGCTGTGACTGCCCAGGGACTGAAGCACAGTCTGTTGGTTCCCTTGCTTAGAAAGCTGCTTTTAAAGTGGTTTTAGCCAAGGCACTGCCTGTTCTAAGGTTTATATATATTCTGGGGCATCTGTGACCTGAGTTACTCTGTGCCTTTGGAAGCAGATGAGAAACTGCAAAGTTTCATTGAAATAGTCTGAAAGGAAGAGCACTGACTTGTGGTATGTTGCACTGTTCTGCTGCTGGAAAACACTTCCCCATCCATGCCAGCCTCATCCAAAGGATCTGTGGATGAAGCAAAATATTTTAGTGAAAGGGAGGAATATGTTGTGTCTTACTCCATTTTTCCTATTTATGGAGGTGCTGGTCTCTCTGTTGCAGGGGCTGAGAATGGACAGGAGTTTTCTTACCTGTGGGCAGAACTGATCCTGAGGATGTGTTTGCAGGCTGTGAAGCAAGAGTTGTGAGATGCACTAAGCTCCAGAGGTGGGTGAGGAAAGGCTGTTTTTGTAGAGGGAGCTCATGCTGTTGCAGGAGAGGCTTTTATGGCGTGGTGATGCAGAGTCCAGGTCTGTGCTGCTGAGAGCAGATGGTTGGGACAGGGTTTGAGTAGTGCTGGTGCATCTTGTGCTCTTAATTATTACTCTGGTGCACTCAGCACTCTGTGTGTAGGCACTGCAGGGTGCTGCTCTAGTGCAGATCCTGTTGTGGGCTGCTAGGGAAGCTGGTCACCACTGCTCCCTTTGCTTTAAATATTAATGTCTTTTGGCAGATTTTGTAAGAAATGTGACTCAAGGGTTTTCTTTGGAGTTGTTCCTTGGTTCCTTGGAGCCCTACTCCATTTTCTTTAACATAAGTGTTGCACCCTGGTACCCAGGTGGCTCTGCTGCTTCTCTGGAGTTGTTATTCCAGGGTCAGTCACAGAGTCCTCCAGCCAGCTACCTTGGCTCACTGGGGTGCTGCTCAGTAACACTTGGTTTCAGCTTGGATCCTGTTACATGGCAGGCAAATAGCAAATAAAACAGTGATGTGCCACTTTAGGAAGCAGCTTGTCCACTCAGCTGTCAACTGCATGTCTCTTCTATGCAGCCTAGGCTGGGCTGCAAGACTGTGGTAGCTCACTGCAGACATGTCCTGTGTGCTGTGACGATGCAAAGAACATCCTCAGGCTCCCCCAGAGCTGTTTCCCCAGCTAGGAAATGTCCATGGTAATGTCCATGGACAGGTAATGTCCATGCCTGGGCTGTGGTCTCCAGCTGAGTTCCAGCTGAAGCCTGGCTCAGACTGGCTTCATGCAGCACTTTTGCCTGCGTGGAGAAGGTGAAGCTGTTGCATCCCTGTCTGCCATCAGCATGACCTTTGTGTGCTCGCCCAGCCACCCTTCCTGCTGCTGGAGTTTGCTCTCCACCACCCAAACTGGCTGAATCTTTCTCACTGTAACCTGAGCATTCCTTGACCAGACTCACTGCCCTCTAAAGGGGCAGATCCTACACACTCAGTGCCTTAATGCTGGATTTAGGACTCATTCCTGTACCCTCAGTGACTTGGGTGTAACCAAAGGGGGATGTGGGACATCAGTGCCTGGTTGTTCCCCAGTGCTCAGGCATAGTTCAGGCCTGGGTGCTGGGGGACTGCAGTGAGCACTGTGAGAGGAGGCAGCTCTGCAGGGACAAGGCTTGTGGCTCCCCAATGGCCTGGGATGTGCAGGACAGTTCCAGTTTTGGCAGCTGGACTGTTCCATGTGATAGCTGAAGCTCTGGGACTTGGAGAAGGCTACGATTCTTTGAATGTTGCCAAACTCAGATCTGAGCTTAACAAAAGAGATTTTCTCATCTTGGGAGACTCATTCCAACTTGATTACTGTTTGGGTTGTTCAACAAAACAGTCCTTAGAAAATTGCTTTTGCACTGTAAGCACAAGGCTTTTCACAGTGGTGTTTTTAACTCCAAATCACTGTTTCTTTAATCACTTCACTTTAAGCACTTCTGTGCTTGTGTTTTCCAAATATATTTTGGATCCTTGCTGGGAAATCTGGCTAGATGATAGACTCCTAAATAAACCATTTTTCACTTCTAATCTTTTTTGAATCAAACCAAACTAGGTAGAGAGACCTGACTAACCATTCATCTGGATTTTCTCTTTGAAAGTTATAGCACTTAAAGCTGTCACTGAGTTTCCAGCAATCAGTACACTCAGCTGTCTTGAAAAGCACAGTGTAGAAGCCACAGTGTCCTTCATGATACTTTTGAGAAGTATTAGGTAGTGAAGGTTTGCATGTTTCAGGCTTATTATTTACATTTCTGTCCCTTTGCTGCTGTTTTACGCAGTGGATGTTACAGCTCAGCTCCTAAGTGGTGGAGCCCTGCTCAGAAAGGGTTCCAGGTCCTTTGGGATCTTCTGTGCTGCTCTTTGGGGTTATTTTGGTATTGCAGCCAACCTGTGCTGAATAACAAAGTCCTGCTAAATAAGATTGCCAGTTGAGCTCTTGCATGCTCTAGGTGTGTGTCACAGGCTCTTCTTGCTGCACAGATGTGCATGGAGCTGGGAGATGAACAGGAAAACCCTCCTGGTGTTTGCCTGTGCTGCATACCTGAGGTGGGAGGGAGTACTCAGGTATAAGAGCCAGCAGTGCTTAGCCCCTGAGTGAGGCATTATTTTATTGGGGTAAGAATGTACTCAAGCCTAGAGAGGGTTGTGTTTGGGAAGTGATCAGGATTGCTGTGCCAAGTGAAACAGAATGCCAGTGCTTTTAAGTGCCAGTTGGTCAGTGGTACAGCTGGGTCAGTACTGCATTATATGAACCACTTCACTGTCCATCTTACTTAAGCCACTCAATGACAGCTTTGGAAGTTATTCTCTGCTGTTGAGGGAGGAGAGCTAAGCCCAGACAGCTGACAGTTCAACTGTATTTAATTTTGCTGTTTGCTCTTGAGTCCTAAGGTTGGAAAGGTAAAGATTGTAGGAAGACAAGGAAGGGAGAATCTGCTTTTCTTTTCACAGTGTTTCCTCTGTGTCAGGAGGATCATCAGGCGTTTTGGAGCTTATCCTTGTAGATTCCCCTGTTGCAAAACTGCAGTAGAATTTTGGCTGTGCTGTATTCTCCCTTTTATGTGCCAGCAAGCTTGGCCCTCTGCTTTTATCTACACTTAGTGCTTTAGCAATCCTGAGCACAGAAAACTAGATCTGCTTTTGCTTAGCATTATAAGCCAAAAGCAGCACTTGACTATCTCTTGTTTCAGAGCCAGAGTGCTGCTGAGTGCAATCAGAGACTTTGTCCAACCAGTAACGGGTGACAACAGAAGGATGTCAATGCTAGGGAATGTCAGACAGAGATGTGTACCAAAGGCTGCTGAAAATAGCAGGGTTTGAAGCCTTCTGAGCTGCACACTTTGATCTTGGTCCATGCTGAGGACAACTGCTCTGACTGATGGACTGCACGGTAAGTTGGTGATGGATTTAGCAGAGTCCTCACAGGTGTCTGGATTTGAGACCTGCTGATATTTGCAATAAAACTGTGTAAAATGTCTAATGGTATTGGTATCTGTCCTTTAATCTGAAGACACTGAGATGGAGGTTGTTAGGATAAATGGAAGGGAGTGTGACACAGCTTATTCAGAAAGAAAAAGAGCTGAAGGGGTGCCTATACTTGCTGTGGACTTACATCTGTTCTAATGACTCAGGTTTGTGCCTGATGACTTACTAAAGCACAGCTGCATTGTGCATTGAAGTGTGTGTGTTGAATCCAGCCTGTTGGGTTTTCATTCTGCACAGTGCTCAGATGAGATCTGGCAGACCTCAGGCATAGCAACCGCCTGATAGTCCCAACTGTGTTTTATTTTGGAGTGTGTGACCCAGACCAGGACAGGAATGGCTGGGTTTGCTCCAGCCCAGCACTCTGTGCCCTGATTTGCCCATCTGTGGAATGAGTTTGACGTGCAGTAATTGCACAGCAGGCACTCAGCACTGTACAACATGACTGACATCACATATTTGGGGAATGTCAGAAGTGCTGAGTGGTGTCTGTGCTCTGTGAGCGAGTTCCAGCGGGAATAGCACACATAAATAGTAGCAGATTAATTAAAGATGTCCTGTTCTGCAAGAGGCCAGTTATGGAGCAGTTTGCTCAGAGTCAGTAGTGCTGCCTGGCTTATTAGCAGGGCGTGAGCTAACTGTCCCCTCAGAGCAGAGCAGTCATGCAGCTGTGACAACTCGCTGTCACAACTGTCCTGCACGTGAAGGAGGAGGCATGGATGGCAGCCATGCAGCTCCAGGGCAGGTCACCTTCCAGCCCTTTGTTAAAGCTCCTTCACAGGCAGCAGAGCAGTGTCTGTGTTCCATACAGCAGACATTTGCAGGCAGGTGTTCCTTACTACCTTTGCAGACATCTCATTGATTTCAGTACCTTCAATATGTTTATTCCAGATGTTTCTCCAAAGGCTGCTGCTCCTGCTGCTGCTGCTGTTTAAAGGGCCCACAAAACTTGATAATATCCCTGGGATCTGGGGAAATTGAGCATTTCAGATGAATGGGAGTCTGAAATCATTGCCAGCCTGCAGAATAATGGTTGTCCTTGTTTTGGGCCTTCAAAGCCTGATAGGATCATTGTAAGAAATGTGACTCAAGGGTTTTCTTTGGAGTGGTTCCTGAGTTACAAATATTTTCTGGTTGGGACCTGGACTAAATGTGAAAAGCCAGCTGCCTTGTCCAAGGGCAGCAGTTTTCATTTCACAGGATGCATCTGGCTGAGGATGAAGGGTGAAGTGTCCTGAATGTCCTAATGTCCTAAACCCAATCCCATCCCTCTGTCACACCACTGCCCAATGCCATAAATAACCTTTCTGTAGCTCGCCATAAATTACCCTGTGAATCTTTTCTATACACATCCCTATTTCTTTCTGGTGAACCTCACCAGCAAGACCCCTACAATCAGCATGAGCTACTGCAAGGAGAGTCCGACCCATCACTCATGGGGCTGAGCAGGGCTGACAGCTTGTCCTGTCCCAGCTGCACTGCTTGAGGAGAGTTGCTGAGAGGGATTCTCCCTTTCCAGCAAGGCTTTATCTATTGCTTTACTTTAAACAAACAAACAAAAAAATCATTGCTGGAAAAATAATTATTTCAACATCCACTGACATTTGTTTTGGAAAGTTGATACTCTGCTTGATTTCAAATTTATGAGATGAACTGAAATTTCAGCTCTGGAGCATATTTTGGTTTGTCTTCCACCCACGGGAGAGTTGAAAAAGAAGTGTAAGGAAGGAAAGTGGGGCAGGGATGAGAAATGGAGAAGGGGTTAAGGGAAAGGAGTCACAGCATCCAATGTGTTTGGCAGACTCCTGTTCCAAACTAGAGGAGGAAATCATGGGGGATGCTGCTGTATTGAGGGCCACTTACCTGTACCAAGGTTTGGGGAGGATGAGTAGTCATGGATTTGGTTTGTTTTGAAAGGAGAAACTTGCCTAAAGGTTGGATTTGAGGTTCTTCCTGCAGAAAACTGGAGCAAGAGTTCATGCTGGGGCTGAAGCAGCCAGGCAGGCTCACTGTGGCTGGGAAAAGGGGAGCTGATGGTAACACCTCACAGGGTCTCAACCCTGCACACAGCAAACAGCTGCTGTGCATGTCTCTCAGCTTGTCACTTTTGAAGGTTTTGAAGGCCATGTAGCTTTGCTTTCACTCCCTAAAGCCTGTGTGCCAGGTGTATGGAAGAGCCAGCACTGTCTCACAGGGGATTTGGTCCTTCCTGGGGAGGGACTCATCCTCCAGGCCAGGTAGGCAGAGAGGTTTAACCAGGGTTATTCTCAGGTCGTGTGCATTGGGTTTTCACGTCGCTGAAACATGTCCAAAATTTTTATTACTTTTTTTCCTAGTTCATAGTAGAAAATTTCATATTTACAGTAGGACATTGGTCTTCAGCAGCAAGCATAGACACATTTATTTTCTGAACTACAGAGACATGGTTTGCTGCAGAAGAGAATTCACAATGACTGGTGTTTTGATGGGTCCCAGGTTAGCAATTGTGAGTGTCTTAGGCTGTCCACAAACACCTTTTCTACTCTAAAATGAGGTTTTCCAAGGGCTTTTGGCCTTTGCCTTAGCAAAGAGGATACACTTCCCTGGCATGGGATGCAGTACCCTAAATTCTGCTTTACCCCAGACATACATCTTAGTATCCAACTGCAGAAGTGTTAGTGTGTTAAACTGCTGTGTGATATCTTCCACAGAGCTGGGCAGGGAGGCTCATAAATTTGGGAGATGTTGGAACTTGCTTGTGCATACACACTCGTGTGCACTCGTGAGTGCAGAGCTTTAGGAACAAGTGAAACAGTTGTACTCCTTGAGTCTTTCCTACTTCCCCAAGAAGAAAACTTGCCAAAAATTTGGCACCCTGAATTTGTAACTGTTTGCTTCTTTGTTCTCATTTGCTCATATCCCCAGAGGAATGAAGTCATTTATTTGATTTGCTCTGCTGCTTCACACTCCTGCCTATGAATGGCTGGGACAAGAGTGGGAGCATGAATAGCCTGGCTGCGTGTGGTTTGGAAAGATGTGTTCACTTGCACATGGGTGTCCAAACAGAGTAGCTGGCTCTGAAATCCTATCAGTAAGGCTTTTGAGTAACTTAAAACCCTTCTCGTAGATGCTTTGAATTTCTTCCACTCTGCCATTGTGTAAGCCCCTGTTGAAGTTTCATTACCTCAGTAAGCAGAGAAAAGCAGCCAGCCTTTTCACTGAAACCTTCCCCACAAAGGTCTGGATTCATTCCCTCACCCCCCTTTTTCCTTGAATGCAGAGCAGAGCTTATTGCAGTTTAAATAACAGGGGAGAAGGCCAAGGCTGCATATGGATCTGGGTGGCATCACACTAAAGAAGTAAGAATGTGTCCTGTCCCCTGGCTACCTCTGTGCCACTCTGTACTAAATATGGAAGGTGACCTATATAATTTTCAACATAATTAGGATATTCAGTGCTTTCTTTAGAGTAGCTTACAACAGACCAGTCCCAAACAGCTGCCGTTTCATGGGCCATTCTTGGCATTTTCTGTGCTTTAAATAACTCCAGAGTTTGATGATGTGCTCTGGTGAGACTTTTCCTTACTTCCTCTCTAAAATCTGTTCCAGAGTGTTGTATATTGAGTCATTGGTTCACCATTGGTTTGGCAGGGCACTGTGGTGTGAGCAGTCTGAAGATTTCTCTATTGCTCCTTCTCTTAGGGGCAGTATTGCTGGCAGAGGAACTTCAGTCCTCCCCAGAATGGTACAAATCCTCCTCAGCACAAATATCCCCTACCCACATTCACTACTGAGCCCCATCCAGGCTGCTTCTAGCCCGACTCCTCTTGCTACTTGTAACATAGATCAGAAGAGTTACCCAGGAATAAAAAAATATATTTTTTTTGGCCAATTTTTCATCTCATCTGGTTTCACCCAAGGAGACAATGACAGTGTATACCACTGCTATGGAGAGAGGCTAAAATATCCTGTTAAAAAATTGAGGCAAACCTCTGCCAGCAGCCACTTCATGGAGCTGCTGAGGACTTTTCCTTGCTATGGAACACTGCTACATTTTTGGGAAAGGTTGTAATTTTTGTCTTTTTTTTAAATTTATTTTTTGGGTGGCCTGGGCCCCAACAACTGAAATAGATGTCAAACTGAACATCAAGTGAAAAGGTTTTTATTTGAACCCCACAAGTTACCAGTTTAAATCAAGTCAAGTTCCACTTGCTGATGCTTGGAGAGGAAAAGGAAAGACCTTTTTAGACACCAGACACTGCATTATATGTGCCTCCCCAGACACTCTCATTTTCAGCCTTTTTTATATTCAGACACCTATAAAATTAAGGGATTATTTTCTTTGGCCCAAGATCAGGTCTATTTTCAGAAGCACCCAGAGCTGCTCCAAATGCTGCAGTTACTGCTGCTGGGGGAATTGGTGCCAGGCAGCTGCTCTTCATTTCTAGGGAATTTAGGAAAAGTTCACAGTGCTTAGCTGTTTTGTGTTTAATAAAGCCTTTATTTTCTCCCTCAAAACTTCATTAATCACATTATTTGTTGCTTAAGCAGCAAGGTAGCAATCAGGCAGAAATGATTGATGTTACTTGCTCATATCCAGTCCAAAGTTGTTGAAGCAAGAAGATGAGAAGACTTCTGGGTCCTGAGAAAGAAAAGCTGTTACTTCTGGCTGTGCTGTGGGAGGTCCAAGGCAAGAAGTTTACCTTAGCTGAGTGAATAAGCACAAAACCCCCATCTAACAGCTTTCCCCTTTCATGGTGGTTATAGCTTGTTTTTTTTTTCCCCCTCTAACTAATGATTTTTTCATGTGTAATCTGCACAGAACCAGTGTGTGCTAGAGGATGGGATGCTCAGAGCCAGTAACAGGTGTGCAAACTTCTGGAGTTCTTTCATCTCATAGAGCCTGCAGTGCTGGAACTCGTGTGGTAAATAAATTACTGAGTGTACATGTTCATCAAGCTGAAAGCAGAACAAGAGTTCCTTGCTCTTGGTTTGTGCCCGTGGTCACCATCTGCTGGGCATCAGGCACTCACCACCCTGAAAAAGGCACAAAGGCACTAGAAGTGTGATCATGTGCTTTGCCACAGATCACACCATGTCTTGTTAGAATTGTTCAGTCTAGAAAATTAAAAGAGCCCAGTAAGTTGCCTTCCATAGAAAATGTTAAAAAAAAGAAACCAAACAAGCAGTGTATGCCAGAAAGGTGGCAATGAGAAATGGACCAACACGGCTTCTCTGCCCTGCTCTGGAGAGCCTGAGCCTCTCCAGTGATCTAAAATCCATCCCTTTCTTAATTTTTAAATTAATTTCAGTGGTGTCGCTATTCAAACTCCTGTGTAGGTGGGAGGGTGTGCTCTGCACATTTTCATTGCAGGTCACTGCAGAAGGAAAGAGGCTTCACCACATCACAAGGGGGGCTGAGCAGTGTGTGTTGGCAGGAGGACAAGAATTATCTCTTCATTAGCAAGCTGTGACTGTTTGCTCTAAACGTGTTGTTGTGAATTGACACTTGCAATTCATGTCCTTGCTATGCCAGATGCTGTCAGGATCATCGGTAAAGCCACTCTTGGCCACCCTGTAATTCTGGTTAGAGCTAACCAAACCCACAAGTGAGCTGTGAGGGGGAGACAACTCTTGGTGCATACACTTGTGAACGGGTGAGATCCGGAGACACACTCTTGGTCTTTCCTAATGTTTCCAAGACAGAGGTTTGCCATGTCTTTGGGTGGATGCTGACATTGCCCAGGGATCCCTCTCTGGCTGATGTGCAGGAAACCATTTTACCATAAAAGCCGTGGTGCTAGAGCTGCTTCCCTGAGAAGCTGACATTTCACACCCCTTGCTGAGAAAGCCTTGCTGTAATCTGCTAGATGAGGAAAGTATTTTTATTTCACCTCCAGTACACTGCTTGCTCAGAGTCTGGCTGTGGCACAACTGCACATTTTTGCAAGGAGAGGGGGAGGAGGCTCTTGGTTACCACAGATGCTGATCTTACCCCCTCACAGCTTGCTGAGTCACACAGATGCAGCCCAGACATGATGTAGGTTGCGTCTCAGACTTCCCAGGTTTTTCCACCCTTGCAGACCTCCCATTGTGGTTTCAGCTAAAAATAGAATGAGGGACTTGATTCATCCTTCAGGGAAAGAGCAGAGGAATGACCTGGATTTTCATGTCTTTTCCATGCAGGAATTGAAGTTCCAAAGGCAAACATTGGTGTTGGCTTCTTGGAGAGATGATTGGCTTCCTGCTTCATTCCTGGGGACTCGGGACACTTTCTCACTGTCACGTTTTGGGCTGTGCTAGATCCTCTGGCACTTAGAGATGGGAAACCTTGCTGGGCTGGGAATTTGCAGAAGGGGAAGATGCAGATGGGAATGCAGATGGAAGATGCTGGAAGATGCCTATATTGTCACACGTGACCAAAACTGTTTCCAGGAAGAGAGTTGCTGTACTTCTTTCACAACCTCAGTTATAAGCAGCCAGCCTGGAGCAGAGCCTGGAAAATGTAGAGACTCATGGGCTTTTTCATTCTTGGTTGTGCACAGCTTCTTCATCTTGGCCCTTGAGAAAGAACAGAGCTCTGGTTTATTGTTTTCCAGCTCACAGCCAAGGCAGACTAGTCTCATGGAAACTGGATCCTTGTGGAAGGAAAGTTTAGAGGGTGTTGCGTTGTTTTCTTTGCCATTTATCTTGCTTGAGATGAAGGACTGGGAATGAGGCATGTGTATCACCCTCTGAATAATGTGGATTGTCTAGTGTGTTTTGGGATGAGTCATTTCCTTTGGCTATTTTTATCCTAAAAGGTGTCAAGTGCTTATGTAAATTTCATCAAGTGACTTGTTGATACTCCTCAAGCAAGAGATGCTTCAGTTGAAATGAGGCGTGTTCCCCAGCATGAGGAAACAATCAGAGGCTCACGAGTGCCCTGGGTGAGAGCAGTAAATTAAGCAGAAGCTGGAGGTACCAGCTAAGGAGAAGGCTGATGGAGGCAGTGGTGCACCAGTGGCTGTCTGCCTGCCCCTGACACACTGATCTTGCTTTACAGACTGATCTTCTTCTCCTCTGTTCTCAAAGATGTCCATGCTATCGGTCTAGCACCTCTTAAGGATCTCTTTTCCAATGTCTATACCATTGGGTTCAACTGAGTGCCAAGGGGCAGCACAAAATCAGATGTGCCTGGCCAACACAGGGCTACTTTGACTTCTGGTTTCAGGAGGAGGCAGAATTGGATGAGAAACAGTTTCCTACCTGGAATTTCCTGTTTGGGTGCTGGGAAGGTTGTTACGGATTCCATTCTTAATTACTAATTTTCTGTTTCAATTAAGATCCCTCTCAGATAAACTTGAGCTCAATACCAGGTGTGTTACAAACTACTGCCTGCCATTCTGCTCCTTTGAAGCTCCTTGCAATAACAGACTATGGACATTTGGATTTTCTAGTGAGAAAACCTATTTGTGCCAGGCCTTTTGTTATTGCTCTTGTTACTCTTGGTAGCATTGTGTGCACTAAAAAACACATGATTATGAACTGAGGAGGAGGAGGTTTGCTTTTGGTTTTTGTTTTCATGCAGCTGACACAGAGAGCAGCTGTATCCAGTTACAATAAAGGTCCCCAAAGTGGCCAGCACTGGGCACTCAAGGAAGGACAGAAAAACATCTTCAGAGCACAAACAGGATGCTTGTTTTCAGTATAAAAGGCAGTTAGCAATTGCAGTAGTTCATTAAGAGCTGGGTCAAATGATCTGGCCTGGCAAATTTTCTGAATTAAAAGTGCTCAAGATCTTTCAGAAATTGTAACAAATTCTCAAAGATCATAGATTCATGTGAATGCTGCACTGAGAGAAACTTAACAAAATTATGTATTCCAGCCATCTGCTTGAGATAGGTACATGCCAGATTATTATATGTATTTTCAAAATCCTCCTGAGGAGAATCCTGAATTCCCAAAGGAAAATTACCTTGAAGTTGGGTATTCTTTTTACTTAGATAAACATTTTTACATGGTACAAACTAAGGCAGTGGCTATACTCTGGTTCCTTATAATCTTTTACTTTTGTATGTCGCCTGCATCTGAAGTGTGTTTTCAGCTCCCCTCTGTGTTTTCAATTCCAGCTTGAGAAAGCTTTCAGTCCCCCATCCTGGACCAGACCTTCCAGAGTAATTTTCTCTTGCCTCCTGTCCCTGTCCCAGCTCTGCTGGATGTGTGTTTAACTTGGTTCCACTTTCTCCAAAGCACAGACTTGGCATTTCTTGCTGCTGGAGTCCTGCAGTGGGAATGCCAGGACTGATGCGATTGTGAGATAGGCTGTTTGCAAGAGCTGCCCACATTCTTCAAGTTATTCTAGCCCTTATATTTCTGCAGAAATCAGATCATTGGCGGGGCAGGTGTGGTCTTTGTGTTTGTAGGTCCAAGGCTGAGTTAAGACTGTGCAGGGAAAGAGGAGAGTGCTTGTGCAAGGGCTCTTCCTGCTGAGGGAGGCTCTTCCCTCTGTCACAGGCACAGGCCAGGAGGATGCTGCCCACCCGAGAACACTGACAGCATGTGCAGATGTTTTGGAGTTGATGGGATGGACAAAGGCAGCATTTCCTGTCAGAGAAGGTTCATTTGCTGAGGAAGTTGGTTTCAGGGCCAAAAGTGCAAGAGCAGAAGAGTCCCGTGGGTGGTTTCTTGTGGTGTTTTTCCAGAGGAGATGCTGATTTAATACTTCCTGTTGTTCAGTGGGATTCTCCAGTTCCCAGGGCAGGAGAGTTCATGGTGCTGAGCCCTTGCATAATGGTGTGCAGTGCAATGGCCACACGTGCTCTCCACGCCAGCAGACGTGGGAGATGCTGGGTGCTGCTGCCTGTCAGGCTGGAACACACTGCCAGATTCATGAGGAGAGGTCTAGAGGGTGGGGCAGAACTGCAGGGTATTGCTCTGGAAGCAGCAGGCATTCAGGGAGCCTCCTGCCTTGCTGGGAGCTGCTGAACAGGACAAGGTCATAGCAGGGGTCTGAGCCAGCTCCACAGCAGCTCCACAGCTCCATGAAGCTGCAACTACTGGTGAAGACAATAGTTCCTCAGTGTTTTACTTATAAGCACATTCCCCTGCACTGGATAATGAATTATCAGATCCAGACAGAGGAAGTCTCTCATAATTCTCTTCCTCTGAGGTAACTCAGATTCTTTGTGAATTAACTTGTTTTACAAACTAGAAGCACAGGATACAAAAACAGTGGTTAAGAATCTCCTCCAAGTAGTACTCCAGTGGATGGAAAGTTAATGTAGGTCAGACAGCTGTGCCAAATCCCAGCTATCCAAACTGGGTAGCAGACTTTCTGCTTTCCTGTATCCCTTCACATTCTATATGACGTAAGCATCAATAAGCAGCTCAACACGTGTCTATGCCAATCATGTCAATGAGTAAAGCCACACAGAATGTGTGCCTCTTGGGCTAAAGTTGTCTTTGGAGAACTGGAAATGTGTTTTCCACCCTTCCCCCTCACTCTGTTTTCTCCAAAGAGAGCAGGTAACCTGTCCTCCCTTCCTCCTGGCTTTTTACTTACCATAAACTGCTGATAGTCAAGAGCAGGCCAGTCTGTGAGTGAGCTGTCAGTGAGCAGGATTATCATCCCACACCACCGCAAAAGTGACAAGTGTTTGATACCATTTTCCATTTCCCTTTTCCATCCTGTAGTGAAGTTAAAGTTCACTTGTTTATGGCTGATCACATTTTGTCAGCCTTCCCAGCAGCAAGTAGTGCTTGGCAGGGTAATGCTGAGAGTGCACGGACCAAAAATTATAAATACCTTGAAATTTAGGTTGCATGCTCCAAATTTCAGTTTTTATAGGGGAAATAGTATTGCTTCATGTTACAGAAGGGAAGTGGAAGAAGTGGAGAAAATCAAATGCTTCAAGCAAGGTCTTGTCCAGGAATGGAATCCAAATAAATGCTGTCAGCTTGTGGCCTCTACAGACAGAGGCAATTTGGGAAGGGGATGTGAGCTCAGCACTATACTCCTGTGTCCAGGGACTTGGCTCTGCTGCTGCTGCTGGAGGATGGGGAGAAGGGCCAGTGAGAGCTTGAAGATGCTGTTTCCAAAATGAGGAAGCCTCCTCAAAAGGAGGAATTGGATGACAAGGGCCCTTCACACTGATCAGGTGAAGGAGGAGATGGGCAAGTGTGGGTGTCCTCCACAGGTGACTTCTGTGAGTGGTGATAAGCTATGGAAAGGAGGGTGCATGCAGGGGGTCCAATCTGGAAAGTGTTTTTCCTGTAAATTCTGGATTGTGATGAAACCTGGGTGAGAAGAGAAGTGGGTGTGAGTGACATTTACCCTGCAGAGTTTTGAGATGCTCCAAGGTTGTTCTGGAGCGTTGACTACCTGGATTTATCACTTCAGTGTAACCATCAAAATTCTGACCAAGTGCACACCTGTGAAATGAGGCTTGTAGCCATAATATTATTATATTTGGAAATTTTAGGTGACTTTACCTAATAAAAAAGGCCAGATACAAACCTGCATAAAATTCTGGGTGAGAACTGTTAGAAAGAAATATTAGTAGGAGATAAGCAGTGATTTAGGGGAGAGATGATAGTAGGGATTATGGAAGAGTTGACCTGATAGGTTTCTGCTTTGTTCATTGAAAAAATATCCCGGGGAGAAAAAAAAAACCAACACAGTAAATTTCTTTCAGGAGCTGGACACCAATGTTTAAATACCCGCTTTGGTTTTGCCCTGTGGTGTGACAGAGTAACCCCATTCAGCAATATATTCTGATTAATGTGTCAGTTCCCTTCTCTGGAACACAGAGATCAAAGGTTTTTAGAAAATTCTTCCTTCCCCACACAGAGGGCTATTCCTAGTATTATTTTTGGAACTGAGGTTACCAGAAGTTTTCCAGGAAGAAAATTGCTAATCTCAGTGCTCTGTGGGCCATCTGCTTAATTTAATTTTTTTTTCTTTTTTTTGCCTTATACACGAGACATTTTGGAGCCTGTATGTAACCAGACAGTCGTGTTGACTGATTCTGGCGTGTCACAGAATGAACACCTTGTAGCCTGAACCAGATGTGGGGAAGCTAATGAGGTGTCTGTAACCTGAGTGTGAAAACCTGAAGCTGCAGCAAAGATTTGGAATCTGATACCTCTTGAGGTAATGGAAATTAGTGCTTTAGGCAGAAAAGAAAGCGCAGATTTGGGGTAAAGTGCTATTAAAGGCAGTGAAGCAGTACATGAATTAGAAATGAGGGATGCTACTTTGAGAGTTGAATACTGGCTAGAAAGTGAGGTCCCTGGAAAAGGGATATACTTTCATGATACTTCATATTTGGTTATTTTTAACTGCTCAGAAAACACAGCTTGCAAGCATGGAGTTTAAATCCATAGTCCATGTTTACCTGGAGCATGATTTCCTCTCCTGCACTGAGAGCCAGAGCAGTGCTGGTAGGAATTGTGGTCCAAGTCCCTGCACAGGGTCTGGAGCTCAGGAGTGGGCCATGAATGGTCACACACAGCCACTTCTCCCCACTAGTCCCATGTAGATGGAAATGGGGGTGTTAGGGAAAGAGACTGTTTTGGAAGCTACCTCGGGATGCTGGATTTTCTTCTGCCTTGGTAGGAGCAAGAAAACTCCAACTTCCAGCTGCATGCAGTCCCTTGAGACCACTGTCAATCATTTTGACATGCTTGGACCTCCAGCCCCGTAGCTCAGAACTGTTAGTGACAGTATTTTTCTCTTCACGTGACCTTTTGACAGCTCCCTTGGAGTGTGAAAGCCTGTTGGGCAGCACAAGTAGCAGGGGCAGAACCAGCCACTCATTAGCTGGAAATGTGGCTTCGCCTTCACCTTTCTGGTTCTGATCCTTGAAATGCAGATTGTGGGGATAGCTGGGAGTCTGCATGCCATCTTGGAGCTAAAGCAGGTCCCCCATGCTCCCAGTGCCCACTGACTCCTTGGGAACTGAACCCAAGGAGTGGTACCAGGTGATTTTGCCCATGTTGGTGAAATCAGGGCTATCCTGTGGGGTGGCTTTTAATCTGGAACTTACAATTTGGTGTTCTCAGTGGTTTCAGGCTGTAAAGATCTCCCTGTTCTCTGGGGTGGGATTCCTGCATACTTGCAGCATAAGAAGGGTGTTGTGAGCTGGAGTGAGGACAAAATGCCTGTGCCTGACCTGGGGCTGCTAAACTCCCCTCAGATAACGCAAAACTACACTTAAATTTGAATGCAGAATTTTTGTGGTGTCATTCTCATAAAATAGCAAGGAATGTTTTTATCATCTCTTGGAAGTAGGAGGAAAACCAACATAGCTTGGGGTGCCTTGCACTCTGGCATTGCATGTGTTTTACAACTATCTAGACAGATAGAAATAACTACTTTAAATCATCCTTCTTACTTCAGGGCTTTTGCTTTCCTTTGGGAGAGGGATCTTCACTCATATTCCTTTGAGAAACTTCGTATGTTTGTTTTCATCTTGTCTGTTTGGCATGTTGAAGCAAAATGATGTGATTGACCTTTAGGGTTACAGATGAAGCCTGGTTTCCGATCCTTGTTAATTTAGGATAGCTGCAGGAAAATCTCCGAAGCACTGAGATAGATATTACAGATGAAAGCAGAAGCTGAATGGCTTGAAGAGGTTCAGCACTTCAGAAATTTGTAAATACTCGGCTGAGAGGAGCGGAGCATGTGTCTGATTTACTGGGTGTCCTTGGCAACCTTCTCCTGTTTATTGGCGCAGAGCAGAAAAACCCGTTATTAAAAAAAAACCAAAAAAAACAAAAAACCCTGAGGAAATATTTTCAAATTTTGCTTGAGGCTTCCCTGAACACATAGATTATGTGGCCTTGCTGTCCTGTCCCAGAGTGGAAGCCAAAGGCATGGAGAGGAGGCTCAGAGCAGAGCTGTGCTGTTCCATGCGGCTGCTTCCCGGCGGATCACAGCCGGAGCCCTGGCGCCTCGGGCTCCATCCTCCAAGCACTGCTCACCCTGCAGCTGCTCAGCGCTGGCTGTGGGAGAGCCGCTCAGCCTTTTTCTCAGGGATCTTGGAACGTGTTTGCAGCACCACGTGGAAGCCCCTGGTTCCTGCTGGAGCGAAGAGGGAAGTTGGGTCCAATTCCCTGTCCGTGCGATGGAAACCTGCCCATGCCTGTTATCTGCTAGGCCCCTCCCAAGGAGTTTCCGAGAAGGGAGCAGCAATATCTGAATTCAGCTCCAAGAGGCTGTGGAAAACCAGCCTCTCTCCTATGCAGTCTGCTGTAATAAATATCAGCCCAGAGTCCGTGGGACAGATGGATAAATCCTCCAAGGCTGTGCTGAGAGGGAATGCTCCACGTCACCATGGCTCTATTAGTACAACACCAAATATTCAGTGAGGTTGTTCCTGTTACATGTCCTGGGCTTTGGTTTAAGCATCAGACTTAACCCCTGCTTCGTGCAGCATCCCTGTCTGCTCTCTCAGCCCCCGAGGAAGCCGCAGCAATTCACTGGAAAGCATTGGGGTAATTACTGACAAGGCTGTTTACATATCAAGTTCCCTCGTTGTGATGATGCACTGATTTGGCACTTTGTACACAGCTGCCGATTTAATGCTGAAGCCAGCCTTTTCCCAAGCTCGGCTGTGAGGGAACCGTTTAAAAATGTGTTGCCTAATTGCTGTTGCTTAATTAACGGTAGGAGCATGCCAGCTCTGCATCCTGGCTGCCCAGGGAAGGGAGGCAAGCAAAACTGGGAGGGGGAAGCTCAGAGAAAGCCTGGAGTGCAGTGGATTTGTGCAGGTCCTAAAGATCTGCCAAATACTGCTGAACTTTTTCACTGGGCTGCAAAAAACTGTTAAAAATTTTTCTTTCTCCTGTCCTTTCTTCCCCACAAGGAGTCAACTCTTAGAACCAGCAGCTTGGTACGGTATGGATTGGAAGGGAAGGTGTTAGGCTTAACAAGTCATAGAATCACAGAATATTCTGAGTTGGAAGGGACCCTCAAGGATTGTTGAGTCCTACTCTCATGTGAATGGCCTGTCCTGCAGGTTGGTTTCCGGCTATCCCCATGTTTGCTTTGAGTGTATGGACAGTGGCTGTCCTGTGGTTGCCAGCATCTGGGGTAGCCAGTCAGGTGTGGAGCTGTGCAGCACCAGCAGAGTCACCAGAAGGGGCTGGAAGCAGAGTGGTTGTGTTTGTTTACTGCTGTGCACTCAGGTGTCTCTGCACCCCTGGGGTGGACAAGCCTGGTGCTTTACCTGTCTGACTATTCAGCTCTAATGTCACATGATGTTTTTTGTAGTAGTAGTATTTTGCTACCTTGCACTACTGGATTTGGACTTACAGAGGTAGGAAAGGCTTGCACAATCTCCTCCTCTTCACTGCCTGTGCAGGGGTCCTCTCCTGAGGAGCTGGAGGCTGAGCAGCATTGGCCTGGCTGCTCTTCCTGGTGGGAAGTGCAAACAGGAAGGTGTTGATGTTCAGACTCAGTCACCAGCTCCCAGGCAGCCTGTTTTTAGCATTAACTATCTGCTGCAATGGAAAGGTCACGTTCAAGCAGAATATCCCTCTGTGAGTCTTGGATGACAGTGGCATGGGTGAAGGTATGAATGAGTGGGTGTTCTTTTGCTGCCTGCAGATGAGTATGTGCAGCTCCTGCCCTTGGAGTTCAGAGAGGGGCTTAGATCCATCTGCAGAAGTGCACTGAGCCTCTGCCGTAGTTAAATGGGTGTTCAGACTTGGAAGGAAGGAGTGGAACATAAGATCAAAGGTGGATGGATGAGGCTGTGGGTCTCAGACATCTGCTAAGTGCATTGCAACTGGCTGTGCTGCAACATTAAATTCCCAATGCCTCTTGCAGAGGAGAATTCTCATTGCCTGCATTACATGGCAGCCCAGATACACAGCCTGTGCTGTGCTGCAATAGGGTTTGATTTCTTTTCCAGACCATCTTTTAATCCACTTACTTTTCAATAGACCTTTTTGAACCTAAATGAATGCAATTAAATGTGTGTTTCCCAGTTGGATGAAGGCAAGGTAGAGGAAGGCAGATGTCCTGGAAGGGAACACAAAGACTTTGGAACAAGCTGCTGTGAGGTGCTCTTACGTGGTTTCTGGATTCATGAGCATCCAGTGAGGGAGATGCCAGGGAAAACGTGGCTGATACCCATGTGAATTGCCTTGATCAGAATCCTCCTGTTTGTTGTAGAAGTGCGTGGGACTCAGCAGGGGAAGTGGTGAGGAAATTAATGTCTTTGGGACCTCGGTTATTGCTCTGTAGGAGTGTGAACATGCTGTGCTGTTGCTGTAGATCTGTTGCAGCTGTGTCATCTGATGAGGTGCTGCGCAAAGTGCTCTTCAGGCCAAGGGGTATTGGTGTCTTTCAGTGTTTTGCAGGATTTGGTGCACCAGAGTAACTTAGGAGAGACCTCACAGTGTGTGTGTATGTGAAAGGGAGCATCTGAGCATGAACACAGGTCAGATTTACTTCTCACACTGCTATGAATGCAGTTCTTCATTTCTTGTTGAAGTGTGGAATACATTGACCTGGACCAGTGGAAGTTCCCTCAAGTCCTTTGACTGGTGGGACAGCAGAGTTCAATGCATGCCTGATTGATCAGTGATCAGATAAAACAGGAAGCTTGCTACGTGGCCTGAGGAAAAGGAGTCTCCACAGACTTGTCTGTAAATTGGAGTTGCTTAAAAGGACCTCCTGAAACTGGATCTTTGGTTTGTTTGCCCATTATTTTGGGAGTGAAGTGGGATGTAGTTCCAGTGCCTGAGTTCAGTACTTTCAGAACTAGACTATGAAGATTTTTTGATGAAAGTCCTCTGCAACCTTTAAAGAGAAAAATCCACAGTTCACCATCAAATCTTCTCCCCAGGACAAGGTTCCTCCCAGCAGTGCTCTCAGAATGCTCCCACTGATGCTGGCCCCAGATCAGTTTGACACTGTGGGAGGCTCAGGGTGCTGCTCGCAGCAGATCAGTGCCACCCTGTGCCTGGGGAGGGAGGCATTGGCTCAGGGGCAGCTGCTGGAAGGGAAGGTACCCTGAAGGTTATGGGGTAGTTAAGCTGTTGATACCCTAGGGTTGTTGGCCACTGCTAGCTGGTGGAAGATGCTGCATGTGTCTGAAGCTCTGGATTTCTTTCTTTTTTCATGCAGCCAATGCTAAGACATTCATGCACACTGAGGAAACAGCACAAAGGTCATGTCTCAGGCTGCAGAGGACCAGTTTTGTTTCAGCTGCAAGGTCCTAAGGTGTGTAGCATCTCCGATCAGTGGAGCTGGGAGAAGGGGCAGGGGCAATGTTTTTGAGGTTTTGGTGGCGTGGGGTGTAGCTGTCTCTCAAGGTTGCTGTTCCGTGAGATTTCCTCGGGGTTGCTATTCCCCGAGGTAATAAGGTTTTCGGGCTTTTCTTGCCCTATAGGTTCCACGCCGGTGCCAGAGAAGACAAGCTGAGTCCGATAGTTCGTGTTTCCAAGGTTGTTTATTCTTTCATTATCTCTCTGTCCTTTCTCAGCTCTGCAAGGTGTCCCCAGCAGAGCAAGACACGCGGGAAGTGATGAAGTGACTGGATCAGAGGGTCCCAGACTTTATGTACCCTCCCTCTGACTCAATCACCNCCCCCCTGTCCGGTCTCCAAACCCTTCAGGGCGGCCAGAGGGATGCCCTGGACTCCAACAGCTGGCCTGCTCCTTCCCTCCCCATGGCAGCTCGGTGGGGCCAGGAGCTGTGCTGGGAGCAGTTTGCTCACCCCGTGGTGACTGTGTGGAGATGGAGCACAGCTGCCTGGAGCGGGTGACAGATGACAGAGCTCCTGCCACGGCCTCCTCAGGCCTCTGGGCAGGGATCCCGGAGCTGCTGCCCACAGGCTGCAGGGGAGGACGAGGCCGGGAGGGGTGCAGGGAGCTGGGGCAGGGTGACCTCTGGGCTGTCCTGTTCCCTCAGCGAGGGCAGCAGGGCAGGGAGGGGAGTCAATGTTTCCAGTCTTGGCTTTGATGCTTTATTGCTGCTGCTTTCAGCAAACTGGTTTGGCTGAAGGAGCTGTGGGGGGTTGCAGACAATGGCTGCTCACATTTTCCAGCTGTCAGATAGTTAATGACATTAACTCCCCAGCCTCCTATTTTTTTAAACTGATTTAATTTATTCTTTTCTCTCTGGCACAGCCAGCTGAAGTGCTTCCAGCAGGCAGATAGACCCAAATCCTGGCCCCCATCAGTGCCCTTCCACTCTCAGGGACCCCATTCTGCCAGGCTGCCCTCCAGCAGCAAAGGGGTTTCTTGCTTTTTGAAAGCAAAGTGCTGAACATCTGAGGTGCAGTGAGGATCCCTGGTCCTACCCTCCCCTGGAGGAGCTGTAAATGTGCATTAATCTGATGGATGTGTGGGAGGGAATTGTCCTTCCCCCTGAGAGCAAGGAAATAATTCATTTTGTGTATGGAAAAGGCATCTGTTCTCTGCACAGTCTACTGAAATCAACAAAAACCATGGGGTCTGAGCATCCCAGAGAAGGGGAGGGTTTGCCAACACCATGGCCCTGCTCACAGACAGCCGCCAGTGTCCCTGCCTTTGACCCTCTGTGGGCCCTTTCATTAGGTCATTAGGCCATTTAGGAACACTCCAGAGAGTTTCAGTAAGTTGTTTCAATTACTCTTTGGTGCTCCTGCTTTTTATTTTCTTTCTTTTTTTTATAATGCTGTAGCAGTAGGTAGTTACAAAAAGTCAGTGCTTTAGTTTATTAACCAGTGTAAGGCATGTTAGCAAAGCCTTCCTGCCCCAGAGCCCAGACTCTGGGCTCTGGGGTGGTGGAGTGTGAGGGATTCAGAATGGGAGAGCCACAACACCAAAGTCTGGCAAGGTCTAAGCTGTCTTTCTGTGTAGCAGCAAGGAGATGTCCTCTGCAGGTGTTGATTTAAGAGCTGGGAGCCTGTGGGTCAGACTCATGAACCAAAATTCATTATTGGAGTTAAATGCCAGCAAAAGCATCTTTGCTTCCCTTTGCACTGAAGAAAGTGAACTTAAATTGTTCTCAGAGGTAGCAAGTGAGGATGTTCTTCCCCCAGCCATCAGAGTGGGCAGTGGGACCATCAGGCTTGTGTTTCCCAGGAGCTTGCTTTAGCCTGCAGACACTTGCCAGTTTACCAGCAGTGCAAAGGCAGGAGTGTGGGAGGGTTCCCATGGGATGGTGAGTAACCTCACAGACCTCCTGAAGTGCAAAAGAAAAACTCAAATATTAAGGGCACTTGAGGGCTGTCGTTCCTCCAGACCTGACATTATTCCAGTCCACTTCACCTGAGGCTTCTCCTTTTTGCACCATTTCATTTTCTGCTTCACTGCCAATGAAAACAATATGCTATTTTGATATTATTAGTGGCAGAAAGCCTAATCAGCCCTTTTCTTTCCTTGACAATATCTGCCCTGCCTGCTTGAGAGCTGATCCACCCTGCCCAGCCAGTCATGCAGCAGGATTTCCCAAGGGCTGTGGCACAGCATCCTCCTCCCTTTCTTGATGTTTTTGCGATTTACCAGGCAGAGAGGGCTGTGGGAAAGAGTCAGGCTGACTTTGTTATCCTCCTCGCTCTGAACTGACACATACTGAAGTCATTAACTTGGCTATCAAATCTCAGCCGTGGGCTGAAACTTGGCAAAGAAGGTTTTGGGGCAAAGTGTGTGTGTGTGTGTGAACCAAGGATATAGTGGGTTATCCTGTAGGAAGCCACCTGGGACATAAGCAAGAGGGACATAAGCAAGAGGGGTCATCATCACCATGCTTTCAGATTTCTTCTGAGAAATGTGATTTATGGGCAGGGCACTCATCCTAGTTCAGATTTCTTTCACTGGTGTTTGTGGGCTGTGGTTCATGCTGATCTGCTGTGCCTCTGACCCCTTCTTGTCAGCTAAACACATGGTTGAGTCTTGTTAGGGTCATTCATTACAGTGGTCAAAGTACAGTCACAGAAATATGGATTCTTCCCTGGGAAACTTCAAAAGTGCCCTTCTCCCCATCTGCACATTTGATACTACCATCCAAAAGAGCTGTGAGTTTAATTGTTGAGAAACAGGCAAACCTGGAGCATCTGTTTTTTGGGCCAGTTTACCTGGGGTTGTATTTTGGACTCCCCTTAGCATTAGGAGATTTGCCATTGACTGTCATGGCTCTAAGTTTTGGTGTTTTCCTGCACCTGTATGTGAGCTCAGAACCACCCAGCCTGATATGCAATAGCTGGGGAAATACTTGGGGCATGTGTTACCTCTTCTGATGTTCTACAGCAGAGGGTAGGCAGGGAAACCCACCCAGCACCAGTGTGGTTGGCAGCACCCTATGAAGTATGGTGGCTCACCCATGCAGGGCATTGGCTTGCCTGCTGTGTGCTGGCACGTGGACATGGCCATCACTCCACTGGAGCAGGTGATACAGTGCTGGAAAGGGTGTTTCCCTCTGGCAGAAGAAGGGCCAGAGCCCATCTGTGTGTCAGTGCAGCACCACCATGCCCTGACACCTCTCATGCTTTGCACACCTTGTTTCCATGCTGGATGCAAGCAAGGAGAGCTAGGCAGGATTTTCTTTCATTTTGTTTCACAGCTTTCCAATTTGAGTCTGCCTGTCACTTCCTTGCTCCAAAACTACTTACTTGGCAGGGTGGGGAGCGTGAGTCACGGCCGTGGCCCAGGATCCTGCCTCCTGCTTTGGCCAGCAGCACTGCAGCTGGGGCAGAGCACTTCTGCTGCTGATGCTCCAGTGTGCCTGCTTGCTGCAGGGCATGCAGGCACTAACCTGGAGCAGGGGAGAGGGTAAAAGAATAGGTTAATGAGCAAAAGCACTTAGTCCGATGTCAGAGCCCAGACCTTTTTCTAATGTGTTGCTTTAGGAGAGGGTTGTGTGCGCTCACTTGGTAACTTCAGCAAACTTCTCCCAAAGGCAAGATCACTCTCAAAAGAAAAAGTCAGTGGGAGAGGCATCTGTCTCTAATATCATGGGCTGGGAAATGAAACTGGATTATAAGGGAGATATTCCTTAGAGACTGAATTTGTGCTGAGTAGGCTTGCCTTTCCATCAGGATTGTAGGGAACATGGGTTGTTCTCTCTGCTGGTATCTGACCATGTGACTTGTGCTGGACCCACTGCTGGAAGAAGAAACGGAGTTCCACTTGGCAGCACAGTGAAATACAGGGTTTCCTGGAGATATCCCTCCTGGTTTCCATAATGGCAGGACCATGTGAGCCAGTCCTCAAGGATTCATCTCTTGTACCCCAATGCTAAAGAAAACAGAGAAAGTGAATATGCAGACCCTTAGAAAAACTGCCTGGCAATTCTGCTGGTGAAAATGCCAGTGCCTGCTTCTAATAAGAAAGAGAAGGAGGAAGGGAGCAATATTTTGTTTCTGGTGTATAATGTTAAAAGCAAACCAAAAGCCCTCTGAAGGATAAAGGGGACTCTCAGACGTGCTGTAGCCCACTTGAGATGTGCAGAACTTTGTCCACAACCTTGAGGACTTCCAGGCCAGCCTCAAGCATCATGTGTTGGCCAGACAACAATGAACCCTTTGAACACAGGTTGGGTCAGAGTACTGTTTTCTTGGAGGGGGAAAGGGAAGGGAGGCTGGTACTTTGGTCTTGTATCAGCGGCCGTCTGTGGTGAGCCGCAGATGATTTCAGTGGATGGCAGGGCTGGCTGTGGCTTCTCTGTGCAGGGCTGGTTCCTGAGGCATTGAATCTGCTGCAGGACCATTGCTGTGCAAGACTTGAAGTGCCTCTGTCCTAGCTCTGTGGTTTCAAAGAGAGCTTGTAAACTAACGTGGGAGTCTGTGAAATTGCCCTGCTGCAATGTGTCAGCTGTTGACACAGCAACATGAGAGTATGTCATCACTTATTTCCTGCTTGAGGGATCATAAAGCCTTTTTGCATAGTTTGGTTCCATCTGTTTTCCAAAGGAGAAACTTTATTGTATCTCTCTTGCCCTCATTGTCTGCCTCTTCCAGACTTGGCCTCTGGTGCCTTTCCTGAACCTTGCTCATGAGTGCTCTGGGGTGAGGTGAGAGAAGGAGTTACCCACCTTCTGGTACATGTTTGGGGCTGCAGTGGCCCTGCTCTGAGCCATCTCTTTGGAGTGCTGTCATCTGTTGACAAAGAGGACTATTCTGTGCAGTTAAGGGGTATCTAAGTCTGACCTTTTTGCCTGAACAGCCTGGGACCAGAAATGCCAGCAGACCAGCTGAGCTGTTGAGCACGAGACAAAAAACTGTGATATGGTACTTGGGAAACAGCAGTTGCTTTGCAGCCTTGGTTTGAGCATCCAGGCATGGTAGGAAGCCCTTTCTTTAAAAAATCCATGCACTGACATATCTGTTTCTTTAAGTTTTCTCTTTTCTGTGCCATGGAAAACTAGACTTGGTACCAGTGAAAGAGAGACCAGTTTGGTTCTGCTGCTCCGGGCCAGGAAAAAATTAGTAGCATGGAGTCAGCTAGATGACAGAATTCCTCTGCCTTCATCCGTGTCATGTGCTGTCATTGGAGCTGCATGCAGGTTTTATTTTCTAAATTAACTAATAATAAATAATTTTTAAGGGTTCCTGAGTTTCCTGATTGGGTTTTCAACAAAATGAAAACACTTGCAGAAAGCAAAAGGATGAATCAACATCTGGCAACTTCCTCAGTCACTATATTTTTTGTTCTTTCTTGTGGATAAATGCAAAAAAAGAATTTAAGTGAAGTCTTTGTGCACATAAAACCCACACTGCCCAAGCATGATTGATTAGGGACGCTTGCTGTTTCCCTAATTGTCTTTCTTAATCTTGGCATCATCCACGTTTTCCATCTTAGTGATTTCCACTGGAGATGAAATGTTTCGTTGTGGAGGGGCAGGGGACACCCACCCACCCACATTGCAGGCTCCTCAGACAAACGGGTCAGTGTTCTCTGCAATCACGGGGGGAGCAGGAAGCCAGCCCCTGGCCACAGCTCAGGGCAGCAAAGCCATAGAGAGCCTGACCCTATTTGACTTCTCTTTTCTAGATCTCAGTCTCTATAAACAGCTTTTTATGGTATTTGCCTTTCAAAGAGGAACCAGGGTGTGGATGGGAACAGTGACAAAGAGCCACTTATAAGGACTGAGTGAGCTCTTACAGGAGTCTACTGCATAATTTTCAGATCAACAGAAAAATCTTGCAATGCCTTAAACCCTGATGTCATCTGAGGTATTCAGCCTCTGCTGAGGCTGTCATTCAGCCTCCCAGCAGTCAGGGCCAAAAGGTTTGTGCTCCTGTTACAGGGAAACTGAGTCATGGAGGTGCTTAGTGCCTGGCAGAAGAATTACCAGTAAATCAGAACCAGAGCCAGCAACTGAAAGCAGAACCCCAGTGTTTGGAAAACACTGGCTTCTCACAGGAGCATGACTTCAGCTGTGCCCTCAGCAGGGGCAGACAGCTCCTCATTTTTTGCATAGTGGAGCACAGCTCTGTCCCGGACAGCAGGTACTGTCTCTCAGGGTGCCAGGGTGACCTCAGTGCTGGGGCTGCAGCAGGGACAGCAGTGCCAGTGCTGTGAGGGATAACAGCCTGTGCTCAGGGAGGTCCCCTCTGCATTCCTGTGGGACACACCACTCCCTGGATATCCTGCTGCATTCCTGTCCAGCTCCCCACGGGCTCTGGATCATCCTGCAGCAGGGCAGGGCTCCCTCTGCAGAGGGCTGCCGTCCTTCCCTGGAGCTGCACCAAGCAGCTGCTTTCTCCATCTCAGGCAGGCAGAGCAATGCAAGCAGTGATGGAATAAACACCTGTGTCATGCCTCAAGTGACACGTGCATCTTTTAGGATGTTGCTTCCTGGTGCGGGTTGAGAATTGAGAAACTGAGGAGCTGGTGTGACCAGCAAAGGTCATCCATCACCATGGATGCTTTTCAGCCCTTGATGTGAGGAAGGTTGTGGAGGAGTGTGTCTGTACAGGGTTTCCAGCAAGCAGGGCCACAGGGGTGTATGTGATTAACTTCATCCAGGCTGTGGCTGGCATCCTGCCTAGCTCTATCCACATCTGCCCCCAGTACAGGAATGTGTGCAGACCAAGTGCCCAGTCTGTGGACTGCTCTTGCCCAGGGTGCTGGTCTGTGTCTTATTTCCAACTTGTGGCTATGGGGAAGAAGGGTGAAGGTACACCCTGTAGGAGAGCACCCAGAATCAGAAATGTAGGATGTACCACTGATCAGTCCTTTGCAGAGGGCATGGACAGACATGCACCCACTTCCCCTTGGGTCACTCACTACTTTGGCCACGTGTGAACTGGTCAAACTGGGAGCTGACACATCCCACAACATCCCACCCATGTCATTCTGCTAATTCTTGTGAAGGGAAAACTGCACCACTGCATTTCTGTACTTCTTTACCAAGCCAGGATAATAGGATTAATGAGAATGCTTGGAAGCCTGAGCCAGTGGAAGCACAACCCCTTAGCTCAAGTGTTCCTGCCTTTGTTCTCCAAGCAGGTTTGCCATAGGTCTCCCTCCCATTGGATGTAGATGTTTGGCAGCCCTCCAGGATGGGCAGCAGCTCCCGGCAGCTCACAGGGTAAAAGTGATGCTGCTGCACCAGCAGATTTTGTGATTTGGTGCTAATGTCTCTATAACTCCATTACTGTGCATTTGTATGGGGGTTTTTTTATACACTAATTAACCAACAGTTTGATTTGATGGCGATACTCTGGGCTCCATTACAAGTGGGCAATTGTAACTCAACATCCCAGTGGGCCCCATGGCACAAAGGAGGGGTTTGAAAGGGCTGCTGTGTGCAGCACATTTGGCAAAGGCTCCTTCATCCCACCCCTGGATCGAGTGTCCTGATAACAGGATGGGGCTGCAGGGCTTGTTTCACTCCTTCGAGGAATGGCATTAGGAGCCGGCAGCCCGAGGTCTGGTTCTGATTTGCTATGAGACATCAGACTCCTTACCTGCAGTTCAGGGAAAATGATACCTCTTTGCAGGGGCCTCGCAGGGGTCAGCTAAGATTAATAAGGGAGGGAGGGGAGATGAAATATCTGTGGCATTTTGTTGTTACTATTAATGATGTAGAGTGAAGCCAGGGCATCTCTGTGAATGATCACTGCATTTGCCTGTTGAGATCTGGCTGTGCTTTTTCCCTCCCCTACCCTCTACTAATCAGAACAAAGTTAAACTTAGTAGTAGAAGGGCTCAGAAACCAACATTTCTCAGTGTCTGAAGAAAAAGCGGCACGTTTCCTGGTGTAATTAGGTCCAGGCTCTCAGGAAATGAAGGCTGTCTAGCTGATAAGTGTTTAGTAATGATTACCAAGCCAAGGCTGGGGAAAGCAAGCAAAGTGTTTTCATTTCAGAGGCAGCAAATCCAGCTGAGACTTGTGGTGTGTGTCACGTATGGAGGCAATTGTCCAAGTGGTATGTGGCCTTGCTCGCTGGAGCACGAGCCAAATCTGCCCTGGTGTAACTCCACAGGAGCCTCTGGAGCTGCACCAAGAGCCTGAGCAGCAGAGCACACATCTCCATACAGTGCCCCTGGGCTGGCCGAGGTGTCACTCTGGGGACTGGTGTTACTCTGCTCTCAAAGCCAGCAATTCCTCCCTCAAATTAGTAATGGTACCCATCAAAGCTGGGGGAGCTGGAGGAGGGTAAGAGGCACATTTGCAAGGGTAGAATTACATCCTCTCCAAATGAAATACACGTTTCCTCGGTGGTGCTGGGTAAACTGAATGTGGCAATACATGAAGGTGGGTTCTTCAGTGTGCTTTTGTTCTGTGTGTCAACCCTTATGAAAGGGAACCTCTCCCCCAGAAATTTCAGGGTCAGATTTTGCAGAGAACATGTCTGGAGGCTGCTCTGCTGTGAAGCCAATACAGTCCATCCCATGCCAGCATGCTCATCTTGTCAACAGCCCTTGAGACCTGATGTGCTCTCAGTGTTCTGGATGAGAAGGTGGCTTGAGGACTCCTTCCCCTGCCCTGTTTCGTGTCCCTTCATTTCAGAAGAGGCATTTTGGTGGGAAACCCTACCCCTGTTTTATTCAGATGGGTTTGAGTTTTATGAACACTGAGCATTGGAGGAACCTGAGGAGTTTTGCAACACCTCTTGACTTCCAGATGAGTCAACGTGTACCTTGCACTTCCACGTTTTCTGAAAACTCTGACATAGCCTAGTGGTAGGTCTTTCTCAACCACATGTGTACTCTGGAGAAAATAATATACTGATGTCTTAAAATCTCCTAAATCCCTTATTTATTGCAGCCTGTATAAATGAGTTCCAGAAAGGATTACACAACTCCCAGGAGGACAGGTCCATCAGTGGCTTTTAAGCACAATGATCTGGAGCCAAATCCTGGTTCAGGAAAGCTGAAGCTGCTGGACACTGCTGACAATGCCCCGTGTGTGAGGGTCACTGTGTACCCACCATGTCCTTGTGCCTTGCCCACAAGTGTCCACCCCTGGCCACTGCTGGGGGAAGATTCCTGGGATACTTGCACCTTTGGACTGAACTTGGCAGCATGTACAGGCAGTGTTCCTGGCGAGACCTCTCCTTTGCTTTTCAGACCAACCAAGATTAAATTGCAGAACTGTGGATGTATTTTCACTTCTTCCGTGTACTCTCTCCCTTTCTCTGCAGACTTTGTTTCTGGTGCAGTGCCTTCATGCTGGCCCAGTAGTGGTGAATCAGCACAGAAATTCCTTTTCAAATGCGGCAGTTTTCTTCAAACCCACCTAAAGCATAAGCTGAGTTTGCTTCCCCTTGGTGCCCGTCAGTTCCCTTGTGGTTAGCAAAGCCCACCCCCAATCTGTAGATCTTCTACAGACTTTGCAAAATGCTTGACTTGGAATTTGATGATTTATTTAATCAGATCTGCCGTGCCCTAATGTCCATCAATATCATGATGGTTTCCGTGAATTCAGCAGCTGTCAAACATTATTTGCTGACATTATTTGCTGGTTTATGACTTGAATCCTGGAAAAGGTATTCAAAAAATATTCTGTCTGGAGAAAATGTGAATTAAAATAATTTCCTTGAAAACTGTCAAGGGTTTTGGGTGAAGGGACGATGCGTAGATATGCTGTGAGTCTGTTTTCTTGTTGAAATTTATGGTTTGTTTGCTTCTCCCTTTGCTGCCCCATGACAGATCAGGGCAGGGAGAGATAACCTCTTCCTCAGATAGCACAGTCCTGTTTGCAGCCCACCCTCAGGGCTCTGCACTCTGCTTTTCAAACTAAAGCTCTGGTGCTAATACCATAAACTGACCATGGTCGCTGTCTGAGTCAGCACCTTCTTCAGGAGACCTTTCTATTGCCCATGCGAAAAGGTAGGGAGGCAGTCCTCAGGCTAGCACAGGCCTTAAGCCTGTTGACAAAATTCCATTTACAGCATAAAAAGGCTGCAAAAACCAAGTATCATTTATCACCAGGTCACTGTGGCTCCCTGGCGCTGGGATGGTGGTGGAAAACCACGTGTCTTCCGAGAAGGGCATATTCTAGGGACACACGTAGCTGCTTGGATGTTGTTAAGTAGCAGCAGACAAGCATATGCATCTGCACAGGAAACTTTGGCTCCCAAAGGGCATTCAGCAGCTCATCACGTCTGACTCTTCTAAGAGGTGCTGAGCCATTGCTAAACCATAGAAAGGGAAGAAAGTTTCCGCTGTAAGAATTTTTCTGCTTGTGTCAGATTTTTCTGTTGTGTTTTTCTTAAGTGTTTCAGTAATTACTTCCATAGAGATACCAGTGTGGAGACAGCTGGGTTAGGAGTCTGACCCAGTTATCAATCAGTACAGCTTGATTAGCTGCAATGTCCAGGGAGGCAGGATGCTGGTGAAAATTCACATCTAAACTGCAAAGCTGCTTTTAACTGCCTGCCAAGTTTATTTTGTTCTGGTTTTCCCCTAAAA
Source organism: Hylia prasina (assembly GCA_013397195.1). Lineage (NCBI taxonomy): Eukaryota > Metazoa > Chordata > Aves > Passeriformes > Sylviidae > Hylia > Hylia prasina. The sequence goes on along the minus strand of VYXD01011413.1, from coordinate 1,029,437 downwards.
GCATGAGAACCTCCTCCCTTGATAGCAAAGGCCTCCCTCACTCCTTGCCAGGGTTTTCAGTAAAATCCACCTTTCTTCTCCCAAGTACTTCCCTGACTCTGGGGACGCCTGCCTCTCAGTTATCAGTCATTTTATCAGATGAAAGCTCATTATTTGTCTAACAAGCAGTGGCCTACAAGAGTGCTGGTAGTCCCTGGGGAGGGGATAGTCACATCCTGCTTGTTCCCAGCTGCTCGATTTCATTAGCTTAAAATGCCTGGGCTAATCTTTGATACTCTTGCAGGTGGGCAACAGCTCAGGCTGCCACAGGGATGTTATAACAATAGGAGGAAGGACATGCAAGAAAAAATTCTGCTGTGGAAAGCCTGGCTGGTTTCATATTGTCCACCTTTTAGTATCAAGCACTGCTTGTTGCCATTAGTGTGTGAGTGTATTGCTTCTCCCATGCTGGTCATCTCCAAGGGCACTGGTTAATTGTCTGGGCAAGGAAAACTCTGGGGCGTAGGAGCTTCATGGGTAACCATCTGCACAGATTCCTGAGGGCTGAATACATCCCACCTTTTCCTCACTGAAAATACTGTTTCACACACAACTTAGCTGCTCTCAGAGTTTGTTAGGCAGAACTGTGTGTCCACACAGGACAAAATGTGGCTGAGAGTGTAATTCACAACCAGTCAGATTGAAGGTTCAGTAAACACAAACACATTTCCCACAGCTTGCTCTGTAGATGAGTCCTGCAATGCTTCAGTGTGTTGGAGATTTATATGGGAAGGGTCCTTCCCACTGGGAAGTGGTTTTACTGTGAGTAAATGCCTTGCTCCTTGTGCAGGATTTGTTACACAAGTGTGCACTGAAGCATGTAATGCACAGCCAGAAACGTGTGGAAATCTTCATTCTTACATGCCTGGGAACTGTTCAAGAAGAGCATGTCAGAGAGGGAAGGAAGGGAGAATGTAAGGGTCATTCTAATTTGCTTTCTCAATGCCAAATGGCCCTTTCAGACAGGGTTATCCAGTCAGTCTGCTCAGCATGGACTCATGCACACATAAAATAATGCCAGCATGGCTCAAGTGAGAGATTCGTTAAGAAATACGATTTCCATCTACATGAATTAAAAGAATTTTTTTCCAGGAAGAATCTTGAAGTGGTGTTTGGTTTTAAATTTCCAGGTATCTCCCACTTTCTGGAGACTAATTCATCATCTAGTCGACCCTTTTGATCACGTACCTACCAATCCACATATGCCTGTGTCCTGAAAATCGTTTGTTGGAATACCAAAAAACCCCAAGCTGTTTCTAAATTTCCTTTCTCATGAGAGATTTTCCCTGTGCCAATTCTGCAAAGTTGTTCTGTTTTGGATTTGGCTCTACCAGAGTGATTGGTAAACAGCAGCACACAAGCTGGGGTGGTCTAAGAGGAGCTTCCAAAGCAGGCTGGAGGTTGTCTTCGTTTTGAAAATGAAAAAAACTTCTGAAAAGATACATGTGGAGTCTCCAGGAATGCATCATTATTACTCCCCATCACAGCAGTAGCAGGGATAGGAGCAGCCCTGTTTATCTTGGGTTGGAAGACAAGAAACTGGTAAAAGTTTTGGAGAGCAGGGGGTGGTGTGGTAGTGAACTTAGAGATGGCATCACACCTTTGGCTCTTGGTACCTGTTCCCTGCACTTGATTAAGGTCATTTCCTGCTGTGTGCTTGCCTTGCTCTCTGATTTTGGTGGTTCTGTGGGTCCATTTGGTGCCATAGTGGGCTGCAAACAGCTCAAGCATCATTCTGCAAATGTGTGACCCATCAGCAGAGGGAAAATTCCCTGATTAACTTCTCTGGAGAATTTCTTCCTCTTATTTGCAATAATAAAATAGTTGAGACAAGGTCACATGCTATTTATAGCCATCTCACCGCTCCTTGCTCCTACTTGCCTGGGCAGTAATCTCTGCACAGACACAACGAGATTAATCCTTCATGACATTGAACCTTTTATTTCCCTTGTTGTGCTTGCAGGCTCCAGAGCCTCCTTCCTCTGTAGACTCCAGTGCACTAAGCCTTCAATACAGCACAGCAGCAGTGGAGCTGTGGAAAAGTTTAGAAAAACATTATCTGTTCAGCAAACCAGGGATTTTCTGCAAGGTTGGAGACTTTGGTGTCTAGGTTAGCTGAATGATTTGAAATTTTTCATCACAAGCTCCATGCCAAGTTCATACATTCTGTGATTAACTGAGGTTATGTGCAGGTAGGTGCAGTCCTCGCATGGCAAGAAATGCTCAGGGATCTGAAGTATTTTCCAGTACATAAACCTTACTTCTGTTCCCCTCAAAAAAAGACATTTTAGTTGAAACTATATTTTATGTGATGAAGAAACCTTAATATAGAAGCTGGCTGGATTAGGACAGTCTGGCACAGAATGCATGACAGCTGCCAATATCTGATATTAAATTCAATGCAATGGGAACTCATTATGAACAATAGTCAGAGGTCTTGGCTATATCCTGTGCGTGACCTCTCATCTCAAGCAGAGGTAGAATCTGCAGAGAATCTGTACTGCTTTGGCTACATTCTCTCTAGATTCCTCTGCCTTTTGCACCTCTTCCATCTTTTTTTTTTTTTTTGCCATGAAAAGCTCAGGGTGAGCTGTGAGTAGCAACCTATAGTTGCTCTGGTTACAGCTGCTTCCCCACATAAGGTGCAGTGTGTGAGTGCTCAGCACAAGCAGAGTGGTGATGGGAGGGCAGCCCTGGCTGCATGAGCTGACTGTAAAGCTGTGCAGTGCTTGTCTCACAGACCTGGCACCCTGCCTGTTCCACTGCCTTTTCCCCACTGCCAAGCTCCAGAGAGCAAACTTAGAGGACTGCAGGTTTTGGGTCATAGTAGCTGAAGCCATGGTGCTGCTGTGAGGCCTTTCCCAAGGGAAGGGGACAGCAGTTTGTGCCAGCTTGCTGAGCATCTGGCACAAGAGGGGCTTTGGTCAGAATTCATTTGTCTGCAAGGAGTGAAGGCAAGTGTGAATTCAGCACGTGTGCCTACATGTGGGGTTGAGCCAGGCTGAGGTGTTAAGGGAGAGTGTTAATGATGAGGTGAATCCTCTGTGTTTCTCTCTAGGGGACCCAGCAGCCAAAGTGGGGGTAAAAGCCAGCAGCAAGTTAGATGTGTTAGATGTTTCAGCGAGAGCTTGTTTCCTAAGCCCTGCAGGTTGGTGACTGTGGCATCACAGGTACAAATCAGGTTGCTCAGCATGGAGTTTGCTGGCTTAACCATCTTGACAGGTACCAGAATGACAATGAATAGTAAAGGTCTGTTTAGCATTATGTGTCAACATGCAGGCCATGAAGGCTCCATAAAGGATTTTCTCAATGGTTATCAGTGAGAATTGGGTTCAGTTGTCTCGTGATGATCAAGATGCTCACTCAAGGTCCTTTCTCCAGCCTGTGTTTGTTCCTGCACAATGCTGCAGTTACAGCAGCATTCCTAGTCCAAGCCACCTCTGCAGGCTGGAAGCCACAATCCCACTGAAGCCCAGGCCAGCACGGTCCCAGATGGGAATGAAACTGAGCATTTGCAGTTTGCTGAAATTCTTTCATCTGAGGTTCTGCTGCTTAATTTCTTAACTTTTTTTCCCTGTTTTTCTGTGAAATGAACCACTCCTGAATCTCACTGAGGAAAATAAACATCTTCCAGCATCAGAACCAGCAGCACTTACGTGTTATGTTTTCCCCTTCTCAGCTCTAAATGTTGGCATGTAAAGGTCAAAATGGAGAGGCCAGGGTGTTCCCAGTGCTCTCTCAGTGCTGATGCTCTGATTTCTTGTGTCTTCTCTGGCTGAAATACACAGGGTTTGGTGCAAAGGTTCAGCAATTGTCCAGCAATCTCATTCCAGTGGGGTGAGAAAGCAGACCTTAGAGCACATACTGAGGTTGTGAGTCTACATTTGTCATTTTTTCCTTGCTGATTCTCATTCAGCAGTTGTTGTGCAAGGATCAAAATCTCCTTGTGTTACGTGCTTGCACATGCTTATTGCCCCTAAGTTGCTTGCCATCCAGATAAACAAGATTACTACTCTGCGGGAGAAATGCTATTATTTTATTGCTATTAGTTAAAAACAATGGAAAATCAGGCGCAAAGAAAACATTTTTTTTTTCCAGTGGCTGCACAGTGAGATTGTGACAGGGCCAGGAACTGAGTCCAGGTGTCCCAGCCCAGACCTTTAAGCACCAAAATATCCTGCTCCTTTTGAATTCAGAGTGTTTTGGCAAAAGTTTCCCCAGAGTGTTTCATAACTAATGTCAGAGCTAGACTCTGAACGTCTTACCAGTTAGGAATTTTGCTTTTATATACACTCATCCACTTAAAAGCTCCCCCAAACTTAGCAGCTGTTGGCTTCTTTGTGTTATTTGAATGCTTCTAAGGCAAATATGGAACATGATAAATTGAAAAGTGTTGAGCTGAAATGTTCTGCTTCAAGTCCGCTTAGCAAACTCCAAAGGTCATCTCTGCTGTGCAGAGCCAGCAGGACTAGACTCAGTGTAAGTCTTGTTTGAAACGGATTTTCTGTTGTCTAGAAATCAGCCTCGACCTCTTTCACAGGGGTGGATGTTATCCAGAAGAACTAAGCCCATCCTGGGATCTCTGACAGCTTCCTGAAAAGGATCTAGAACTAAGGGAAAAAAGGACATCCCACAGCAGACTATTGCCGGTTGTGTCTTGAGGGACCACTTCCCCTTCTGAGAGGTCTTTAGTCCCGTTTAAATCTACACAGGTGGGGTGCTGTTTGTGAATAGAAATCTGTGGTGTGGAAGAATGCAATTCCCCCAGGCAGCTCAAATAGTGGCCTCTTAGTCCTCTAGATCTGGTCAGTAGCTCACATCTCCAACAAGCTTCTTGTTCCATCTTGACTGTCTCTAATTACCAGCTGCAGTGGCATTCCCACAGACACTCAGCAGGACCTGAAAATTCCCTTTGTGAGATGCTCTGGTCAGTCCTTTATCCCACATCCGATGGAGTCCAGCTGCAATGAACTTTTCCAGAGTGGGACTATGTTGAAATGACCTGTTTCAAAATGGAACGTATATTTCTGAATAGGAATGTCTCTTTAAAAAAACAAAACAAAACAAAACAAAAACAAAAACAACAACTTCTGCTCTGAAGGGGTTTTGTTTTTTTATGTGCTGTCCTGGTTAAAAATTTCTTATAGTCATTTTTCATGCCTGCTGGAAAGCCAAGGGATTATTATGGAGAGTGGTGTCCTTTGGAAAACTCCAAATGAAAGACTGGAATAGATGTTGTTTTTGCAGTAAAATCTGGCTTCCCTGCACATGTTGTCAGTACAGAGATAATCCCTAAAAGCTTCTGAAGTTTACACAAGGCAAATTTTTTGCGTTTCTGTGGGCACTGCAGCACAGCTGTGCTTTGGTGTGCAGACCTGGGGAGTGGGCTGGGATGCCGTGGCTTTCACCTTCCTTTTGGGGACATTCCTGTGTGCCCTGGAGCCTGTCTGCCCTGCTGCAGGATGACAGGAGGTGCAGCTCATGCTTCCCTGCAGGTCCCTGTTCTCATTCTGCTGGTGGGGTCTGTCTGCTGGGTGCCTGTGCGGGTGAGCTGCTGTGCCATGTCACATGGATGTGCCTGAGCTTGCTGGCTCTGGTGCTCAGGAGCAGCCTTGCAGCAGTGGCACAGGGCTTGGGGTGGGTTTTGCTGTCAAGAACACTTGGACGCAGCCTAGCCTGGGCTAGCATTAGCCTGGCCCTGGCTGACAGGTTTGGGTCAGGCTGCTGATTTATCCCAGGGACCTGACAGCAGCTTGCTGGTACTCAGTGGTGTTGGCTTTCTTTCAGAAGCAAGTATTTTGGTGACTTCTCTCTTGCTAGCTGATGCAGAGGTTTCACCTGAACATCTGTCCTGCTTCCAGCAGTTGCCATGGATATGTTTAATAACAGTTCTGTTTGTTTATGAGGCTTTCTCCAAGGTGAAACTGATGTCTGGTCTCAGTTCTGAATCTCTAACCCCAAATTAACTTGGGTATATCAAAATAAACTTCTCTTTATACCTCTGCCACCATCAGCAGAGTCTGGCCTTTTGCAGCTATACACAGCTGAGCTTAATAAATGGTCCCCATCTCCAAGCAGAAGCTCTCAGCCTGGACATAGCTCAGCCTTCAAGGCTTGTAGAGAGAGCAGCTGCTTTCCCCTCCTCTCTCCATCTCATATCTCAGGAGAGCATCTTTCCACCTGGGACTGTGCAGGGGATTGGAGTAGCTGAGTTAAGGGGATGTGCTTCTGGAAAGCAGTCTGGATCCCATCACCACACACCATGTTGCAGTGACTTGTTTGGCTCTCAGGAACTCCAGCTCTTTCCATTTCACTTACATGGGGCTTTCCTCACAATTCAGCTTTTTTCTTTAGCCTCTCCATTCAGGTTTTCATTGATTATCCCATCATTTCCCAATCCAATGGTGTCAAAAGGATGTCAAAGGATGTAGCATAAACTCTTTGTGTACATCACCAATCTCACTTGGTCTTTCTCACCTTGTTACAGCTGAACAAGCTGGAGGAGGCAGCAAATGCAGCTCACACCTTCTTCATGGCAAACCCTGAGCACATGGAGATACAGCACGACCTTGAGAACTACAAGACCACATCAGGGAAGGCCAGCTTGATTGACTGGGAGGCCAGGCAGCACATGGTGAGTCTGAGCTGAAGAGGTGCCCAGCTTAAGTATCAGGAAGTCTGGAGAGGAGAGACTAGGAGGCCAAGAGAGATGAACCCCTGAATGGGGACATTCTTACCAATGCAGCAAAACAAACTCTCCCTTTCAGCATTTTCACTTAAGGCAAGCCTGCTCCTGCCTTCTCTAGGCACTCTGCTCTTTGTTTGATTGCTACATCCCCAGCCTGGTCCCTCTGTTCAGAGAACTCTAGGGTCACCCATGGCTGTGAACACACACCAGCAGACAGCTTTGATGGAAGCCTCCATGACAGATCTTGGCTCCTGTGTGTTTCTTTTGACCCGAGTTCTCCCAGCTGGCAGGGCACATGCACGAGTGGCTGTGGTGGTGAGGGTGCAGAGTGGCAGGCAAGAGAGTGTCAGCTGTTTCCACCTCCAAAAAGCAAAAGCCCAAGTCAAATGCCAGGGCCACCCCCAACTTCCCAATTTCATGAGACTCAAGGTAGCAGGAGTGGCTGTTGGGTGTGATTAATGGAGGTGCTCATTAAGGGCCATTCTAAAAAGGTCTTCCTAGGTCAGGACTAATCTGTTCCCTTGGCATTCAGTGTTATTGTTTGGTGCAAGGGTAAAAACAAAAAACAAAAAAACAAACAAACAAACAAAAAAACCCAAAAAACACAAAACAAAACAAAACAAAAGGATTTTTTTTAATATAATACGTAATCTAGGAGCGGCACTGAGGATTCCCTAAGTATGGAGGAGTTCAGAAGAGCATTTAGGCAGGTTTATTAGGTTCCACTGGTCCAAAAGCCCATCGATGGTCAAACATGGTGTGGTACAAGTTTTACATCTGATAGGTGTCTGGGGAGATTGTCCTGTCCCTGTCCCCTTGTACCTTCCTTTGAGGTGGCAAGGGCAGGATGCTGTGCTCCAGGCAGCGTAGCCTGCTCACAGTTTGTGTTCTGCCTGCTTTGCAGGAGGACTACAGTGCTGGAGTGAGGCACTATGACAAGGAGGAGTACGAGCTGGCCATTGAGTTCTTGGAGCGTGCCTTGAAGGGATACTACTCTGAGGATGAGGATTGCCAGATCATGTGTGAGGGACCACAGAGGTTTGAGGAGCACGAGCACCTGGATTACAAGGCTGGTCTCTACGAAGCTATTGCAGGTGAGAGGTTTATGCATTTTTAGAGTTCTCACCCTTGGCCCTGAAATGTTTTAAATTATTGAGTTTGGGCCTTTGGCTGGATTTGTTGAAGTGTCTTCCCTTCCATCTCTGCTACTCGTGCATAACGCTGCAGGAGGCACCTGGAAGTGCAAACTGAGAGGACAGTGAACTAAAACATCTCCTTTTGGTCCTAAATAGAAGCTGAGCTAGAAGAATTGCATTTCCAGATGTGTGGAGCATTTGCAGCTTTCCGTTAGAGTTGGAAGTTTAGGTGCTTTATCATAAATTGCTTCGTTTTCCCCTGTACACAGTCTTGCACACCTCCCTGGAATCTAGACATTGCTGGCCTTTGTTTATGTTTTCTGTTTCTGGGAGCATATGAAGAGAGCAGCAGACTTCTCTTGGCCATGCTCCAGGTGGCCAGGAAAGTTGCCAAAAAGTCTCGTAACATGGATTTTCTCCCCATCCAAAAAGATGGATTTGTCATTAGTGGAGGCCCACCTAATTATGATCTTGACTGAAATCTCTGGAGAGAATTGAATGTTGCTGTGTAATCTTCAGATTTGCATGTGTGGCTCTGAGCCAGAGAGGATTAAAACAGTTAATTCTCAGTAGAAATGAGATTACATTTAATTAGTCGTAAGGGAAGGAAGAGCAACAAATTAAGGTTTGTTTGGTGACAGAAATCTTATTTATCTTCTTATGGTCGTGGAGTTGCATCAAGCCCTGAAATCTTGCTTCTTATGTGGAAAATACTTCCCTCAGATGCAGACTGCTTTTTGGGCTTGCATAATTCTGTTTGTGTCGAGACAGGAAATCTAATTGAAACAACCAAGAGGAGAAACCACCAGCATACCAGATGGGAAGCTGCCCTGGTGGAGTTTGTTAATAGAAGTGTTGGAAGGGCTGACTTGGTACCAGTGTGGCTGTCAGCTGATCAGGCCTGCTTTTAGAGCCTTGACCAGGACACACATCAAGAGAACAGCCTTCAGTGGCAAAGCAAGCCCAGCATCCTTCTCACTGGAAGCTGCTGCTCTTCAAACAGGACAACCTGTTCCTGTGCTGGGCAAGTCAAGTGCAGCCCCAGTGAGCTGAGGTGTTTCTGTGCTGGCCCATCCTGAGCACAGACAGGGTCATGGCGTGGTGGTGCTCAGAGCAGGATGTCACCTGCGAGGGACAGCAGCCAGATGGTCCCTGCAAGTGCTGTGGCTTGGCCAGGTGTGCCTGGCCATAACAACCCCAAACCCCGGGACCATTCAGGCACCCGAAGAAACAGGGAGTTGAGGGAGGGAAATAAGATCTGTGATGCAACTGCTTTTCTGTGGGAAAATAGGTGGCTCCTTCCAGGACAGCATAATCCAAAGTTCCCCACTGGTTCAAGGCACTCAGGCCCAGATGTTTCAGTAGGGAGTGGGAGCATGAAATATACCAAGAAAAGAGAGTTTAGGTTTCTTCAAAACTCATTTCTCTTTTCAATCCCAAACTGATTTGCTGTGCTGCTGCTTGGGGTTGAAACATTCTCACCTTTTCCCCCGAGGGACAGATACATTTCAGTGAATTGATTTCAGTCTCTAAGGCTTATTTCTAGGGCACTCTGACAATACCAAGAAAAAGCAGCGTTTCTCAGTGATGGATGGATTATTTCAGATCTAGGATGCTTAAACAGGTTGAAATTACAACAATATGATTTATGTCCTTTCCCTTCTCGTTTTTCTTAATGCAATACCCTGGATGTGCATGGTAAGTCAGATAACTACTCAGACTACCTGTCAAGAGCAAATAGGCACTGTTCTGAGTTTCCACTTGATTTTGTTGCAGATTTCTCAGGCAGTTTTTATGGCAGCTCTAAGAAATGCTTTGGTAGCTGAGCACATGGTTGTTTTCAAGCCTGTGTTCGTTTCTTAAGGTTTTTAATGGTGTGCAGAGGCAGAGCAAGCAAAGTAGATTCATAAGTACATAGCAGCAAAGGCTCCAAAATGGAATCAGATGTCAGTGTTGGCTTTGAAATTGTACAGCTGGTACAACACCTAGACTGTGAACTCCCACCAATTAAAAAACTTGGTTAATGGCAGGTGTTTACCATGTGCTTGTGATTCCCTGGGATGTACCTCATCTCTGAGAAGCAGCAACCATATGTATTTCTGCTGCCCAGATTTTCAGCTCTAACCTTTCAGTCTGTCTTTGCTTGGCCAAGCTGAGGACCTGCACCAACCCCTCTTAGCTAAACCGTGCCCTCAGGAGCTTTCTTGCTGCAGGAAAGAGAGGATTAAAGATGAGGTGAAGGAAGGGAGTCTGGAGCTGGATTTCATGTGGCAGCACATGTGGCCAACTTGTCTTCACATCTCTGCTTGTTGGTGTCTCTTGGGGTTGGAAGTGCTCCCTGCCACCTGCAGTCCCTGCAGCCGCCAGCTTCCCTGGGCAGAAGCAGCAGCTCCTGCCACACAAAAGAGATGCTCAAGCTCCCTCTACAGTTGGGAGAAGGAGGATGGCGTTTCTTAGGGGGGACAAAAATGTAACTGCAACTCTGTCAAATTGGCTTTGGAGAGGAGCCTGAGCTCTTTCTCGGTGCTCACTCACCTGCTAGACCAAAGCAGTGTGAGCTGCACATCCTTCAGCTCAGGGGTTTTAACCTCTGTCCTTGTCCTTCTGAGCTCAGACCACGTTCTCCCTGTTTTCCTGGCAGATCACTACATGCAGATCCTGGCCTGCAAACACGACTGTGTCCGAGAGCTCGCCACGCGCTCGGGCCGGATCTCGCCCATCGAAAACTTCCTTCCCCTCCATTACGACTACTTGCAGTTTGCCTACTACAGAGGTAAAGGCTCTTGTACTGTTCCTCATGGCACCTGCTGAGTTCTGTTCATTTGTGTGCAAGTGCAAATTGTTCCATGTGGGAGTAAGACTGTTTCCCCCGATGTCCACGCTACAGTGATGCAGAGGCACGGTCTGAAAGAGATGCAAAGGACATTGGAAATTGTCTCTTCAAAAGTCAGGTTGACTGAAATACAGTTAAGTAGTTTTATGAGGGTGTTTTAGATCATCACTCAGGTTTTAAAAGCCCAACCTTTAGCTTAAATATTATTATTCTCTAAATAAATCATGCTTTTTTAGGGTCCTTTCATTTGCCTTTTGATATTAAAATCCTTGGGATTTATATGTTTCACATTTTCTGAAATACATTTTCCAAATTAATATATAAGATATATATATATTAAGCTTATCCCAAGATGCCAATCTTTGCCAATTACCAAATATTTTAAGATCCACAGTAAAGTTGCAGGAGTTGGCAGCATGGCAAAATGTCAGGGGGTGGCAATGCTAAAAAATAATACCAGTTGTGTGGTTCTGTGTGCTATTTTATTATGTTCTGTTACATAAAAGAAAATAGAAATCTGCTCTCTCAGGCTTTTCCTAATAGCTCTTTACTGAAAAAGACAGACTAGGCAAGGGTCAAAATTTCTGTTCAAACACAGAGTTTTCATTCATCAACACAACAGGAAGAAAGCAGGAGTCAGTTCATGTATGGTGTACAGGCTTCTTTATTCCTCTGCCCAGTTAGAGGTTTACTGTGGCACATCCTGCCCATCCAGCTGGATCCAGTTTGGGTACCATCTGGTCTGTGCATGATGGCAGAAAAGTCTTGTCTCTGTGCCTCAGTTTCCTTGCTGGTGAAGTGGAGTGGTTAAGACAAAGTAACATCAAAAGAGCCCTCTGAAGTGCTGGGATGCTGCTTCAGCTGATGGGGAGCACAGGCTGTGCCTCTCTCCCTGCAGAGTCCCCTCCTGGGCTCTGTGTGAGCCCCCTGTGCTCCCCTGACCACTGTTGTGTTGCCCCCCAGTTGGTGACTACGTAAAAGCCCTGGAGTGTGCCAAGTCCTACCTGCTCTTCCACCCGGACGATGAAGATGTCCTGGAGAATGCAGGTTATTACGAGGGTCTCTTGGAAGGTACAGTGGATCCAGCCGCCATCAAACCCAGAAAGGTGAGAGTGAGTGACACCTGAGAGCTCTTGGTGGGAGGCTTTAACAAAAAAATCTGCTGGAAATAAAAGCAGCTTGGCAGCTTTCCCCCAGTGGGACCACTTTGAAAAGAGAAGCGGAACTGCTGGGCTCGCTGGTGATGCTGAGGTGGTGGTTTTCAGGGTGCTCAGAGTCACTGGTGTGGGGGAGAAGCTGGTGGACAGGATCTGCTTTAAATGGGGACTTCAGCCTAGTAAAGCCTGAGCAAGGGCAGGAGAGCAGTGACCAGCAGTGTAAACCCTCCCCTTGCCCAGTGCTCCAGCAGACACGCAGGAGAGGAACTCGGTGAAACATCGAGCAAAGGGCAGCACCTCCTCAGAGAGGGATGAGGAATATTTTCCCAGGGGAGGCTGGGATCTCAGCATTACTCTCAAGTCTCTTAGCTTGGAGTAGCCTGTTCTGCAGGGAGTAGCTCTGCTATCACAGGGTTAGGCTGAGGTCAAATAACCAAACAGTGTGTGTTCCATCACCCAGAAGGACAGGCTTCCTCTCCAGTCTGGGCAGCCTTTATTTGTGGCCCTGGGGCTGCCTTCCTCACCATACACAAGTTCCTCCCATCCCAGCCCTGCTCATTCCCCTCGCACCATAAGTGGAGTGTTGGCAGGAACTGGTTTTTCCGTTCCTTTGGGAATTCCTTGACTTCCAGGCAAATCAAGGTGAATTTGGTAAAGTACTAAAAAATAAAAGCAAAATGATAAAAAGGAAAGCAATAAAAATTGTTGTTTTCCCTCACAAAATGATCTAGGAAAAAAACTGCTGAAGTTGACAAAAACATGTAATTGTTTAGAGTGTTTTGAAGTTTTCTGTAAAAAAAAAGAATTTTTGCTTTGCACAATAGTTTTCTAGGAGAAATACCAGTGTTTTTTTGCAGATTTTTCATTCAAAATAAAGGCCTCTGATGGACAATTTCCAGCTGGCTATGCTTTGTGACCCCCGTCCAAGCACTGTGAGTGCATCCCAGGGCTCCAACTGGGGAGCTGAGGCACAGCCCAGCCAGGGTGCCTGCCCCACCAGCCTGAACTTGCCCCCATTCTGCAGCTGGGGTTTTTCTGGCCAGCCTTTTGCCCAGATACTTTGAGGCTCTCCAAGGTGCTCAGGAGTTTCTGCCAGCTGTGGACACGTGTTTTAGGGATTCAGGCTTCCTAAATGAGTTGCTGAACACCTTCTGTCATGTGCTGAGCGGCTCAGCCTTGTGCCTGGGGTCACCCCAAGCATCCCTCACCCCACAGCAGTCTGCAGCAACGCATGGAAACCTAACCCCTATGAAGCAGTCTTGCAAGAGCTGGGCTGGCCATGTGCAACTGCTCCTGTTTTCCTTCTCTTGCCAGGAAGCCAAAACGCTGCTGCGGCGCCACAAGCTGGAGTCTCACCTCTTGCAGGTGGCTGCGGCCGGCCTGGGATTCGCCTACACGGAGCCGGTAACGCCTGGCAGTGCTCTGGCCAGCACCTTTGGGAGTTCACAGCTGTAGGACCAGCTCCCCCCTGCCCCTCTCCTGTAAATCCAGTCCTGTGTAGGTGACTCAGCAGCTGGGTCTTGGCCTGGTTTGTTCCTTATGGCACAATAGTGATGGCACAGCAAAGGAGGCATTCCTGGGGTTAAGGAGAGGCGTGTGCAGCCTCATCCAGCTCTCTTGCCATGGGTCTGAGCTTCAGCCACTGCCATAGTGATGGGGTGGGACAGAGATACCTGGGCAAGCTGGGCTTCCTAGGGACTCATCACACTGTGCCAGTTTGGGTTCACATTTTCAATCTGGTGACCTCAGGTCATTGTCCAAAGTTATGTGGGATGGATCCAGAGAGGCTGGCTGATGTCCCTGGGAGTCAGGCAGAGCAGCTAATGAATGCCCTGGCTTTGTCTGAAGCATTAAATTAAGAAGTTTGTCCTCTTTTCCCACAGAACTATTGGAACAGGTACGGTGCCCGCCAGGACGAGCACAGGTGAGCCACAGTCACCCCAGCTGAGCTGCAGCTTCACCATTCCCCACAGTGGGATCACGGGGATGTGCTCATGGTGGGGTACCAGCCTGCCAGTCAGGGGTACTGCTCATCCACCCAGCACATCATCATGGTTGAGTTAGGGCCCTTTGCCCCTTACCATTGCAAACATTCCTGCAAGGACCTTACTTTAGCTGAGTGCCTCAAAACCAGCAATATTCTAGAGGGAACTTGATTGATGAGGCAAGTGGTGCTGGTCGGATTTGTTGGTGTCTTTGCTTTGTTGGTGGAAAGTGTTGCTCCCATTACCAGAAAAACAATGTTAGCCACAGGACAGGGTGAGGGCTTCAATCTGTATGGTTGTGACATTTGTACAAAGTACTGATTTGCTTGGGGGTTTTGTGTGTTAGTTTCCAAAGGGTGCAAAAGTGCAAGTCCAAGAACTTGTGACCAAAGTCATGAGGTTCCTCTTCTCTTTTGCTCCTCAGTGTCCCATCAAGTATCAGCAGTGAACCAGAGGATGGGCCCCGGCTGTCCCTGACAAAGAAACCCATGCCAAAGCCAGATCGAGAGCTGAAGGAGGGTAAGGCTGATGAAGGTGTTTCAACAAAATCAGGGGATTTATTTTTCCTATTGCTAGAGACTACAGACCACAAAGACTGGCCACTGAGCAATGAGGGCCCCTCCTATTTAAGGGAGTTCAAGTCTTGTTAAAAAGACAGAGAAGTCTTCAGTGCTGCCACAGCATTTCTGGGTCTGTGAATCCCAGGGAACTGCTCTGCCCTTGGACTTGTTTTTCCCACCTGCTGAGCTACTCAGTACAGAGCCCTGAATTGTGGAGCTGGAAGGCTGGGTCTCCCTTACCATGGGGAAAGCAAACCAGCAAACAGTAATCTTTCCTCCAGGTGCTTTTAAGATCCATGTGTTCCCTGTTGCCCAGGCTGCAGAAGGATGGATGCTGGAAGCATCTTGTCCTGATGCTTTCCTAAATGTGCTGGATCACACCATACTAACAATCACTTCTCTTTGCAGATTGGGTTATGATTTTGTGTCTTAGCTCACATTAAATCACTTGTTTGTAACCCTGTCAGCAGACATTTCAACTCATTTCAGCATATTTTCAGCAACCACAGAAAATACCATAACATCTTCTACTAAAGACAGGATTTTTCCCCTTAACAATTTTGGAAAACAATATTGTAGCCAAGCACCAAAGCAGAGTCCTTGCTGCAAAACAACAGTGGCTCAAGCCAGGAGGTGTCTTGTGTCTCTAGTGAGCCAGCTCCACAGCAGCAGGCAATTAAGCCTCCCTGTAATGCAATGGATGGTAGCACTTTTTGGGGAATTTCACAGCTTTCCCCAGCCCAAGCAGTGTCCAGCTGCTCAGTGTTGTGTTCAAAGTGGTGTTATCCCTTCTCTAGCTGTACATAAAAAAGGCAAATACCACAGCAAGATACTAAAGATCTTGTTTAAGCCAAGAGCTTGTTGAATTATATTTGTTGGCCAGTTTGCTGTTTATAACCAAGTAATTTCAGAGTCCTTCTTTCTGTTTTTATTTCTTCCTGTGCTCTTATTCGGGTTTACTTGCAGAATGTTTTTGTTTACAAAGAAAACTGAAATCATTCAAAAAGAAACTGGGATTTTTGTCCATCCAGCTGGATGCCTTTCTCTGTTGTCTTTTTTCTTTCTCTCTTTTTACTTGGAAAAAGAAAAGGCCGAAAGAGAAAAGTCTGTTTTAATTTTGTACTCTTCTGTACTTCTACCCTTCTCCCCTTCCTCCTTTCTGCCAATTCCTTCACTCCCAAAAGTTCATTTGATGAGGATGGATCGAAACCTCTCCTAAAAAGCTTGCAGGCAGAGGGAGGCAGCTCAGAGGCTGGATGTGAGGGATGGCAGGGACAGCCATGGCAGCTCCTTTGCCTCAGTGGGGGAGGATTATCCTGAGAGTCCTCTGGCTCACCCACTCCCTGCCCTCCTTGGAGGGGAGCAATGCTTGCTGCAAGCTCAGCACCACGTGAGGTTTTCTCTGTGTAGAGAAGACAAAAAACACTAATGACAGTTGCAGAATGGCTTTGCATGCTAAGCCAGCAGCATCCACACAGCACAAATGCAATGGGAACTACACTGGTGTTGACAGCTGGGCTGGAGAGCCAAGTTAGCCACTGTCCCTGTCTTCCCTTCTGTCCCACTGGGGTTTGTTGTTTCCAGGCTGTGGTCCCTGCATTTGCAAAGCAGCTGTTGAGAAGGTAGAAAATGCTGATGCTCCTGCAGCAAATTGATTTCATCTCCTTGTGTTCCCATTGCTTCTGTTTCTTTTGTTACTGGTGGGAGGCCAAACTCTGCTCCCTGCTGTGGAGCTCTTTGCCTGTCAGCACACCTGGGTGACTTCAGCTGGCCTCCAGCCACCATACAAAGTGTCAACAAGGCCAGGGCATGTTCAGCGGGATGGTTTTGTGTCTCTCCTCAGGGGGCCCTCTTCTCTACAGCGATGTGAAGTTTGTCTACAACTCCCAGCAGCTGAATGGCACCCAGAGAGTGCTGCTGGATAACGTCATCTCGGAGGAGCAGTGCCGGGAGCTGCACAGGGTGGCCAGTGTGAGTGGGCACTGGCCCTGGGCTGACTGTGACAGCTGAGTGTGTGTGATCAGCCTCTGGAGAGCTCCTGGGCTCCTGCCTTGCTGAGTGTTGCAGCTGATGGCAGGATGCCTGTGGGGAGCAGGTCGATGCTTGTCCCCAGTGCACACTCACAGCTGCAGCACGGGAGCTGCTGCTCCATCCTGGGCTGTTTTTGTGAACACGCTGCAAGGCAGAGCCTGTGCAGAGAGAGCTCTTTCCCCATGTTATAACAACCCCAAAGGATGCTCATCCACAAGTCTGGCTGAGACTTCTCATTCACCATTAACTGAGCTTGGGAAGGGGCTGAGGAGGGTGCCTGAACATCCCCGCTGGGGAGGTGGGTGGTTGATATCCAACTGATATCTCTGTGTTCACAGAGAGCTGCAGCTCCTTTCCAGCCCAACTCACCTTGCCCAGAGAATGCAGCTCTGGGGGATTTGGGGAAGAGGGTGCCATGTATTTCCATTGCAGATCCCTCTCTCCTGACAAACCAGTTCACCCCTCATCTGTATTCGTGTCTTCCAGGGGATCATGTTGGCTGGAGATGGTTACAGGGGCAAAACCTCCCCCCACACCCCAAATGAGAGATTTGAAGGAGCCACTGTCCTCAAAGCCCTCAAGGTACAGCTCCCTCCTCCTTCTCCTGCTCTCCCGTGCCCTCCTCCCAGTCTGCACATGACACTGACCTCTCTCTGCCTTCTCCCTGCCCAGTATGGCTACGAGGGCCGTGTCCCACTGAAGAGTGCCCGGCTGTTCTACGACATCAGTGAGAAGGCTCGCAGGATCGTCCAGTCCTACTTCCTGCTCAACTCCACGCTCTACTTCTCCTACACACACCTGGTGTGCCGCACCGCCCTCTCCGGTGAGGGCTGGGGGCTGGCACTGCAGCAGGGAGCATGGGAGCTGGTCAGCCCTCCATGGGGGTTTATGAGTGGGGGGCCCAAGCTCAGAGTAGCTCTGTTTTGCTTAAATGGGTGGCCAAGGGATGGGCAAAGTCAGCATCCCACAGCAGTAAAAAGTGGGCCCTGCTGTCCCCAGAAAAATAATTTCTGTGATGTCTCATGGTTGTTGTATCTGCAACTCTTCCTATTTTCTTCTCCCTTTTCTCTTGCCTCCTCTTGTCTGTCCTTTCTCCTTTCCATCCCAGCCCCAGCTCTCCATCTCATTTCCCTGCAGTCAGGAACAGGCAGAGCTATGGAGATCTGAGTCCTCAGATGTTGCCTTTTCTCCCCAGCCATTCCTTTCCTCCTCTCACCTGTGAACACCACCTGGACTGGGGTCGGGGTAGGCTCCCACCCCATGATGAGACCCCACAGAGCACAGCATTTCCATCTCATCCATCCCTTCTCCTTCCCCCTTCCTCCACATGGTCCTGCCTAGGCCAGCAGGAGCGAAGGAATGATCTGAGCCATCCCATCCATGCTGACAACTGCCTCTTGGACCCCGAGGCCAACGAGTGCTGGAAGGAACCTCCCGCCTACACCTTTCGGGATTACAGGTAGGAAGGAAGGGAAGGGATCTTCCTAGGGACTGCTGTCCCTCTGGCTGTCCCCCACCCGTGGATCAGTGTGGGATCTGTCTAGAAGGTGGGGGTCAGCCTTGAGACCTCCCCAGTGTTCCCCTAACTGGGGTTTCCCACTTCCTTCCCCAGTGCCCTCCTGTATATGAACGCAGATTTTGAAGGTGGCGAGTTCATTTTCACTGAGATGGATGCCAAAACTGTGACAGTGAGTTGGTGCTGTGGGCCCAAAACTGTTCCTCAGCAGTCCATGCTCAGGGCTCCAGGCTTCCCCGGGCAGCGTGTGGCTCCTACCTTGCAACCAGCCCATACAAAATCCTGCTGCAGAGGTGCACAGACCATCTGCTCCCTCCCTAGAGGCTGTGCCAAGCAGGAAACCTGCAGATTAGGGGTTTTCCCCATCCCCAGTGCAGGTAGAGGGATCACTGGTAGTTGTCCCTGCCTGGAGGACTGCTGAGCTGCCTCCCCATCTTGTGGTCAGACATGAACTGGTGTCTCCATACAGCACCTGGTCCAGGTGTCTTGTTCCACAGTGGGTCGCAGTGGTGGACATCAGACCCTGAGAGGGCTGTGGCTCAGGCGTGAGCCCTCACCTCTGTTTGGAGCCATTAAGGAAGCTGGGCACCCACTCTGTGGTTGGACAGGGGCCTGGGCACCGTGCTGGGGTCTCGGGAGAAGCTGGAGGGTAGATGGTGTCTACTTAAGTGCTTGAGGGTTGATTTGGTTGGCACTGCTGCTCTGGAGGTCCTGCAGGGCTCTTGTGGACTCTGCCAAGAGAAGAAAGAAAGATGTGTCTCACAGCCATGCCAGGCTAACCCTGGACCTCCCTGGAGTTATGCCATGGCCCCATTTTGCTCTGGGTGGTCACCTGTAGGCTTTGCAGAGACTCCATGCCATTATGTCCTTTCTGCACGATGTTTGCACAGCAGGAGCAAGCCTCACACCTCCCTATTTACCCCACACATTTTTCCAGCCATGCCCAGAGCTGTACATGTCCCCCAGAGCAGCTCACCAGGTCCTGGGGCGATGCAGAGGGGTGCCCAGGGTGGTCCCAAGGCTTGGAGCATGGTGAGCCCAGCCAGAGGCAGTGTGTGCAGGCGTGCTGCTCCTTGCCAGCCTGGTTGTGCTGTTTCCCTGCAGGCCTCCATCAAGCCCAAGTGTGGGAGAATGATCAGCTTCTCGTCGGGCGGCGAGAACCCCCACGGGGTGAAGGCGGTCACCAAAGGCCAGCGGTGTGCTGTGGCCCTCTGGTTCACCTTGGACCCTCTGTACAGAGAGCTGGTGAGTCCCTCCATTGATACAGCAGGGGGGCTGGGGCATGCCCAGCATCCCACAGGAACCAGGACCATCGTGTTTCCTCCAGTCCCAGCACATCTGTTTTCCTCCCATTACACCCCCCACAGCAGCACTCCCATGACATGAGTTGGTGGCCCCAGGACAGGTTTTTCCTGGCAGTCCTGGTCCTGGGCACCCATTGCCTTTGGCCTGTGAGGCAGTGTGGGCTGGGGTGCTGAGTGGGGCGTAGAAGGGCTCCGTGCAGGCTGGGCTGGCCATTTCTGACACCTAGTGGCAGCAGCCGGGTGCATGGGGAACTCCTCCAGAGCCATCGGCAGCTCAGAGTGCTGTGCTGAGTCCTGCTGCTGAGTCCTCTTACAGGCATTTCAGCAACTTGAAGTCCATGGCTCTGGGCACCCAGGATGCCCTGGAAGATCTGGGCTGTGATGCCTTTCACCAGGCACCCTCCACATTCTGTTTCAAAAAGCTGCTGTACCAGCCCCTGCCTCCCTTTGGTAGCAATTCTGGTCTGTAAAAATAAAAGATACAAGACCGAGCAAGACTAAATGCAGGGAGAATGCAAAACCCTCATTCCTTTGCCTTGTGATGGAGGGGGGCTGGGAGGTTTGGGGAAAAGCTTATTTTCAGACATTCACTTCAATGTCTCTCAGTTTTTTTGCACCAGGAGAAATTCCCCCAGGCTTGGCCTGTATGGTAGGAGATCAGCCCTGCCCAGGGAGCTGGCAATCAACAACAAGCAGAGGGGACAGGAGAAGGGTGTGCTGTGGCAGTGGCTGCTAGTAGAGTGTGATGAGGGAACTACAGAACATCAGCTCTGCCCCAACCACTGCCGCCCTGCAGGGAGGAGGGGATCAGGTATTGAGGTAGAAAGGGATTTGATTAATTTTGCCCAGCAAATCCCCAGCTCATGTCCCAGACTCGCCCCAATCCTCTCACCTACACTGCTGTTCTGGGGTAAAATCCTTGCTGTGTGTCCTCCCTGCAGCCTGAGCCTCACTGAATTAGCTGGAGCAGGCACTGAAGCTCTGCTGTTACCATTTCTTCCCTTCTCCTCTTGCAGGAGAGAATCCAGGCAGATGAAGTGATTGCGATGTTGGACCAGGAGCATCTAGGACCCAGTGAAATGAACATCAACCCAAAGGATGAGCTATGAACTAGGCCAAAGACTTTTTCTATTAAATATTTATTTAATATTGTTAATCTTATTAGAACCTTTCTATTTTTGTACAGAGGTGCTGTATAAATTAATAGGTTAATATGATTGTGGAGTTTCAGGAGTGCCTGTTCTGTGTTTAGCACAGCTTCTGCTGGAACCCTCATCCCTGTGCCAACATCTCCTGGTGGGCTGACTCTGCTTCCAGCATTCCCTGTTTTCTCTAGCATTTCTCAGGACTTATTCAGGACCACTCTACCCCCTTGGAGAATCTGTATTTCTTTCTCAGCCAAAAAGAGCTGCTTCTCTTCAGCATCTACTGGAGAAAAGTCTCAGGTGTCCTAATGCACCAGTGTTTCTGTTCCTGCTTCCTGCTAGGGGAAACTGGAGCACAAAAACTGGAGTTATGACTGTCCCTCACCATTTGAAATATGCCTTTTAGGGGAAAAAAACAAAGGAAACACTTGGATTTTCTGTTTTGCCTAGCAAAATGGAGATACCTCTGTAGCCATGCAAAGCTATTTTATTAAGGTGTTTGGGCATTAATTCTGAGTTGAACTGGAAATCAGCTGCTGAGCAGGGGCACGAGCTGTGCACAGGCATGAAGGGATGTGATCTGCAGCTGACTCTGGTGAAATAGGGTCTGTCACTCATGCTCAGTCCCTTCTTGTGCTGATGGCCTGGGAACATGAAGGATGCTGCTTCTCACTGCACCCTTTGAGCTGCCAGCCCAGTCTGCTGCTGGTAGAACCCAAAGTTTGTAGTCATAATTTCCAGGTCCCTGTTGAAAAGCAGCTTGGGAAGTTACAGTGCCATGGTGTTGGATGGTCAGGATGCAGCTCTGTACTCTGGATGTCCTGGCTGCATCCTCCCATCCTGGTGGTGCAGAAGCAGCAGATGTTCATGGTGTGGTAGTGTCTGTTTGCTCAGAGTAGTTCTGACCCAGCCTGAGGATGTTGCACTGAAAACAATTAGTCAAGTAACTGCTGCTAAGCCAGTAAATCGTTTCTCCCCAACCATTAAATTCTGTCCTCTGTGTGGGATCAGAGCAGCCCCTATCTCAGTCAGAACAGGCACTGAGTCACGGAATCGCTGTCCCAGACGTAAGGACAGCTTTTACTTTGACCCAACAGCTGCTTCTGCTGCTGGAACACAGTTCCTAAAAGTCAGGTTTTAGCAATCTTCACTGTTGAAATTACTGCAAGGCTGCAATTCATCCAGAAAACACTGCAGGGATCTTTGCTGGAGTTCACATCCTTGAGCTGCTTTGCTCAGCTCCCTGATGCATTGGCTCTTTTGTCAGTCCTTTTCTGCTCCCCTCTGCCAGTTTTGGTGTTCCCAGCACTTAAAATCTGCAACAGAGAGTTGTCTTTGCTCCTGTAGCTTGTGCTTATTCAAACCTCCCAGGCTCAGAAGCCTTCTCTTCCCACCCAGTCACTGGCTGCAAAGGCTGTAGACAAGGACTGTCCTTATGTAGAGACCTCCTCAAAAACTGGTCTTGGGCGAGATAGAGGGGAAACTCTGCATATGGAAAAAAAAATGTCCAGACTGTGAAGAGGGAACTATTACCACCCAGAAAATGCTGGAATAGTCATTGCTGCATCTCCTCCAATGCTGCATCTCCAGAGGAAAAGGCTCTGGGCATTTTTAAGCCACCAGAATTGCTTATTCCTTTGTTGTTATCTTCCTTCCTCATAGATTGTTGAAAAGATTCATCAAGTTGGCTCCCCAAAGAACTGCCCACAGGTCTCTGCCTCTGAAGAGCCTTCCCTGCCTTAAGTGCCTCTTCTGTAAATACTTAATTCCATCCCTCTTTTCCAAACAGCCAGAGTGAAAGCTGGAGAGAAGAAGGGAAGGGCAGCTGTTCTCTTTGGAGAGCTGACCCCCGTTTCATTGTCCCTCCACGTGCACCACGCTGCTGAATCCAAGGCTTGGCTCTGAATGCTGCATCTTCCATGTGGGTCTGTGCTGCCATCCCCCAACAACCATTTCCCAAGTGCATCCTGCAGAGCTGCCCCTCGGTGCAGCCCCAGCCCTCCCAGGGGTCCCACCAGCTGGTTCTCCTGCAAGGAGGGGCAGGGGCTGGCACAGGTCATGGTTTGTTTGTTGCTGTGGTGGTTTGCCAGAGCTGTGTCTAAATGCAGAGAAAATAAACAAAACACATCTGGGCCTGTCTTTGTCTTTCTTCAGTCAAATATTAGAAGGAGAGACTGGGGAATTTGGGGTCTGCTTCATGATGGTACCTGTGCCTTTGGGGTTTCCTGCCTTAGACCTTAGAGCACAGCCCCCTCTCCATGCTGGAGCAATGTGGCTTTGTGTGTGTGTGTGCTTTTGGCTGCCTGTCCCTCTGCCTTGCTGTGTATCCAGCTGTGCAGTAACTCCCACACCATGGGCGTGCTCCAGGCACGTTGGTGAGCAGGAGGGAGTGGCAGCCCCTGTGCTCTGCTGGGTGTCCAGGGCCACCTTGGGTGAAACAGCTCTGGTGCAGAGCCACGGAGCAGCCTGTCAGGACTCATTGCAAACGTGCCCCAGGAAGGGAGAAGACTCTGGGCTGCCTGGGCCATGCCTGTCACTGTGCTGCTCTGCCAGTGAGACCTGCAGGCAGCCTGGGCCAGGCTGAAGCCAGGAAATGGGAATGCAGTGAGTCAAAGGAGTCAAAGGCACTTTCCCTGTTTATTTGTTTTTCCAGCTCTCTACTCTGGCAAAGTCTAGCTCAAAAGTGGATTTGTATTTCTGCTGCAACAGCAGAGGTGGGTGCCAAGTTGATTGGCACTCTGTAGCCTCCCAAGAGCAAGTTGCAGAACTCCTTAGGGCATGCACCAAAACACAGCGTAGGTTTTTGCATCTGTTGTATCCAAGTGGCATAAGTTGCCACCAAGGTGGCTTGGACTGAGAAATGAATTTTAACCCTTGGATTTAATGTAGGGGCCCTTACTCCAGGTGGCTCCTGAAAGCTCCTCTCCAGCCAAAAGCTGACCCCTGAAGCCTCACCTGAAAATAAGACTTGTGAATAATTGTAAATTCCTGAATCTATAATCAAGGCTGAAATAGCTCTTTATGTCCAGTGGCTACAGTCTAAAGGAACCTGGATATTTCATAGGCATTAGCCTGAGAGACTTTCTGAGGGATTAATCTTAAGCAACTGAACCCTGCCAATGTTCTTGTGTGGATTTGTGGACAGTCAGCCTCCAACAACACTGGATGACGACTAGTCCCCATGATTTCCAAGCTGGGCCACCATAAACTCATAAAGTATGGTGTGTTTGGACTATTTGTATGTCCTCTTTATTTCCCACACCCTTGACTGACCCCCCCAAAATACAGCAGCTCTGATTACCCCATGAGCCCCATTGACAAGCTCTGCCAGCAGCCAGCCTGGCTGAAAACCCTCTGCTGCTGCCACTCCATCCCATCCCAGCTGCATCCCTCCTGCTGTGTCCCCACCCTACTGCTGCTCTCTGGCCTGGTGATGGAGAATTTGGGGGGCACCATCCCCACCGCTGGCAGTCCCTGTGCCAGGGTGTCCCCACCTGGAAGGAGCTGTGGCCGTGGGTGGGAGCAGAGCCTGCCCTGGTTTGTCACCTGCTGAGAGCCTGAGAGCTGCAGCAGCTCGGCCAGAGAAAAGAGTGGGCAAAGCAAGGAGAGGGAGTTTGCACTGAGCCCTGCTCACCCGTGCTGCTTACACCTGGGCAGAGCCAACCTCAACACTCGCAGGCAGCTGAACATCTTCCCATGAAAAATTGTCATTAAAAAAAAAATAATAAAAAAAAGGTTGTTTCCTCCTGTCCACACCCTCGCTCAGCCTGGGGGAAAAAAGAACAAAACAGCTGGCAGTGAGATAAAAATGGGCTAGTCCTGCTTTGGGGAAGAACTATATTAAAAGAGGAAAGAAGTCTTTTTGTTTCCACAACTGCTCCTTATGTCCACACCCCACAGTAAGAGCCACCTTTTCCTGGGGGAAGTGTTCCTGCTTGTCTGTGCATTGGGGTATGACCCTGGCCAGGTTCCAAGACGCTCTTGTGCTCCTCCCCACGTGTGCATGGCCCAACACGTGTGTGCTTCTCCTCCCACCACTCCACTTCCACACCAGCACCCTGATGGATGAGACGCCTTGGGGTTGGCCACAGCACCAGAACCAACGGAGTGCAGCCATGCACAGCCAGATCCTGCACTGCTGTTCACCCCAAGCACAGCCCTGCCTGCACTTTGGGCCTGGGGTGCACATGGGCAGGTCCAATAGATGTCACTGAGAGCAACAGATCCCCCAGTATCCTCCGGGAGCACAGTGCAGTGTGTGTGGGCCAGCTGACCATCCCCCCAGTGGAAACTGCTGTCTCCACAGGTGTAGAGGATAGCACAGCCAGCCCAGAATTGCTTTTATCTTGTTTTAAACACATGGTGAAAGCTGGCACTGAGTTTGTTTCCTTCTCGTTTAGCAAAACTTTTGTTACGCAGAAAAAATAATCATAAATGTCATCACGTCCCAACCTCCTGGCCAGCATCCAACCCCACCAAAAATAAGTGCAGCACACTAGAGGAGAGAAAGCAGAACAGGTGACTCAGAGCTGTCTGGCCATCCTCACCTTGTTTGTGGTTGAAAGCACCCCTGAACTTCAGGGGAGAGGGTCCAGCCAGGCAGCAGCATGCAGGGCTGTGGTGGCAGAGCACAAGTGCAGGAGCCTGCAGTGTGTGTGCCCTGGTGGGACCCATGGTGGGAGCAGGCACCGTGGGGCAAACAGAGCAGGCTGGTGAGGGACACACTTAGGTCAGCTAGTGATGGTTTTCAGGGATGGTTTGGATAATAAGAATGGCAATTCTAGTAGGTATTTCCTGAAGCTGAGCAGGGCAGGGCAGGGGGAATTAATATGAGCTCAGTTTAGCTTATACTCCTCCTTTATTTGTAATGAGATTAGCGGCAGAGATGGCAGGGCACCCCCGATGGGGTGAGCTGATAAGCACCTCCTGCCCAGCCTTGCCTGCAAGCCCAACAGCTGAGCCACAGGGGGAAAACCACCGGGAAAAACCACCCTTCCATCACACAGGGATTTTTTTAAATAGTCCTAAGCTCAGGGGTAAAACGTCGTATCAGACTGGCCAGCCTGATCCTGGCAGTGCCAGGAGTGGTGCTGATATCCCAGCACAGCCCAGTGTCTCATCCCCTCCTTGCAGTGCTTCTGCACCTGATGTCAGCTGGAAGCATCAGGTTAAAGGCTTGTCCCCACCTCACTGGTGAGATACGAGGCCACCACTTGGCCACCAATGTGCCTTGGGCAGCCCCAGTGCAAGAAATGAGAGTGGTTGATTTGACTGCATTGTGGCAGAAGCTGTGAAGAGCTGTTACTGCCCTGCAGAGCATCTCCCAGCTGCTCACGGTGCTGTAACTGGACTGCAGCAAAGGTGGAGAAGAAGCTGTCTTATGATTCACCCCCACAGAGAGGACAACGTGGATCCCCTGACAAATTTTGAAAAAATCTTCATAGCACCCATGACAAGGTAAACCCAGGTTCATGGCAAACCCAGAGCCACCTCTGAGTGTACACAGCCCTAAGCAGGGGAATTTTTTCTGTAAAACCACTGAACCCCCCACACCTGTGTTTTAAAGACTTGTATTAGTTACAGCAACCAAACACACAGGGGCCAAGTGTATCCATCCAGGCAGAAGCTCCAGCTGCAGTGGGGCACCTTGGCACCCAGCTCATCCTTGCAGGGCTCCCTGCCACCACTGGGCAAATCTGAGCTGATGGCTGAGCCTGACGTCCCCTTCACCACGTTGCCACTGTCTGCACTGCCTCATGCTGGAATGTCCATGAAAACCATCTGTGGTGACATGCATTCCTCACTCAGCCCTTTTCATTGAGCCAAATCCCCGTGTTCCCATAGCCCAGGGGTGACCAAGTTGCTATAGGGGACAGTTTCTCAGTCATGTGGTGATTGTGGGGGGCTGCTCCCACCACCACATAGGGGAAAAAAAAAAAACCCAACTCACCTGCATCTTAAAACCACTTTGCAGCCCCCAGGCACCTGGGGGTTGTTTGTTCATCTCCTTTCATTTCGACACCTCATGTGAGAGGTTGGGAGCTGGCATTCACTGTTCCTGTGGTGCCAGCTCTGAGATTGTTTTATTTGATTTGCCAACCAAAATGGGTGGAAGGGTGGAGACTGTATTTTCCCCTTTATTTTTGTTTTCAAAAAACCCTTCTGGCCCTGGGTGAGGCAGAAGAAGCTGAATAGTTTCACATCTGTCTACTCCGTGACAGTTACCTGCCTAAAGCATCAGGGCACAGCCTGGCTCCTTCAAACAGAACTGGGTGTGGGTGGACACCCTCTCTGTCTAGGTGGGGAAAGCCCTCAGCCACCTCCCACAGCATTTTTCCCCCCACCAAGCACGCTGGAAAAAGTTGTCGTGTGAGCCCCTCCCTCCTCCCTCTGGGAAAATGAAGTCGGCCCATGGCACTGGAGGAGGCTGTGAACTCCTCAGCAGCAGTGGGGTGACGGCTGCACTCATTTTGCACAGCTGCAGGGAAGGGGTTTGTCACTGAAGTGCCCAGGGAAAGCCCTGAGCCATGTGTGCTTGACACCCTGAGGTGCTCCGAGCAAACACTCTCAGAACAGCCATCCCCACATCAAAATGTTCCCAGACAGTGACTCTCAGGGATGGGATGCAGTGCATCCAGACTTTCTCTGGAGCCTGGCTGCACCCTGTGCTTCCCCAGGTCCCTCGCAGAGCCTTCACAGCCTTTCTGCAAGCAGAGCAGCCCAGGAGGGATTTTCCATCTCGCTCATGGCCATGAAGAGACAGATACTCATGTGCATCTTCCAAAAGTTCAGCCACGAGCAAACCATGTGCTGTGCTCTCCCGTGCCCAGCAACCTGCCAGGTCCACCCTGCCAGCCACAAGCCCACGGGGCTGCCACCGGGCTTTCCTGGCAGCTTGGGCTTGCCCACCCTTCTGGAGCCTCCTGAGAGGCGGCGGGGAAAGCAAACGTGCCTGCACCGACGGCAGGCGCCGCGGGGAGCGAGAAGCCCTGCCCGAGGAGCGCACACCCCGCCCCGCTCGCTGGCACCGCGCACGTCCCTGCAGCACCACCCGCACCTGCTGACGAGCCTTCAGTTCCCCCCGAGGTGGAAGATGCCACATCCTTTCTCCCTTTTCAGACTAATTGCACTGAAACAAAAGGGGAGATGCACCGCGCCAGGAATGCTACCAAGCCTTCGAGTCCCCCACCCAGCGGGATGAGGTGGGAGCTCCCGATGGCACGGATACAGGAACCAGCAGCCAGCCTCCCACTCCTCTTGCTCAACTGCTGGCGCCACCACACAGAAGATAACAAACATCTCTCCTGCTCTTGTGATGGGCCTAGCAGCAAAAGGAAATTTCCAGGTCAGAAACTCCTGCTGGGTAGCCTGTGCTCCAGGCAGTGGGGAAGAACTGCAGTCCCAATTTGCTCCCACCACTGTAAGCACTGCACAGTACTGGGGACACCCACGTGCTGCACACCCCAGGCACTGCCTTGGGTTCACCCCTGCTGCCTTCAAACTTCATTTCACTTCCAGCACTTCCACCCTTCCCAAGAAATGACATGGCTCCTGCTAATTCCTTCTAAATACCTGCAGCTTCTGGGGAAAACCCAACAGGACTTTTTGTTTTGCCCTCCTTCAGTAGCTCTGCAAGCCAATAGTCACCATACACCAGGCCATGGTAGTCTGAAGGCAGCTCTGCCTTGGTATAAACAGGGATAAATGCACCAAAGGGATCATCCTGTTCTAACCTAGGAGGGGGGAAAAGGGCAGAGTGCTGCCTGGGAACACAGGCCAGCTCTGGGTGCATCACCTTGACCTTTTCTCTCCATGTCATGCCTGGCCACCCCAGTTAGCATTGCTCTTCTCTCACTTGCTATGGGGATGCTCAAAGCCAGCTACAGCAGCACGAATGGGAAGAAAACCAGGCTTAGCAAATTTGCCTGCATTAGTGTAGATGTCTGTCTTGGGCATCCTTTTCTGCAGCCTCACTGGGTTTGATTTGCTTGTCTCAGCTGGCTGAGAACCTTGTCAAAGCTATTCCAGATGGCCTAAGTGGGCATGCAAGGGTTAATCTGTGTGCTCCTTGGGCCCAGCATCATCTCCCTTCAAATGGAGATGTGAGACTCAAGAGTTACAATTTCTTTCCAGCTAGATTCTCTGGATAAGCTTCATCTCCTGTGAAACACCTTAGCATCTCTGTTCTGCTTCCTGGCTGTGGGGGCTCTACTACAAAAACAGCAGCAACCAACCAACCAACCAAAATCCAATTTCATTCAGCTCTCTGGTTCAACCAACCTCTTCAGACAGCAGCTGGTCACTGCCTGTGTAGGATCCAGGATGCCTTCACCTCCTCACCTGCCCATCTTCATGTGGCTGCTGGCAATCCTGGCAGGTCCAATTTCCTCACCTCCGAGGCAAGGCTGAAATCATCTGAGACAGCTGCTGCCCATGGCCTGGCTGTAACGTACTTGGCTTAAGGGTTACTGGCTAATATTTTACCCTTGGGTGACATCTGATAAGGTTCTGGGCCAGGTGGAACACGTTCAGCCATCTCTTCTTTGGGGCGAGCTGTTAGAGTTGTGCAAGTTTGTGTGTGGCTTTGGTGCATGGGTTTTTACTGTGAGCGCTAAACATCCCATGCACAGCACAATCCTGCCCACTGATAGCTTCTAAACAACTGACTCCCTCCTGCTCAATCACTAATTAAGCAGCAGGAACACTAGAATATAAACCATAATAGAAGCAACTTTATTGCTACCCAGTCTGGTAATAAAGCTCGAATAAAACTTTTCTCTAAGGGGAGCAAATCACCCTCAGTGGCAGGCAGAAACCACCACAGGCTGCTCCTTCAGCTATGGGAAGGTCTGCTCAGGATTTTCAAGGATATTGTGGGTTTGAGGCTCAGGCCAGAGGGAGAGGACTGGCCCCCACAGGCCAGTGCACAGGGCTGGGTATTTGCTCAGATCAGCCTTGGGAGGCCAAATACTGCCCTGAGGGGAGGGCACTGGGCACTGCTTGGGTGCCAGGCCTCTCACACACAGGCACAGCGTGGGGCAGGCGATCCATTACCTCCTGTTTCTGTGGAAAACATCTCCATGGAAATACTCCCATTCACCTTCAGGCCAGCAACTCTCTGCAGGCTCAGCAAGGGCTGCCTGACCGTGTCCTTGGAATAAGAAATCAATGCCTTTATCCTGCATTTTGCCACGGCGCGTGGATAATTTGATGCAATTGTGTAGCCACCCACGCCTTTAATTAATCAAAGAGTTTTTCACGCAGCACTGTGCAATATTTTATTTCCTAACATCCCTGCTATAATGTACTAGGGTCTGTTGTAACATTTCTTACCCAATTCCAGCACTGAGGGCTATGCAGCCAAGAAGAAGATGGATCACATGTGTGGAAATCTTCAGCGTTGTCTCCAGAGGCGACTGCCAAGGAATCAGAAGCTGAATTAATCAGAGGCACACAAAGAGATTTGTGAAAACAAAACAAAAATAAAGAAGAGACAGCCAACAAATGAAAACAACCTCAGGAAGAAAACAGGAAGAAGTCAGCAGATTTCCTGGGGTTTCACTTACGAATCTCAGGAAAAACTGAAGGACATCAGAAGTTTTGAAAAACTAGGAAATGCCTTGCTAGAGTTCACTGTTCTAGGACAGAGCTGAAAATCCCTTCCAAGGGGCCACCACCTCATCTTCGCCTTCAAATTTTCTTCTGCCCAGCTTCATGTTGGTGCTGCTGATGGGGAAAAGGGAAGTGCAGTTAAAGCCTGGAGATGGTTGGGTCAAATGCTGAACACCTGAACAGAAGTGCCTGAAAAACACCTGTCCAGACCTGAGAGCTGAGCAGCCCTCCCACACCTTTGAGTGCAAATGGGTACTTCTTTCCAGGCTCCCTGAAGACTGCGGCGACCCCAGCCAGGAAAACTGGGCTGGGACCTGGAGACCGAGGGCAGGGGTGAGCAGTGGGGGTGACAGCAGAGAGGTGACCCCAACACAAGCACTGCCCATGACTGCCAGCACAGCACCATTCTCCACCTGCCAGCCAAGGTGGGTGCCATCCCCTCCAGCCCCCCAGCTTCTCCCTGGGAGCTGCACACCATCTCCGTGGCACAGCCCCGAGCCGCAGCAGGTGCCTTCCCAGCGCTGGGAGCTCTTCTCACGTTTGGCCTCCCCAGAGCAGGACCCGCATGTGCCAGGATGAGCTTTGAAAGACGCGCCATCGAACTGAGGCAGCTCACAGCCTGCGGGCCAGCAGCCCCGGGAGCGGGCGGGCAGCAGCACCCGGGGCCGCACAGGTGCACACGGGGTGCCGGGTCCCGGCGGGGCCGGGCGGGGTGCCGGGCTCCCCGTGTGCTCCACACCCACACTGGCTGAGCTCCTGCCCGGGGAGCTGCGCCGGCCGCCGCTGGCCGCTGCTGGGGGAGCTCCTGGCGTGTGCTCTCCGCAAAACACCCGGTGGTATTTTCTCAGCTGGGAGAAGCGATGTGTGTCGTTCTGGCAGGGGAGACTTCGGCAGCCAGGGCTGTGTGCGTGAAGGGAAGGTGGAGCACCCCTCCTGCCCTCGGGCAGCGCACGCACAGCACTGGGAGCCCAGGGCGCTGGTGCACGCTGGCTTTGGCTGTGGGGTGTTGCAGCACGGGTCACCCGGTGTGCCCCCTGGAGGGCAGGCTCTGGCTCTGAAGGCATCTCTGGGCAGAGGTTCACCAATGGAGGGCACAGCTTCAGGCTTCTTGCACCCAAGGGCTGCCTGGGGTGAGAGCAGTCATCTCTCCTGCTTTGGCAGGTGATGGGTTTCGATCTTTATCTTCTGAATTTCTCATTTGTGCTGCTGTGGGTTGGGATGGGCACAACCCTGGGGGATCCCCCGTGTGCACGGCGAAGGGCCGGAGGGCAGCAGCTTTCCCAAGAGGCGGCCGCAGGAAGATTTGTTTTGGAACACCAAGAAGTCACTTGCTTATTCCGCCCATGCAAAATAAACAAACAGGAGTTGCTGCTGCCGCCCTTGCACGTGGGGTGCAGGGGCTGAGCAGAGGCGGGTTGATCACCCGTGGCCGCGCTGTCGCTCCGGGGGTGGCCGGGGGGACACGCGGCCCCCCGGGCCGGGAGCGGAGCCCCGCGCTGAGCCTGCGGGGCCGCGCCGGACCGCCAGGGGGCAGTGGCTGCCCGGCAGCGCTTTCGGCGCTTCCCTCTTTTTGGGGGATTTTTGTGATTTTTTTTACTCCACGGATCCCCTCGACAGGGAACCCACGCGGCGGGAGACGATGGATACGGGAGAGTCCTGGCTTCTGTGCTGCCAGATTTCACATTGTCTCAATCTTTTTTTAAAAAAAATACAAGTTTGTACTCTCTTCTCCCTCTCCCCTCCTCGATACTAATTTTGAGACTGCTGGCCACTGAACAGAAGAGGAGAAGTACCATCTCTCGCCCAGTCCTGCTGATTTGTTCCATTGCTCTCCTTCTCCTCGCAGCAGTTTCTTTGCTGCACAAGGCTGTGCCACGGTGGTGTCTCTCTCAGTGCAGCCACAAGCTTTCAGAACTCAGCGAAGCTGATTGTATAGACAGAGCTACTAAATATTAACAAACAAGCTTAGTCTTCCCTTGGCCTTGATGCAGGCAATAATGAGACTGCATCTTCCAGGGCAGTGATGATTCAAAGTGGGAATCTAATATGCTCTGAATGGCTCCCCAGGGACTTTCTTGCCACTGATGATGCAGAGAGCCTAATCTCCTACCCTAGGCTGTTGGGAGACACAATGTAAGCATCTCCCTTGCATGCTGTAATGGTTGGTATCAGCCCAGCTGCTGGTGAGTAATTGCTGAGCGTGCCAGCAGGCACACACCTCCTGTTAGAGCACGTATCCCCATCACCCAGGGAAGAGGCACAGCCAAAAAGCCACTGGCTGCTGTGCCCACATTACCAAAGGCACAGGGCAGTGCACTGCAGCAGTAGTGAGAAAATCAGCTGAGCAGTGCACAGGGACCCTCACCAAACAACCTCAGAGCACTCAAACTGAAATCCAGTTGTCCATGGGTCTGTTAGGGATATTGCTGTGGGAGCAGGTGGGGCATGGCCCTGCTGTGACTGCAGTCACCAAGGCACAATCCATGTCCTCAGGTGTAGTAGGGACCCTTCAGGCCTTGGCTCCAATGCT
Source organism: Hylia prasina (assembly GCA_013397195.1). Lineage (NCBI taxonomy): Eukaryota > Metazoa > Chordata > Aves > Passeriformes > Sylviidae > Hylia > Hylia prasina. The sequence goes on along the minus strand of VYXD01011413.1, from coordinate 996,901 downwards.
ACAGGTACACAGCTACTGTATACCACCCTCAGTAATGTCTCTCAGTGCTCATCCATGCCCTGGACCTGTAGCTGCATGTCCTTTGTCCTGCCCCAGTTCCTGCATCTCCTGCCCCCTAATCCTACAAAGTCTTTCCTTCACTCACCTGTGGCCCCAGGCACCTGGTTTATCTCATGAAGGCAGAGCTGATATTCCTAAGAATAAAACATATAACACTAGGAGTGTTTGCAAGGAAGTCAAAACATTTTAACAAAATCAGTTAATCCCCCAAACACCCCCCAAAAAACGACCTTGAGCAGTTTGAGCCAAGGAAGTCCATAGCAACACTCACCCAGCAGCAGGGCAGGGCTGCAATGGGCGGCCCTGCAACATCCACAGGCAGACAAAGGGGGTGCAGAGGGGCTCTGACTCCTCACTGAATTAAAGGCACCTACTAACACTAACTGCTGTTGCAGTGCACTTACATGCAAATCCAAAACCACCTGGTTTCACAGTGCTGAGGTTAAGGCCATGTGGGAAGGAATCCATACACAGTTGGAGAGGTTGGGCATATATCAGTTGATGGGGCCCAGATCAGGATAGAAGATCTTACCAAAGGACAACTACCATACACACCTCTGAATAAAATTTTGGCTCCTTCATCTTAGGGAAGCAAGCTGGGAGAAAGCCACAGCCAGTCCTTGCCAACAGAGCATAAAGATTAGATTCCTTCCTGTTTATTTGACCTTCATGGCCAGTGTCTCCAAATATCAACAATAAGGCTCCAAAACTCCAGCCACCACCTTTTGCTATGTGCTCAGGAAGACAATTCTGCCATGGGTCACAGAGAGGCAAAACAACTCAGGACCCAGAAACCACCAGCTGGAGCCTGGCAGGCAGAGAGAGCTGCTTGCCAAACCTCCCTGGCACGGGCTCAGCACAGGCACAGCCCACAGGGGGCCAGACAGGGCAGCCCTGCAGGGCTCCCCACTAACCCCCACCCAGCAAACGACAAGAGGTACACATTCCAGAGCTCCATAAAGCACAAGGGCAAACAGCCCAAGCTCTGACTCGGTGCAGGGCTGGGCTGCCCACATGGTTTTCCCATGGAGAAACAACTTGGGAAGAGGCAGACTGGGAGGCCAGGTCCTGCAATCCTTCCCCCATGGTACAGGCAGCTGCTTTGCCATCAGGAAGGGGCTTTCCTAAGGCACACAGGACAGGAAGAACATGATGAGCAAGACACCCTCCACAGGCTCCACTCGGACACTTGCCAAGCTTTGTTGTGTCCGGGTAAGTTTCATTCCAGGGGACTGCTAGCTTCAGCACACTCAGGACTAAGGGCATGCACGTCTTCAGAGGTCCACCCAGGCTTGCAAAACACAGCTGGAAGCTCGTAATGGATCCCTGCCCTGAAAACTTCATGCTTGTATATGAAGCATCCCAATATCCAAAGACGGAATTCCAATGGGTATGGGTGGAGGGCAAAAGGGAGAGCAGCAGCTTGGGATTCCTCAGCACTGAAACCCTTGCTGTAACCTAAGCAATGCAGAGGTTTCCCACTTCAGCAGTGGATCACAGCAGTCAGAAATTTCAACTGTATTTGAAGCCTGCCTGTTCAATGGAAACTGGAATTTTATTTTATGTGATCCAATTCACTCATCTAGAGGGGCAGGATCCATCAGCTGAAACAGCAAATTCTCACAGCGGTTCTAGTAGCACTTCTCTCTTTTGAGAACAACATACTAATTTTTTAATACCACATTCTGGCAACCCCCAACAGCCAGAGGGCAAACAGGGTGCTGTTACCTCTGGACATTGATATCTGGAGTCAACTACTTCTCTAATCATTTGGGAAAAGGGAAAAGCCGCAGCAATTAGAACCAAAGAAATCAGGCAGGCATTCCCTACCAGCTCCTAAGGGAGGTTGGGGCAGCCTCTTCTTTTAAGACCTTTGTGGGGTTTTCTTTCTACTTTCCCCATTCCCACAACCACAACCCATAAAAACCGTAAGACACAGCCATGGGGCCCATCAGAAACCACTGACGAGGCTGGGCTGTTAATGTGGTGGTCCATGGACAGAATGAAGTCCCCAGCTGATGGAGGCCACTCCCATCCCCTTCAGGACAGCTACCCCACTGGCTCTGAGACGTTTCTTACCTCAAATCCTTGGAAAACAACCTGAGATGCAAAGACAGACATGGCTTTGCTAGGATGCATAAGGTGCTGCACAAAGCCTTTGGTGTATAGCCAAGTGTGGACATCAAAGGGCAGCACTGACCCTGCCTGCTCCAAGCACACACTCCCTCCCTCCAGCAGGACACGGAATGTGGGGCACTAACTGGTGCCCTGCTCAGAAACAAACTAAGGAAATCTGATGAAAGGGCAAAAAAGAGCCATGCCAAAGGCTGAAGACTTCACAGTTCAGCAAGAGGCTTACGGAGCTGATCTGCTGCATCTGTCAGAAAGGCAGTAGATGGATGTGTGATGGCACCTTGGACCACACCCTCAAGACACAGATTCTGTGGGGACAGAAAACTGCACCCGTGGGCAAAGGTGACACTAAGCCCCAGCTGCTCAGAGGAGGGCATTTCCAAGAAGGCGCACAGGGAGGAAAATAAGTTGTTTGGGAATTCAGGGTCGTTTTCAGTTTTGGCTTTTATTTTCATTCACTTCAACAACAAGGTGTTCCAAAACACATAGAGGTCTTGGTGCAGGCAACACTGTCATTGCTAGAAGCACTGGCAGATTCTCAGTTCAGTTAAGCCATAACACTTTGATGCATCAAAACAAAATCACAGCTCTACAGGGGAGGGCAAAAGCTACAGCAGTTCAGACTCTCTTGAAGATCCCAGTTATGCTCCATAGTGGCATACAGTAGAAAGAAGGTTTTCACAGCATATATTTTAATCATTAGTGATGCAGCAGAAAAGCTCCATCTGGCTTCTGAGTTGAAAAGCACATACTGAAGTTCTTGTACCAACTCGGGGCACAGCATTAACTGCATTAACCTTTATAGTCAGAAGCTCCCTAGATCCTAAAACTGACAGTGTCTTTGCATCAGTGTATGTACACAATACTGAAGCAGCTCAGAAGGCCTGCACAATGGAGATGCAAAACCTCGGAGGCGAGAAGGGCACAGCCTAATTCACCTCCAGGGATTTGTAAGGTATCTGCACTAACATTTTCCCCACACTAACATTATTGCCCTGCTGAATTAATCATTACATCAAGTCAAGAGCAGAATGACTTGCTTCTTTTGTACAATATAGAAAAAAAAAATAAAAGAGAGTAAGTTCTTGCACTGAGCATGTTAAATACTTTGAAATCTAGGACACTGCTCTCTGAAGTGTTACAAAATAAAATGAATCCACAGGCTTTCAGTGCTCACTCCCCCCTCAACTGCAAAGTAACACAGTAATCTCAGTATGAAAAATACAAATATATTCATCCAGCGAGTCGTCATTTGTTACACGATTTGTAACTGTTAGTCCTCTGCAAAAAAATAATAATTAAAAAACAGAAAAAACAAACAACAACATTTTATTCTTGTTCTGTTAGACCTTGTAGCCCAAGAGGAAATAAAAATTGTCATGTTATGCGGTAGGAAAACAAAAAATTACACATACAAAAACATATTTATATACAGAATTGACAGTGTAACAATCTGGCATTATCATTTACAGCTAACCAAAACTGGCTTGCACAACTACCAAAAGGCAGCCTTTGAATGCAACACAGTCCTGGCATCAGGCACAGATCAGACATCTGGCACAAGAGACAGATGGAGGATGCTAACCATGTTGGACTTAAATGAAATACGTGACACAGAGCAGGGCCCACAAACAGCCACTGCGTTGAGACAGGAATATTCAGCTGTAGCAAGGTAGGGTAACAAGTAATTTAAGCTGCTTTTTTCATCTTTCCCCAGCCAAAAAAAACCAAAACAAAACAAAAGTCAGGCTTACTGTTAAAAAGAGCAAGCCAGCTTGAAAGCAGCTGTGCTGAGTCTTGCTCCTCAGCTTAAGTTGTATACCTTAGAGTCTCAGTACCTTGGCTACAAAAATGTGAAAACACATATTGTTCTGTTATTTGTCCACAGGACCACTGGCAGTCAGAGGAAATGCCTCAGAGTACAACTGTGGTAGAACCAGCAAAGAAAAAAAACAGAGAAAAATCAATTTCTCATGTAAACATGGCTTACTGAAGTAATGCGATCCATAGTACCGGAAACGATCCTTGTTTTAAGGCAGCTTGCAGTTATTTTTTTAGTACCCAGCTCTAGTTGCTTGTTACTTAACCTATAGCAACAAACACAAGAGGTTCCAACCCGTTACAGATACACTTAAAGGCAAGTCTGGTTTCCTCCCAAGTAAAGTAACGTAGCATGGTCTAAACAAAAGGTTGTCCAAGTTTAGGATAGCTCAAGCCCTACAAACCAACATGCAGCTCTCACTCCTCCATTTAACTGGAGGGCAAACCCTCATGCTAAACTAGCCAGGCTGCATGTGTGGCAAAGCCTAATTCTATAGCTTAAATGTCAGTAGTATTACAGCACAGTTAAAGGTTGTGTGGGGTCAGAATTCAAGAGTGACCAGTAGCTTTATTTACACTTCCAAGCCTGAAAGCAGTGAACCAGGACATACATATGAATGTATATCCAAAACAAGAAGGCAGCAGGCTTGGTTTTTCCAGAGAAGGCGAGGGAAAAGGAAAAGGTAGGATGCAGGTGCTGTGAGCGCTGGCCTGCCCAGCAAAGTGCATGTGCTGTCTCCGCTGGAGAATATTACACATGAACAGAGCACTCAGCTCCATGGGAAGAGGCTGTTTAAGTGCAACGTTCAGCAGACTAATTCCCATTTATTTTTCAGATAAACTGTCAGTTCAGGGTTGGGTTGCTTTGGGTTTTTTTGCATTTGGTTTTGTTGTTAGGGCACTTTTGGTTGCTTGGTTTGTTTTTTTTTTCAGGGTTTTTTTTTGAGTTTTTTTTTTTGGCTTTTTAGAATTTTATTTTAACCTTCCTGCTTTTCAAAGCGGGATCGCCGGGCGAAAGAAACATGTTTGCAGGTCAGGGCAGCCACGAGGTGTGTGAAGATTCAAAAGTCAAGAAAAGAAGCCCTCTCCCCAAAGGAAAACTCAAAACATGTTGGCCCTTCTTAAGAAGGTCAACGGTTGTCAAGGAAATACCACCCACCTTGCCCCTTTGCTCAGCTCTTCCCCTCGCAAGAGCTGTGGTGGAGGTTGCAGTCCAGGAGCACGACCTAGACAGCACCCAGGGCATGACCTAGCAGGAGCGAGCAAGAAGGTTCCCTCCGCCCTCCGTCCGGGGGTGCGGTACCAAGCGGAAGGAAGACAAACCAAGGGCTGAGCAGTTCGTGGCCGGGGCGGGGTGGAGGGGGGCCCGCGGGTCTCACTCCCCCTCCTCTTTGATGCGTTGCTGTTTGTTGCGCCGGGCGTCCATGTCGAAGTTGAAGTCGTTCCACTCGTCGCGGGGCGGGAAGGAGATGGTCTGGCGCAGCGTGAAGCGCACGGCGTCGATGACGCGCTCCCCGCGCGTCTCGCTCGAGCCCACGCTCACCGTGGAGGCGCCGCTGGGGGTGCGCAGCAGGTGGGGAGGGGAGGAGAAGTCATGGAGCTGCCGGTGGTCCAGGATGCCCTTCCAGATGGCATGGCGGAACTGCTCCGGGATCTTGAGGCTCACCAGATCCTGCAAGGCAAGGTGAGGGGCTTAGCAAGGGAATCCCAGGGAGAGCTGGGCTCCAGAAGTGAACACGGCCTTTGGGCCACCAAGGACCACCAAAGCTGCTAAAGCCCAGGTGGCCACGATGCACAGCAGAAGACAAACCATTACTCCTGGAAGTGGTGGCTCACTCTGGAACAGGCATGTGTGGCCACGAGGCAGCAATGGCCTGTTTTGAAGGCACCAAGTCTGGTTTTAAGATGCACAAAACACTTGTTCATGCATAAGATGTAGTGACCTAAAGCTAGAAGCTTAACTGGACTGCAAAGCCTCCAAGGCAACCTCAGGGAGATCTGCTGGCTGTCAGTGGTGGGTGATGCTGGGCTGCTGAAGGTCAGTGGCTTTGAAAATTTCCGTGTTTATTTCAAAGCCTGCGAAAGGGTTTTAGAATCCAAGCCTGAGCTCCAGTATTCGGAGCTCTGGGTGTGACTCTATAGGAATTGTCTTAATTACTTTAACATAACCAAATTTAATACAAGACACATAGCCTTAGAAAACCTGTACTTTGAGGCCCCATCATTTCTGGTGCAAAACCCAAGGGTTGCATTACCTAAACTCTGGGACACACGGAATCAGCTTCTGAAAAATTAGCAGCCAACTTCAGTTAATTTGGGTCAGCTTTTCTAATTAGAGCAGCAGCAGCAGGAAGGCAGCCCATGCTAGGGAGCAGAAGCATCACAGTCTCCCAAAGTCTTGGGGGGATAAAAAGGGACAGCCAGCTCAGAAGAGAGCAATGGCCCCGGAGAGGAAGCAGCAACCCTGCAGCAAAAGCCATGCAAGAGTAAAAAAGGGAAAACAACAAACAGGGATGAGATGCCAGTGGCAAGGGAAGATGATTAAGGTAAGGCCAGAAAACAGAAGCAGGGAGGGAAAAATGCAGACCACTTCTGGAGAGCCTACTTGTCTGCAGGCGAGTGAGGTGTAAACTGAAACCGAGCCTTGCAGAATTAACAGGCGCGTGGGCTGGGGCCACTTCGGGGGCTCAGACAGACAAAGCTGGGGAAGGGGAGACACTCTTTCTCTGTGCCAGGCAAGGCAATTACAGTGCTGGCCCCAAGTCCAGCCTCTCTTCACCTCACAACATCTCTTCCCTATGTGCAACAGCCTTAAATCAAACTAATCAGGTAAAAATAAAAGTATACTGAGTCTGATTTCTGACCTGTTCCTAAAGCAGGGCCAAGAGTGCAAACAAAGGAAATGGTGAGGAGTTACTTACATCCATGGAGTAATGCTCAATCTGATAGATGGTGGTCAGCCCCTGGGTCGTGAAATAATCCACACAGGATGAGCAGCCCAACCTCGCTAAGAAGCTGCAGAGGAGGAAGGAAGGAAGGAGAGAGAAAATAGGATCACCCTGGCTGCAACAGCCCAAACCACAGAAAAACCAAACACTCAGCCAATCTGCAGCAACAGGAAACAAAGCTTTCACCCCTGGCTTGACCTCGTCCAAGACATCCCAGGCCAGCAAGCCACATCACTGCCACATCAAACAAACGAGGGAGTCCTTCAGCTCAGCACCAGCAGACAGCCCTCATGGCAGCATCTTGACTTAGTCAAGAGCTGGTGCTGCATAGCCTGGGTCTTGAGGCAGGAGGGCTCACACAGACCCTCCTGCCAGGTCAAGTCACCCAGAAGATGGCTGAGCCCATGGCAGCCTGGTGCATGCACAGAGGGCTTCAGCAAGGCACAGGGTCTAGGGCTCAGACACATCATGAACTGCCAATCAGCGCATTCTTCCCTAAGTGTAAAGGATTCCTCATTTATGGGCAGCATCTTTCAACTGGTTTGACCTCACAAAGGGCAGAGGAGCTTCTGACCCCAGCCACGGCTTGTCAAGCGGCCACAGGGGAAAAAAGGAAAACAAGAAATGCTTGCAAGACAGCCTGGCATTCTCAAACTCCACCAGTCCAACAGATGCTGCATCCCTCAGCTTTCTTGCAGTCCTCACGTCCCTGTTTCTCTCAGCTGCTCAGAGGTGGAGATCTGAGGCTCGGTGCCCAGAGGGTGCCAGCCTCGGGACTGCCAAGGGCCCGGTGGGATCCGGTGCTCCGGGATCACTCAGGCTCCTGACCAAGGGCTCTGCTCCCTTGGTGTGGGCAACGTGCCGGGCAGCCTGCTCCGCTCACCTGACGATGCTGCAGTCTGAGGGGTATGGAGGAGGGGGGGTGCAGTGGGACGTTGAAGGCATGGAGAGGGGAGGAGGCAGCGCCTGCGTGGGGCTGAGGCCATTCATGTCACCGGTCATGGCCATGTGGGTGCCCATCATGGGAACTGGAGGAGAGAAGAAGGAGGAGCACATTGTTACCCAGGCATGCCCGGACCCCGGCTTCGCCCCCAGCACGGCACCCAAGGACAGCACCCACAGCTGAAGCAGCCTGAAACCCCCTGTAAAACCCTGCACAGGGCAAGCTCATGAGAAGTTTCAGGCAGAGGCAAGGACCAGATGACAGATAGTCCTTCTGGAGCTCTCCCCTCACAGGAGAAAGTGCCACCCTCATGTCACCTTCCCTCCCAGACAGCCTGGAGAGAAACCCTGGCCTGCCCTGCCACAGGAGAGGAGCAGGACAGAGCCAGCAGAGTAACCTAATACAGCAACCAAACAGCTTTGTTTTCAGAGACAGCAAGAGCACCAGAAGGGGCTCAGCAACAGGTGTGGGCAAGAGTCCAGCTGTTTTGAAATAAATTAAAAAACAAAACACAAACCAAAAAAGCCCCAACAAAACTCAGCCCCACAACCATGTCTATCATCCTGGATTTACAGGGCTGCTGAGCACACAGCAGCAGCCAGGGGGAACAGAACTGCGAGATGTTTCCTTTGAAATTAAGAACTGTCTTAATTGAACTGAGGGAAAAAAAATGTTGCCAACGTTTGCATCTCCTCTGCTGGGAAAGGAAGAAGAAACAAGTCTCAAAAGCCAGAGGACAGTGCAGCCAGCTAGATCTGCAGCAAGAAGCAGCTCTGTTCACCCTGTGAGGCTCTGAGCAGGATCCTGAAGCCTTGCCCCGTGGCACACTAGTGAGCAGTATTTATTTGGCTCCACAGGTTTACAGCGAATGACTCCAGGCTCTCCAGCTTAACAGCAGCCACGTGGAGATGCCAAGTCTCCTTGTCCAGACTAGCAGGAAGCACGCAGGGAACAGGAGAAGAAGGAACAAGAGTTTCTTACTGTTGGTTCCCATGCTGTCGGGGATGGTGGTTGGGGTCAGGGCATTGCGCTGCTGGGGGTTGATGAGCTGGCTGACCGAGGGCAGCTTGTTCATGCTGTTCATTTTGCTGAGTGGTGGAGAGCTGGAGCCATAGGAGGACTGTGACTGCATGGAGGTCCTGCAAACCAAGGAGATGTTAGGACAGGGATCACAGCAGCTGGCTGTTGACAGTGTGCACCCAAGGGGCTACAAGGCCAGTGAAATCACTGACACCACAGGACCACTACAGATAAAGATCACTGGAGAATGAGTCAGCAGGAAATAAGAGGTTTCCCAGAGATTCTCAGCACTTAAAAAAGTGAAGTACCAAAAAAGGGAAAGCTTAACTTTTGGTTGAAACTTTTTATTTAAGGAGAAGCGTCTATGCAAGTTTTTCAGTTGAAAAGAATATACCAAAAGCCAGCAAACATCTGCCAAGATCTGAAGAGCATTTTAAAGTTAAATTCTCCTTGTGGTCAAAGACATTTTTATAGGAACAAGAACTAAGGAAACCACCTCAAATGCCTCTGAAACATGACTGCAGAAACAATTTTCAGATTGGGTCATGCTTATCACCTTGTATTTTCCAAAATTCCTCATTATTCATATAATCAGGCCATTCTCAGGTGCATATGTAACAGCCAGAGGCTCCTTGCTCCAGACAGATTCCATGCACCATTCCAGGGACCACTACTGAGATGGTCAGAGCTGCCTGGGATGCCGACAGGCAGCTTTTGCTGGTGTTAAGGCAAACCTGGTATCCAAACTCTGCAGGCTGCTTGCAAAGGAGATCAGGTTCCTGCTACCACCTGACAACAGCACCAGCCTCCCTTCAAGCCCATCCAGCATATTCGTGGAGTGGGTCAGAGAGGCTTGCCAGAGCTCCCTGCTGCCCAGCCCTGAGGGTCCCAGCTGCAAGCCTGCCATGTAAGTGATCCAGACTGCCAGGACTGGGCTGGTTCTGAATGGCAGCCCAGCTCCCAGATCGAGTTACGGCTGCGGCATCCCATCTGGAGCGGGGTCTTATGTGGGATATGCAGAAAATTATCATTAAAGCCCGTCCAACAGCACAATTGGCACGGCACTGCCATGCCACAGGGGAGCAGGTTTTTATCTCTCTGACACCAGGGGCATTTGTTGGACTGGGCAAAGGTTTGGGAAATGTGCTTGCTTTCCCAGGCACCAGGATCCTCAGGCTGTGGTCACCCTGCAGAGCAAAGGTTGCCCAGCTCGCCATGGAGCCTGGCACTCATATCACACTGATCCCATGGTGAGTGTCCAAGGGCACATTCCCATCTTATTTCCCACTGGGAAACTTGTTCCCATCTGGGTATAACTGGTTACACCAATTCCTGGGAACTAGCTTTTCTTCTATGCAAATGGAGAATTATTACTCCAAATAACCAAAGTGTAAAAGGAAAGAAAAGGCTTATTCCTAGACAATTTATTAAAACCTTCAGCACTCAAGGTCAAGTTCCATACAATTACATTGTCTCCAGCTTCCTGCACTTTCAAGACTTGCAGTGTTGGGTGGAGAAAACATCTATGCTAACAGGCTAGAGTATCTAAGGCCCTGAAGAAATGTTACCTAATTACACAATTACAGGAGGTACAGAAGGGTGTGAACTGTCCTTTGGCAGTGAAGATGCAGGACAAGATCCAGCAAACTTCACAGACTCAAGGAAGTGGAAAGCAAAAGAAGCTTCACAAATTAATATTAACAATGGCAGCAACTCCCAAGGGGAAGTGAAACCAAGCCATGAAGTTCAGATCCAACTTTTCAGAGTGAAGAGAATGATTCAGATCTGAGATTTCAATTCCCCAATTATGAAAGTTGAGGCCAGCCATGAAATTCAAGTTGACACGGCCCTCAGCCTAAAAGGTTTCTGGATTTAGGACCAAAGAGTATTTCTACTTTATGGCTTCAGGCACTTATCTTAACTGAGCTTCAGCTGAAATTCATACACACCTGAAGAGTCTCTTACGGCAAAATCTGCACGGTCTGCAAGTGAGGAGGTCAATGAACACAGCAAAATTCCAAATCAAATCAACAAAGGCTTCCCAAAAGACACTGAGTTGCATTGTTTGAGGTCAGCAGTGGGTCTGTCTTTGCCCTCTCCACCACTAATAGTGATCTCAGCAGAGCTAATTAGGAGACTACAAAATACTTTGGGGGTAAATGAAAAACAAAAACCAATCAAACACAAGCCAACCCAAAACTTTAGAAAACACATTAGAAAGGAAATGCATACGTTAACATATAGCTTAGGGACTCTTATCTCATTCATACTCATAAGAGTCAAGATTAACACAGTCAAGTTCAAGGGAATAAAACAGAAAACAAAGGCATTTTTTTCGTACCCACACTAGTTTCAACTAAGCTATTCCATCACATGAGCAGATGTTTCAAAGGCCTACAGGAAACCATCTAGCCAAAGAGAAGTCACAAGATAAACCAAGATGCAAAATTTTATTGAAAATTAATGTCACACATCAATATAGCAAGAGCCTTAGAAACACAAGAAAATGTTTTTGGTATTAAGCACAAGGACTACAGGGTGTTTGAGGAGCCATTTAAAATATACTGCTTTTCTTCCTCGATTTTTAAAAACAGATATAAGAATGTCATGCACAGTGATTTTCATTAAAATTGTACTTACTAAGTCTCAAGAAAGATTAGAAGTCAGAGCATTAACATTTCTTTGATATCAATGCCAATGAAATGCATTTTAATATCAAGGTATAAGGACTTCAATTAAGAGACTATTATACTTCTTGGAACAGTCTGATACAAAAGGCACTGAGTCACATTCTGCAACTGAGTTTTCTCTCTTCAAGAGGCTAGCTAATTATTTAGCAAATAACATTTGTAGTTATGCAAGCTCATATGAGGGCAATCAGTCTCTCATGCTTCAAGGCATATACTGATCATCTCAAGAGGTCAGGAAGGAACTTCCTTGTCCCAGATATGAACGGAGTTCAGTTCACAGCCTACCTCGTGTAACTCTACATTTTCCCAGCTCACTGGATACCAGCCCTTCACCAGAGGCAGCAAACTGCTGGGACAGACCAACTACCTGACTGAGCAGACCAGAGTCCTCATTCACTAGAGGAGCACACAGCCATGTAAGCAGCCTTAAATGACAATTGGGCACTTCAGGCTCAGAGTTTAAGATTTCCCCCAAGCCCCTGTGCCTACAGTGTGCTGTCCCTGCAGACCCAGAGCCAGTCAGTGCAGACACACAAGCAGAATCAGAGCTGTCCAGTTCTGTGTCTGCCCTCCCTTTCAGAGGCCACACCAAGGATCCCATCCCAGGTTCACACCAGGCCAATGTGCTCATGGACAGTGGTTTTTAAAGCAAGGTTTCCCACAGGGCTGCATAACACTGGGGTGTCACTGTTGTATTTCAGTAAAGGCACACAAGTGATACAGATAATGCTCCATTTCATTCACCTGCTTTGAAGGCCCATGAAGCAGCAGGACACTAAAAAGCAGAGGGATGCCCTTGCTCCCCACATCCCAAACTGCTGCAATTCTAAAGCAAACAACAGTGCATCTTTTCAATCATTCCAGTGGTTTGAAGGCTTGGAACCTCACTGGGAGCATAGAAAGGAGGAGCTTCAATAGTTACTGGGCAGACAGGAACTACAGCACAGGGACAGGGGTGGCAATAATGACTCCCCTTAGATTTCAGGTATGGGAATTTCTCAAGGCAGGCATGGATGCAATCTGCTCTCCAGGGAATGGAGCTGTAATACAGGGAGTGGATATATATCAAGTAGTTGACACAGACTGATATAACCTGACTACCTGATAAGGCCCAATTAGTCCACTTGGTTATTCCTTGAAAGAAAAAGGCTTACATTCCTGAAGACACAGAGATGGCAAAGAAGCAATGAAAAGAGAGCTGCGAAAAGTTTTCATTTTATCTGCAGAGGACAGACTACAAAGCAACTCAAATTGCTTTCATCTCCAGGTATTTGATAAAAACAGAATAGCACCTTCTAATATAACCACCTGGTAGCTGCAAAGCAAATCAAGTCACCACTAAGATCAGCGTCACAATCATCATCCTCTTATAGCCAAGGGGGACAAAACAGAAAGGCTTTCCAGAAAACAGTAGGATCCAAATAATTTACATTCTTGTTTAGTGGAAGTCTGAGATGTTGCATTGCCCATTACAGTACAAGGTATTTCCTAGAGGCCACAACAAATGATTAACTGGAATCTTCCAGTGCAGCCTGTGGATGCCTTCTATCTTCTGGTGGACAAAGTTGCTGGTGGACAGCGCTCCAGATACAGATCAGTATTTCCCTGTCACAGTACTTCCATATTGCCATCCAGAAGCAGACAATGCAAAAATCCAGGAATAAACCTTCACTGGAAGAACAGAAAACAGTGCGAAACATAATACCGTGGCTGCATTTACACTTCAGGTTCCCACCTCTCACAGGGAAAGGAATCACACTGCCTTTCTTTTCCCAAATAAAAAGGCACAGAACAATAGTGACCTGCTTTGTGATCTCAAAGAACTTCCTGGAATTTCCAGGCAAGGTAACAAGGCACTTGATTTTGATTAGCTTTACACAAGGACCAACGGTAGAGCTGCAACTATATGAAACAGGCACTGCTTGTGTTTAATGAGCTGTTATTTATATACTTAACCCCAGTTTTGGGGGCTCTTTTCCAGGAGAGGGGGCAGCCCTCCTCCACACTGCAGTGGTAGAGCAAGTCTTGCTAAGACACTGGAGATAGTCAGAGATGGGATATGGCTCCCAAAAGAGACGTCAGTATGAGTCATAGCCTGCTCAGATCCCTGCTCTGCTGCCTGGAAGCAGATGATGTGATGGTCAGAGATAAGCATCTTCCCCAACTGCACCAGGCTTTTCTTCCTCTGTGGGTGGCCAGGAGGCCTCTTCTCTTCACATTGCCTAACCTCAAGTTTGTCAGAGCTGCCTATGCATCTGCCCCAAATAAATCCAGCAGACTGCACTGCAGACCACACAGGTTCCCAGCAGATTTATACAGGCTCCTGAGCTTCTCGGGAGCTGCTGATCACTGGCATTTGCAACCAATCTCTGCTCCCCAGCCACTGTTCCTGGTGTACCTTCAGTACATTCCTCACATTTCTACGTCTTGCTGCTGTGAACATTGGAGGGCTCCTCAAAAGCAATGCCTGAGTGCGTGGGTTGAAGAACCCTTCTCTCCCAGCATCAGGGGCTGCTCTCCATGTTAAGATGTTTGAGCACCTCTCAGTGGGCAAAATGTCCACCCTCAAATCCCTCCCCCCTCACTGGAAGTATCCACATCCAGTGCCATGCTCAACCTGGCCAGCTTAACTCCATGGCACGTCATTTGCCTGTTGATTGTTCCACCTTTGTGACAGTCTGGGCTTGACACAAACCCCTCCTGGCCAAGCCCTAGATGAATAGTTTTCAGAGACAGTTTTTGACAAAAGCTGTGTGAGAATTTACAAATCCTTGCTGAGAAAGAGTCTTCTGTGCAGGAATGGCTAAACTCAGATGCACTTCATGCACACACAGACCCTCTGGTTTCAGCATTAATGGGCAAGGTGGACACAGCCTGAGGCCACTTGGCTGAGTCAGCTGCAACACGTGATGGCACTGCTTTCCTTTGACCTATGAGGCTTGGAGAGAAGGGGCAAAATATAGCAGGGGTGATGAAAATGCTAAAGCAACATCTAATAACTGCTGAACATCTGTAAGGAAGGGGCAAGCTCCAATCCCTTTTCACAGGTAAGGCACTAGGGATTTTTGGACACTCTACCCTTTACACCCTGAGCTGCAAAGGGACAGGGACACTGGGCACATGGATACCCTTACAGCTCTACCACACATTCAATTCGTGCTGTTCAGCCCACCACTTGGATTGAGCCCACAGAGTCAGAATGAACTCTCTAAGTTCAGTAAAACTGGATCAAAGTCAGCAGTGCTGGTGCAAAGTCATTCATACAGTCTTCCTTACTATTTTGATGTACTTTACATCAGACTCTTTAAGGTTGGAATAAGTGGAAACAACTCATGATGCCAAAGTTGAGGGCATTTCTACAGAAAAAAAAATATTTTTTTAGCAGTGCCAATTCATAGAATTATTACCTCTCCCTGTCCAGCAGTACAAATACATCAGCTACTTACACTAATAGTGCATGACCAGCACTGAAACAAGCCAAATTGACTATCACAGACCATTTAAACACACATCCTCTGCTTCTGTCCCCCCAGTCCAGGAACACATTTTTTAACTTAAACAAGACAAAAGGCATTTTAAAATTGAGACCTGCTCAGAGAAACCCTGCCCAGTTTCACAAATACAGAAGTAAGAAGAAAGAGTATCAACACATTACAAAAACAGGGAAAAAAAAGTTACACCAAGACAGACGACATCGTGGTTCCCGACCTCGCACTGCTATGGGCTACAGCTAAGAGGTCTGTAGAAGTGTCTGTTGTTTCTGCAAAGTTTGAGTCCCTTCAGAAGTTTACTCTCACTATTCACTCTGCTGCTACCAGGCTGTGTATTTGCCCCACTGTTCCTAGTCCTGCCAGCTGGGCAAAGTGGCCCTGCCAGCTTGGTTTATGGATATACTGATGGGTTTGGGGGGCTGGAATGTTTTAGGATGGCATCGGTCTGTTTGGGAGGGTCTCTCCTTGAGTCCGTGAGTTCACTCCTGAAGCAGGCCGAAAGGAGACTGTAAAGAAGGAACCAGAGAAAAGAAAAAAGATGAATGTACAGGACCCTTTACCAGTCACCAAGAGAGAAACAGTCACTTTGCACCTTCATGATCACAGTACAGGCTTTCAAAGAGGGAAAAAGCAGATGTCTTAGCACCTACAGCGAGGGTATGTAACAGGGAGATTTAGGAAGCTGGAAAGCCCCAGGCACAAGAGAGTGCTTGGCAAGGAAGGGAAAACAACCAGTTGATAGGGAAATCTGATTCTGTCCCAGTCTCATGGGTACAAATAAGGCCCTGATAATGTTTCCAGTGACAAATACAGGAGGAACAAAAGCATTCAGCCAAAGGGGAAAAGGAGTAGCAGCTTCCATTGAGTACACTTCTAACTACACTTCAAAACCAGAAGCTGGTGCTAGAAAGGGAGAACAGTGCCTATTGGCCATACTGATTACAGCCCCTTTTGAAAAGCTGAGGGGTCCCTGGGGCCAGTAACTGATGCACAGGGCACTGTATCCTCAGAGCCCACAGAGCATCTCTTGGTTCCTTTCATCTTGGCCACACTGCAGTGACAACACTATCCAGGTGCCTGGAGTTCATGTGCAAGCACAGCACTACAAAACCAAGCCAAACCATGCAAAATTCCATTAGTTTTCACACCAAAAGTGAGATTAATGAAGTAAAGGTACAAAGAATCCCTTCCCCAGCAGTCCCCCTCCCACAACAGCAAGCACTGGGATCCTTGCAGCTCACAGCTCAGCTGGAGCACTCCAGGCATTGGATAACTCAGTTCTGTCACAGCTCACTAATGAGGGTAATCCCTTCTCATTTGGATAAGGAGTTGTGCTGCTCGCTAGACTGAAAGACAGCCAGTGGGCTCATAGCTTCAGCCCTGCTGATAGGAAACAAATGTTTGCTGGCGTACAAGATTCCACTTGGATATAAGAGCCCTCTTCTTGGTAGCCACTGGAAGACTTTGTGAAAACCCTTCGATCACAGGAGTTGGGCTTGGTGCTTCTTATGAACTTTATGGGTCCCTTCCACCTTGAAATACTCCGTGATTCTCTGCTGCAAGAAACTGAAATACAGATAGTTCTGAAAACTGTGCTCAGCAGAGTGAAACCCACCACATGAAAGTGTTTTCTAGTGAAACCCTTAAAAGACTGTGCTGGTAACTCCCTGGAAATATTGATGGTAAATGTATTTTTCACAGCAGGGTAATGAGGAAACATTCCCTCCACAAAGCATGAGCTACCTTTGATATCTCTTGCAGCAGAAATCATCTGGCAAATCTGTGTTTTACACAAATGGCAGCAGATGATGAACTCTTCTACACAAATGTGTGTGCTGCAGTTCAAGTATGGGCCCCAGGATTTGACAGTGAAAAGGGAAGAATAGAAACCGAAAGGAAAAAACCCCAACAACTTCCCACCTAGGATCATGAAGGTATTTGGCATAACAGTAAATAGGAGAAAACCATGCACAAAGGAGCAAGCAGAGAGAGGAGATGAGACAGAGAAATATTGTGGTCTGGCACAATGCGGAGCACTGCAGCATTTTGGTCATCTAGTGGGACACACAAGAATTCTAATTGTCACCAGATTTGTCCTTTCTATTCCAGAACAGTCAGACAGCTGCATCTGCTGGCCTGTCAAATGCAGTGCTAGTCTGTATATGCACAAGAGCCATTATACAGTTGTAGGAGTGACAAAGGAAACCTCTTTCCACACACCTAGATAGCTTTTCTATGTTAAACCCTGCCCCGAAAAGGAAACTGAGGAATCCAGCAGTTCCTCCACCAAGGTATGACTCTGGAGCACATGAGGATGCTGCTCCATTTTGAGAGGGAAGAGGGAAAGGCAACTTTCAAGCATTCCATTCCCACGGAGCCCTGCTGGGACCTACAGCTTCCACCACATTCCACCTTGGTCACACCACACACACTTTCACAGCTCCCACTTTTCACATGTGCCTTGAACTAAAGGTGAACTGGGACCAAAACTTTGAAATACATCCCTGCACACAAAGTGAAAGGCCAGAACAGATTCAAAAAGGAGCCCCTGTGCTCCTGAGTTTGGCCAGTCTGACACGGAAGCAGTGGCAAGACATCTTCCAGCAACCTGCCCACATGCAAGGCTGCTCTTATCCAAACCATTCCCTACAAAGCAGCTGCTCTTCTCTTCTCACATTGAGACCTGAAGCTCCTTCTTTGGGGTGCAATTGCATCTTAAGAGTCTTTCCAGCCTAAACATCCCTTTGTCCTGAACACAATCCTTCAGATATTAAGTCATATCATGGATTATTGAAGAAAAAGCACCAAAACCCGAAGTCCACATAAGAAACTGTTGCCTGAGTATGCATTTCAGCACAGAGGACCCTGCTTGATGGCAGGGTGTTGGCAGAGACAACTGCAGCAGCTCTGGAAAAACACTAAAAGTTATTTTTCTGCATGCACACTCCTGGCACCCTTAAAAGCTCTTAATCTTTCTCCCCTGAGCACACTCGGCAACTGAGAAAAATGAGTATATACCTGGACAAGTGCCAGGAGACACGCCAAAAGACGTTTCATTAAATTAAATGGCTGGACTCCGACATGCTGGTCTTAAAGGTAACACAACTACCAACCTCATTTGCTAGGAACCCATCCGACTGATACAGAAAGAATGAAAAAAGTAATTATGGCAAAGCCAACTGTCAGCACCAAGGGAAAGCTGTCATCTGTTGCTGTCCATTTCTGCTTACAAAACCATTTCTCAGCTGAAATGGCTGTGGTTCAGGTGAAGCTTTGAAGACAAGCAGCAGAGCACACAAAGGCCACAATGCCTAGGAGCTAGTAAATACAAGCTATAGTATATGCAAACAGTGCAGACAACTGATAAAAGTAAATAATAATAATAATGAGATTTTTAAGTGCCCCCAAAGAGCCCAGAGCCTCTGGATGCTCCAGACGTTTTGGCAGAAGGCTTTTTTCACACCTCCACAAGACTCCAGCTGACCCTAAAAACACACAAGTCGAAATGTGAACACATGCAGGGATCTGGCAGAAAGCTGTGGTATTGCAGAAGTCCTGAGACAAGGCCAAGGCACTGAAATAAATCTCTACAGGCTCAAGTGGGACTTATGTGGTGTCTTGGCCCCACGCTAACCTCTGCAGAGGAATGAGTTATACCCACAGCCTCCTGACTCAGAGATCCGAAGCACTACCGCCGGCAGCCACCTACAGCCCGGGGCTGTTTTCTGTCACCCGAGACAGCAGCTGAGGCAATGCCCATGAATGACACTGCTTACGGCCGGCTGGGAAGTCCTTCTCTGCCCAACCTCTGACTGCAAAGCTTTGCAAACCCGGACTCTGGTTCAGCCTTCCTTCTCCCCATCCCATCCTCCTCACGCTTACAGGACCCAGAGCAATCCCAATGCAGCTGGGTTCAGAAAGGATGGAAAGTTTCTCATGAGCAATTTCTCATGAGAAGAGTCATCTGGCAAAGTACAGTTTTTGACAATACTTTAAAAGCGTGCATGGAATCTTTCTTTGAAATGCCCACTGGCTGCAGAAGAAATTTTTTGTGTTTCAACTTTGCTCTCGACTTTCAGCTGCCTGTTTTACAGCTGAACAAACTGAGACACCAGCCCGCCAGTGCACGAGAGATGCACTGCCATGGGGTCCAAGCACTCAGCTGAGCTCATGCTCACAGTCCCAGCCCTACATACTGCTAGCAAGATGGTCAGATGGATACTCTAGAGAAGGCACTGGAGATGGTTCCATGTTTGCTGCCATTCCCATGGAGCGATGGGAGAGGAGTGCACCCAGCCTGGGCTCCCCAGCTGGGACAGGCACACACAGCAGGTTTCTGACCACAGGCTGTCAATGGCTCTGCCTCACTGTGCTGTGGGCTCTGCCTGGAAGTCAGAAACGAGGCACTGAGCCCATCCTCATGCACCCTCTAAGGCCCAAAGTTGAAATATGTGGGTTGAAAGACTAGCGAGGGACCTTGCAAGCAGTCAGGACGTGCACCTGGGGAAGGACGACTGCTTGGCCCTCAGCTGAGCACTGTGTCCCTGTGAACAACTGTGCAGAAGCTTTCTGTGTCTCTCTCCTCTCTCCCCACGGCACTGGCACTGCAGGCACACTGGTACTCACTGCTTCTGGAGCAAGTGCTGGTGCTGCTGCTGCTGCTGCTGCCGGTAGGTCTCGATCGTGTGCTGGGGAAGGTACTGCATCAGCTCCAGGGACTCTTTGATCTTCAGGAGCATTTCGTAAGTCTCCCGTCCCCTCACCTAGATCACAGCAAAAGGAAGGGGGTTGGGGGAAGGAAAGCTTTAAAGGACTGCATTTATAGACCTCATCGATAGTCACCTTAGAAAGTTTTAGGTAATGTCAAGTAAACAACCAGAGCAGGATGCAAATATGCTCTTTATACACTGTGCTCACACAATAAAACTGCTAAGCCTTGTTCTAGAGGTGCAGCAAATAATGTTGAAGAGTGATAATCTCACACTGCAGTCTGATGAACATCTTGGGGTTGTCATATGGCTCAGTGTGAATCTATGCCAGCCAAAAGCAACATTCTGATCCAATCTATTTAGACAGAAAATGTGTTTACTTGCCTCAGATGTAAGCAGATCTGGTGCTGAATCTTACATGCACTCAGAAAAGACAGCACATGAATTTGGGAGCTGGGTTTGGCTCTCCCTTCTCCCCCAAGCACACCATGATTTGCGATTTATCCAACTAAGCATGGC
Organism: Hylia prasina; assembly: GCA_013397195.1. NCBI lineage: Eukaryota > Metazoa > Chordata > Aves > Passeriformes > Sylviidae > Hylia > Hylia prasina. The sequence continues at coordinate 976,567 of VYXD01011413.1, read as the reverse complement.
TCATGGGAAGGAGCTTAAATGGCCAACTAGAGATATATTTCTTGCCCTTTCCAAATCTGCACTTAATAGAGCCTATTTCACTTCTATCACTGCATTACAATTGCAATACACATAAAAGCCACAGAAGCATCCACCTATCGGTAAGACAACACCTAGTTTTCTGGAGAAAGGTCATGTGCCACAGACCCCCAGAAATGACAGAAACCTAATTAGATCTCCAAGACAGTGCTTCCACCAGGACAGAGAGATCCCTTGGGATATTCTCATATGCCTTGCATAAGCCATTCTTAGCATCTAGTGGGATTTTTAATATTTTTTATTTGGAGTATGCATTTAAAATTAGTAACTCATGGGATTAAAGAAAATAAAAATTATTCTTTCACACCCCAGCCTCAGTTCTCTCTGAAGTCCAGGTGCACCTCGAGTCACCATCAAAGATACTAAACATAGGGTAAATAAAAAGGTAGAGAGAACTCACTGGCAAGTACAAGAGCTCATCATCTGGGGAACGCCTTTTTTTGATAGATGTCATCTGTATGCCATGAGTTCCTTGTCGAAAAGCTGGAAGAGAAACCCCAAAGGCATCCCATTAAAAAAATGCAAGAGGGGAAGAGGGAGGGGAGGAGCCTACAAAGAAGAAAAAGGCAAAAAGAGATATACAAAACAGATATGAAGTGCACGACCAGCTCAGATCTGTAGTGATCTGAAGGGATCTCTGCCTGAGCCACTCAAAAACTGTCCTTGCAGCTCCCAGCTCTACAAGTCAGACACTACTGCAGGTGCTGGCTGGCCATGTCACTTGGTGAAACACATCAGCCAAGGAACATTGGATATGTGACAAAACCCTGGCAAGCCACACTTAGAACAAGCACTGGCTCTTTACAGGAAAGTGACAGAAAGTTTTGGTATTACAGGGCTCACAGGCTGTTGGTGAATCAGTGATCCATGAAGGTGAGACCACTGGCAGTGAGCAGAACTCACTGAGAAAACAAAGCCCCACTGCAGTCTGCCTCCTGTCATAACCTGTGCCCTGCTGTTCAGCCTGCTGCCTTCACTGAGTACAGGGGAAACCAAAGGTGGATTTCCACATCCTGCATGTCCAATGAGGACTTGGCTCTCTTCGGAGCACAGAGAGGCCGCTTGCCAGGGCGTCTCTGATGCACAGCAGGGTTTGTGTGCAGCTTCAGTCTAGATCCCTGTGGCTGGAAGACACCTGCCACAGCACTGAACACCGGGTAGATGAAGCAAAGAATAACAGCATGACTCCAGACAAGCAGTGAAGGTTCAAAAGGTTGGAGATCCAGACATAAAATTGGAAGGTGGTAAATAAACACCCCCTCCACCCACCACTGGCAGGGCTAATCTAACACAGGCAATGCTGCAAGGGACCCCACAAACCCAGACTGTCAAACACTGCTTTGTGAACACCAGCTCAATTTTCAGGCCAATTCACCCCGGGGAAACAGACATCTAATGCCCTCCTGCCTCCAAGCCCATGCACAGCAGCACTGTCCCTGTGGCACAAGCACCCAGAGACAGCCCCATCTGCCCAGCTCTGCCAGCTACTTACGGCGCTTCGTACCATCACCATTCTTTGTGCTGTCAGACACTTGCTGCTTGCGGATGCTGTCCTCGTCTGCCTTGCGGTCTCTGCCTGGGCAAGCACAAATACGGGCTTCGAAACATCGGCGGCCCAGGACTTGCCCACTGGGAAGAGAGGGGAGGAGAAACATCAGCTGGCATCTTGGATACAGGCCAGCAGCTCCCCTCAACTCCACACCACACCGCGCACCTTCCACTTCCCAGTCTGGATTTCCCGGGTGCTTGACAACTCCCACCTGCAAAGATCTCTAAGATATCTTACATCCCCTTGAACTAAGATGTTCCTATGGATATGGAATGCTGCCCTAAGTGGAAGAGCCAGAAGGGTCACACTTGTGATGCACAACTTACTCTCTGGTTTCCAGGGTCACAATGATGAGGATGGGGCGGCGGTTCATCCCCCCGACGCAGCTGCTGTTGCACATGAAGTTGTACAGGACTGTGGTGAACTCGGTACCGACCTGGGTGAGACAAAGGCAATGAGCAGAAGAGATGGTGCATGGAAAGCTCTGCTTTTTCCAAGCTCTCCTCTTGTATTTCCCAACCTGGGCTGCAATTGGACCAGCATGAAACAGGCCCCCGCTACAAAGCTTCCTTAAAAGACATGAAGAACCTCTTCTCTCAAGGGATAAAGGGGGGTGTTTTGCAGCTCATTTCTGACAGACAGGAAGAAAGGATTCATTGATGAGGATAGGGAAAGCCCAAGATCCCAACTCCTTTGACCAAGGTTACAACTGCCACCCCTTGCATGGCAGGATGCCACCAGCTGGAGCTCACAACATACCTGGGGTGGCTCGTAGGGGACCAGCACACTCTGCCTCCCGGTGATGGGGTCTTCTACATACTGGGCATGGCTGTTCCCTTCCACTCTGATCAGGTGGCTGGGAGGTGCGATCTGCCCTGCAAGGGCAAAGAGGGAAAAAACAAGAGACTGTTCAGGGAAGTAAGGTCACACACAGGGTGGCAAGATCTGCCATCAAGGGAGATGCACGTGGCCCCAGAGGTCCATCAGAGCACACACAGGTGCCTCCCAGCCCTTGAAGCATCCCTTCCCAAGATCCCTGGTGCCAGACACCAAAGGCAACACAGGCTTTCTCAAGCTCACTCTGGACACCTGTGGCTAAACCTGAACAAGGGCTTCCCAAGATCCCAGACTGAGCTGGAATGTGAACTGAATGGCACCTCACAGCAGTTCTTCCAGAAGATAGCCCCTGCTGGATTTTCACACCAGATGAAAGCCTTTATTTTCCTCCTCTAGTACATATACAAAGCAAATTCCATCAAGTCTCAGCTCCTACTCTTTTTCCTATCAATTTCTATCCCTCTTCTGCTCCTTTCCATCAGTCTTGATCCTTAAAAAAAAAGATTCAAGGAGCAAGAGAATTACACATTTAATTAATGGTCAGCTTGAAAAACCATGCTTGTTTATTGCAGCAGCAGAAGGGAACATGATCTTCTTGGTTCCTAGTTCACTTTCCAATAATTAAAAGCTTCCTTCCTACAAATTTTCTTCAGTGTTTCTACAACATACAATTAAATTCTGAGGAGAGGAGCCTGCTATTGGTTCATCTCAATAATTTGTTTTGTGTATTAACTGTTCATTTCTTACTCAAAATACAGCTTATTTCTACAGAAATAATTATTTCAGAATAAGAATTTATAGGATTTTTTCCCCCTTTCTTAAAACTCCGTTATTGAATGGTGTCAAACTCAATAAATCCAGTCCTGTCAGAAAAACACTTTTTAATATAAAAAACTGTTTTAAAGAACTGTCTCACTCCACTCTGATTTCACACTCCCAAGTCCTTGAATATTTCTGGGGCCTGTCTAGCTGGCTGCACTGTAACCAGCAATGGGATCCAGGCTCCTAAGACATCCTGCTAACTGACACCAACCAGGTTTTTTTACAGTAGGAGATAAATAATGTACATAGAATAAAACAGATGCTCATCTGAACTTATGTGACCTTAAGTGGCCAAGGCAAAATGGAACCCAGCCCATGAGCTTGCAGAAAACCAAAGGACATTTTAAAAACAGCTGCTACTTCACTAACATGAGGAGAAGCAAGTAAAAGATTAAAACATTAATACCGAACAGAGTGTTACATGTAGAAGAGCACTGCCTACAGCTGATGCTGGCACCTAGCATTACCCTGCCAGAGATAAACAGCCCCTCCACCTTTGAGGCGTGGATTAAGGACTGGAGATGATATTGCATCCTGTTACTAGATCCCTGTGCCAGCGACATGGAAGCTCATTCCTGAGCACAGGAACAGCTGCTTCTCATTGCAGGAGCAAAAGCAGAGCAGAGAAAGGCTGCCAGAGGGGCAGTGCCTGCCATGGGGACAGACATCCATCCAGCCTGGGCAGGCATGAGATTTATTTCAGTGCTTTCCTCCCAAGGACGAGCTTGCACAGGGACAGCTAAAGCAGTGCATGATCCTGCCTGCCAAGCACGGGAAATCAAAAGCTGCACAAGCTGTCGCAGGGAGGTCTGTTTCCAGAAGGTTTTGAAGCTGTTGTCACATCCCTCAGTGGCCACTTATCAGCCAAGCAGCTCTGGAGAGGCACTGCCAGCACAGCACTGCCCTCCTTACCCTCGTTGAACTCCCGGCTCAGCTCGTGGTTCGGGCAGCGTTTGACCACTTCGGTGACGTGTTCAGCTTTCTTGTAGACTGGCATAGCCCTGATGACAGCGCCCTGGGGTGGTGGGGTCATCACTTTGATCTGGATGGGACACGTCTTGGCGATCTGGCAGTACAGCTTTTTCAGTTCGGTGGAATACTGGATGGGGAAGAGAGCACAAGAGAGTCAGGAGTTCAGCTAGGGATAAAGGCACACCAGGAGCATGGAGATGGCCTTGCACATGCAACTGAGAGCACCAGCCACTGCACGGGCACTGCATTTGTTTGCACAACAGCCACGCTTCCAGAAAAGTGACAAAACCCCATGGCCTTCACCTGCTGTAAAACAGCAGAGCATAAATCTACATCCTAGCTTTCCCAAAGGCTAAAATCTTCAGATAAAGAGCACTTCATTTACTCGAACAAATAAAGCCTTTATTTCTCTTGGGCACACACTCACTCTTGCAATAGACACTCATAACCCACCTAACAAAACAGATGGTATTCTTTTCACAGCATCCTGTAATCCTGGAAGCACTCAAAACCACAGACATAAAAGTGTTTCATCCTGTTTTCTAAGAAGCCCTCCTACTCTTGCAGAAGGATTAAATAAAAACATGAACCTTGGAACTGAACAATACTTGAAAACAAGACCCTGATCAATTTGGGAGTTATACCAAATCTGACATTTCAGTCATCTTTGCATTACATCCAAAAATGAGGTAAAAAAAAAGACAAGATTTTTTTTTTCAAAGGCAGCATTTTCATGGAGTGTGTTCACATCTGGAAACCTTTACTCAGCAAAATATCACAGCTGAAGTTGGTGGTTTCTTTTCAAAACCCCTTACCAAAATAAAGGCTTAGCAGGGAGGATGGCAAGGAAAATCCCAAGTGGTTCAGTACTGTACAACCTAAACCTATTTTCCTGGATATCTCACATGAAGGAGACTCTCCAGTCCCCCCTGCTGTACAAGGCTGTTCCAAAATACGTCAGGTCTTTTCAGTACCCCACTCCAGAGGCATTCAGTTTTCTCCTGGTATTCAGACATTCATGAGTACAGAGGTCTCCCTGTAACTCTAACCCACAGGAGCTGCTGGCATTTCCTCATCTCTGCGCCCCCAGTTCTTGCAGACAAAGAAAAGTGAAAGCCCCAAGGTGGTTGTTTCCTCACAAGAAAAGGTCTCTAGCAGCAATAGGCAAATACAGCCCTGTTGGCAGCTGTTCAAACACAGCAGGGACAGGTTCATTCTGGTCAAGAGCACCCTGTGGCCATGGACCCCACTGGGACAGGGAGAGCCAGCGCATGCACGGGTGGGTGGCAAAAGATGCAGCAGCAGAAGGATTAGCTAGTGATAGTCAGGGATTATTTGCATTTCGGAGTGTACACACTGCTGACATAGGAAAAACCAAATTTGAGAGAGACACTGGGTAGAAGAGAGGGATTAAACATAAGCCAAGCCAGTCCCTTCCCTCCTCACTCAACACCATCCTGCCATGTGGCAGGGAAGATGCTACAGGTATTTAAGATACAAAAAAAGATTTCTTTAAATGCAAAGGCCAAATTGTGCAATGTATTTTATGTGCCTGCAGGCTAGAGATTAAACCCACAAAGGATTTACCCAGCCTGCGGAAACAGGGAACATGCCAAATAATTACAAAAAAAAAAATGTTGCGAAACAAATCTAGATGGAGATTTACATCATACGTCTTTTAAAGCTGAGATTCCTTATTGTCTTTTAAGAAAAAAGCAATTCCTTACTGAAGGTAAGAGTGAGCTCACCATGTTGTCTTTTCATCTCAAGAGGTAGAAAAAGAATCACTTATATTTAAAAAGGAAGAAAACCTGTAAAGCATTGTTTCCTTCAAGACGTCAGTTTGCACATAGCGCTGTGAAGGTTTCAAGGACAGAAAGCCTCAAAAATCTCAAAAGGCCAGCTAATCACTTGGATGCCTTAACGTCACTGAAGCATAAAGAAATTGGGCACCCAAAGGTGATGGGCTGAAATACAAGCATAAATATTGAAGAGCAGTGATGCACAGAGGGCATGGCACGTGCCAGGAGGCAACGTGTCCAGTGTCTGCAGACATCCGGAGAACTGAACAAATGGAAGGAGAAACACACCTTCAGTCACTGATCAGGACTCGTGGTGCTGACTGCAATTTTATGTATAATATCTTCAAGGACAGAAAGCTGGGGTTACAAGAGAGGGGGAAAACAAAAATCTCTGCTTTTGGAAGGACTGAGATGTACCCAAAAGCAGCACGAATACTGAGGCTCATGATCAAACAACACGGCCTCTCTGCAAGCACAGAAAGGATCTGCTCTTCATCCACCCTTTGGCACCCCAACTGTTGGACCCCTTTGGCTACAACCAGCAAGGAAGGCATTGGACCCACACCCTAAATTCACAGAAAGCAAACAGCCAAGAGCTAATGGGTTATGATGAACAAGTCCATCCAACAAAGAAACACAGGGCAGACTCAAGAGCTGCAGGCTCCGGCCAACAACTTGAACTTGGCACGTCAGGAGAGGAAGGTAACCAGGAGCCCACCTCTGCCTCAGAGCACAGTCAGGACACGGGAAGATTTAGTGGCAGTGCCCAGCAGAGTCAAAAGAGGCACCAGGGGGCTGAGCTGCCTTTTTGTCACCTGATTGCAAGAGGAGTTCCAGCCTCAGAGGCACTGCACAGGGCTTGGGGACATGGCGTAGAGCCATGATTTCACATCTAGCCCAGGCACAGCCGCCTGTGAGCGTGTAATCACTGAGGGGACAGTCATTTAACACCGGTGTAAATCTGTCCACGGGGTACCTGCTGTCAGACAGAGAGGGGCTCGAGTTTCCCACCCCGCCAACCTTGCTGCAACCAGGAGTAACCTGATGCACAGCCATTTACTGGCATAAATAGATGCCAACAACTAGGTCATGGTGACTTCGTCCTGGATCAGTGATAATCACTGTATCCACAGAGCAGGACAGGATATTGTATATAGATTTCAAAGCAAAGGCGCTGCAGAAAGAAAACCCAAGGCAGGAGCTGTTTGTGCACTCAGATAGTGCCTGCAAGCAAGGATCACCCTCCGGGCACAGGTGCTGCTCCTCAGTGGTCCCAAACCATCCCACCCTGCAGGAGGTGACCCTGCTCACCATTTTGCTGTGAACTGACACTCGCTGTATGAGGGGTAAGATTGAAAGCAATTCCCAGAAATCCAAAGCATGGCTATTAATCAACACACTTGAGGAGGAAAACTGAATTAATCAGGAGTACAAATATAAAAAATTAGTTTGACCAAACAAAGAATATCAGTTAACAAGATGACAACAACCATTATCTAGCAGTAGGACAAAAGGTTGTTCCTACATCCTGGGGAGTGCAACACCACTTTCACCAGAGTACAGACCTGAAAACCATTTAAAACAAAAGAGTTGAGCCTGCAAATCTGTTATCTACTCAAGAGGAAGAGGAAAGAGCTTTGGCTCGGACTTTTCTTTGGAGTTCGACTGCTGCCCATCAAGAATTTAGATTTTTGCTTAACAATACATTTTAAAAGGAAAGATGAAAACATTCCAGTGCCTGCAGCTCTGCTCTCCCCACCTGCCTGTGCAGACATACTGCATTACCCACTCTTGGCACCCTGGCTGGTAATTCAGTATCACAATACACACGCCAGCATCAGGCAACACCTGTCTGATTTCTCAGTAAGCCCCTTCTACTAAAGGTGTGTCAACAAAGGGTTGGAAGGCAAAAAAAAACCACTTCTTGACTCTCAAATGGAGAATTTTTGCTAGAAAGGACTGTAGTCTCCTGAAAGTAAATGCTCAACGCAATACAAGCCACAATGGCTTTTACTGAGTATTCAATTCCTCTGCAAAACTGATGCAGTGAAATCCCCCAAACACTACTCTCGAAATCTACCTCTAATATCTGTTTTACCATCTGATCCAGCAGAAGGATTATAGCTCCTAAATCTTTAAAAGGAGGGGGATTCAGTCAGCTCTACAAATGCTGATGGATGTCAGCTTGAAGGTGATCCCAGAGGCTGGCTTAAGGCATTACAGCTCCCTGAGCCCCTCCTGCTCAGATCAACAGGTCTTTCAAATATTTTGCAAGCTTCTTTCAAGTAGTCGTGTTTTAGTTCAACTCAGTTAACTAGATTCATTTTACTTGATGTTTTCAAAGCTGTCAATCAGCTATGCTTTCTCCCTGACCAAACTAACTCCCTAAGAAGGGAAAAAAAAGAACAGATTAGAAGAGTGGGCATGCAATAGCTATCTGCACCAAAGTTGTCACAGGAAACTTGTAAAAACAAAGAGAGTCACGAAGAAATAGCAAATAATTTGAATATGTTTTAATTATTTAGGAGAACAAAAGGCAGTGGGAAGAAAGAAAGTTACCAACTAAGAACAAAAAAGTGAAATTTACACAAGCACCTTAAACATTTTGTGCTATGCTAGACCATGATTCAACTTTTCATTTACAAAAAACTGCTGGGAGCGTGTGGGGGCATATCAGAAACACACGTGTGCACATGGACACGCACTCTTAGGAGTCAACTTGTACCCAGAGGACAGTCAGTGAAGAGGAGCTGCACCAGCAGTGCTGCACACACAGACATCCCCTTCCAGATTTAACCTTCAGCTCAGCATAACCTTAACCCCATGGCTCATGAGCTGACTTGCTGCACCTTCAGTTTGAAGTCCTCTGTCTCACCAGGCTCCTGAGAAAAGTGGACAGCCTGCTGCTAGTGGGCATAGCTGGCATTCAAACCACAGGCACAGCCAACAAGTCCAGCGATACAGATCCACCAGGTGTGGCAGCAAGCCCCAGCCTCACAGCCCGGGGCACAGCAGAGGCAGACACGCCTGCGAGCATCCCCCATCTGCAAGGGAAGCCACGGTGCGATGCCCGGCAGCGGGAGGGGATGCTGATGCAGCCCCACCAGCGCTTTGCAGCCATTTACCAAATTTCTCCTCCCCGGGGCGAAGGAAAAACCATGTCACACTGTTTTCCCTCTTGAGGAAGGGCAGTGAATCACCCAAGGACGTCCGCCTTCACAAAGACTTAAACTTCATTTTCCCCTGGGGCTCTTCTGCCCCCTCTCCGTCCCCACCGCCTCGCCAGGCGCTCACGAGTTATTAAAATCCTTCCTCCAAGCGCTTTTCCCCGGGAGCCGCAGCCAAAGGCCGCCTGTTGCCACCTGTCAGTCGCGGGGATTAATTACCTGCGCCGGGCGGGGAGCGGCACATTCCTGCCGGCCTCGCCCGCCGGGATGTTGACATCAGGCAGGTGGGCCCCGCGTCCCCCGGCCGCCCGCGCCGAGGAGGGACNAATACACGGGTGCGTGTGTGTGTGTTGACCTGCTTAGGTAAACGGGGAAGGGGAGGGGTGGCAGGGAGGAGAGCGGAGAAACGTAGCCTGCGGACAGGGATTCGGGGCCGCTGCCCGGTGCGCCGGGTCCCCGGCCGCGGGCACCGCGGGGCGCAGCCCCCGAGCTCTGCTGTGCCACCGCAGCGGAACGGGACGGGAACAGGACGGGAACAGCAGCTCTGCCCCTCTGGCAGAGGCACAGCCACGCTCTCGCCTTGGCAGACTGACAGCTCCGCGTTCCGCCTCCCCGCAGGCGCTCCTGCCCCGGGAGCAGCGCTCCCGCCCCGGCCCCCGACACCCGCAAACACACCCCGACTCGGAGGGAGCGATGAAAAGGGGACATGCACACGTGGCCATCGTGCAGGAGACCCCCTGAAATTCCCAAAAATACCGAAGTGAGAGCATCAGCTAGTTTCTCACATCTCTAGCATAACAAAGGTAATTCCTTCATATGACAATATTCAGCATCTCACTCGAGGCTCCCCAAGGGTTTTAATTCAAAGCTACCTCCATCAGGATGTATAATCTCTACTTGACACTGTCAGCAAAGCCACAATAAAACCAGAAATAACACTGATAATTTCCCATACTGCTTTTGCACTATGAAACTATTGTAACTGAAAACTTTACATATGTGGGCTTTTACATTTCAGTTTCATATCTATAGACTTCATCAACAAATGAAGACCTTTTGAGGTTCAGCTTGAAAACCATTTTATAAACAAACAACAACAACAATCAACTGAAAAGTATCCTGTATCAAGAGGAAAAAACCTCAAATGGAAAACTTTGGAGGAAAGTGTTACGCATTTTTTGATCCAAAGTGATGGGTATAAAGGGAGGCTTAACTTTTTGGGGTTTTGAGTTAAGTTCTCTTCCCTTGCCAGTCTATTATTTAAATATTTTTGAAATTAATTTATTTTAAAACCAAAAGACTCCTGCAGTAAAATGTCCTTAGCTTGTGCAGCCAGCTCACACCCTGCCTGTGTATTGTATCCACTTTCTCTGACAGTTTCTTAACTGAAACTTTAGCAGCAGCAAACAAGTATCAGATGCTAACAATGTCCAGTAATTTACATTTCCAAGAGATTGCTTTGCAGCAGAAATTTTGTAAGGTAGAAGTATGAAATGAGAGCAAATCTGCTGAAAGGCAAGCTGATTTGCTGATCTGATGCTGAACAACATCTTCCTCGACATCTACAGCTGCCAGTGACTTCTCCACTATAAATGCACAACAAATAAGCAATCTATTTGCCTACCACAGAAAATATAACACTAAGAAACACACTATAGGAGGTTCACTCTCATTCTACCCAAACTCACCTACAGGCTATGATGTGTTCAATTTCAGCAGAATGGTAGAGGGGTGATCAACCTTAGTCTAAATAATTACTTAAAATTGGATCTGGAAAACATCTGCTTCAATTATTAAGCATTAATTAGTAGGCCAACAAAATCCAACAGCAGAATTTTTAATCATTACAGTGACTGCCAAAGCAGCTTTGTGAATAACTCCATTGCATTTCTTCCCTCCTTCCACAGTCCTGCTACTCTCAGAGAAACGTGGCTATTTCACATCCTCCTAGCAAGAGGATGCTAATGAAACACTACACTGGAGTTACAAATATCTGCACCTCTATAAAATACACACACCTGCTTGCAGGGAATGCAAGTGAGTGGACCGTACACACATGACACATATGACCACACATTTGATTACATGAAACCAAGTTGATTGTACGACCTCAAGCATCAGAGCAGCTGAACACTGCAACAGTGACATAACCAGCAATAGTCCTTCCAGTCAATTTTACTCATTACACCAGAATGTCTACTCCAATGCTACAGGCAAAAACCTCCAGGACTTGATTTAGCAAAAAAGTCTTCAGCATACACTTAACGTTTGACGCAGCTGCTCAACTCAGTGTGCCTCTGTGTAAGGGAATTTGTGAACTCAAACCTGAATTTAATGTCTGATTCAACCTGCATTTTAATGAAGTCTGATTTCTGTTATAAAGGACTTCAGAAATGAACTGAAAAGAACATATTCAGGCTCCCAACAGCAAATCCACCACATACTGCTTTTGACTCACTTGCCTTGGCCTCTGATACTGAGCACCAGAACCTGTTCTGCTCATGGACTACTTTAAGTAAAGGCCAGGTTGGCCATTTCAAACCTCCTTCTAGCTTGGTGTGGGGGATTCAGCTTTCTTACAGTCATCTGTCCCAGGCTCAGCCACAGAGGAAAGCTGCAGTGTGTTTCCTATTAGCCTCCCAGATCTCACTTGTTTGAAGTTCGCATGTTGCAGCACGCTCCATCCTACCAGTCAAACTCCAAAAACTTTACTCAGCTAGAAGAAACATCCTCTGGGGTAACCAGACACCAATTTTTAGTGCATTGCCCCGTGCATTTTGTCCGCTGCTGAAAGTCAAAGGGTGATGAACTCAGCCAGGAGGGAAGAAGCACAGCAATACATAAAGGTTGCTTAATTAAGACAAGTAAATAGCAAAGCAAAAAATCCCAAAGCTCTCCAAAATCAGGCTGCTCCCACCAATTCTAACCTGGTTTCAAAAACATGAGTCGGCAGGAGAAGTCCCTGACAAGCAGGTCAGATCTTGCAGCCCTATAGAGAGGCTTTGGGTTCTTTGCAATTTGTGATAGAGTCACAGGTTCAGGTTGTTCCACACCAGCTAAAGATCAGGGGAAGAAGCAGGGTACAAGGAAATGCCCAATATAAGATGTTAGTACAAAACTCCTTTTAATTCCTTCATCTGCAAATAAGGGGATTTCATTAATAACTCAGAGGGAAGTGAATGAGTCACTCATACAGTATCTGTTACAGCAGACAGAAGCCAAGCTGGACGAGAGAACACATTAAAAAAACAAAAACAACATAACAAAGTTGGTCTGGCAATATAGTCTTTTCAATCAGCAACATCCTAAGCCTGCACATTAGTGGCAGAGTCAGTCCCAGAACTGTCAGGCACTGTGCCATAGACTGCAGCAGCCATTCAACACCCTGCAAAGCAGGACACTTTACTAGATGGTGACAGATTTCCACCCAAATTCTGGCTCATGCCAAAGGACTGGCCTACTTGTAAAATACCACAGGGTCAGCACGTCGCAAGGTTAAGAGTATTTACGTCAAATACTGGTCCATCTTCCTAGCTGGGGCATGGAGAGGCTCACAGGAAATGCAAACTAGTGTTTGCACATTCAGACTGATACAGGAAAGAAAGTTCAAGCAATTCAAAGCTAAAAACAGGTTTAATGTCTTGTGACCACTCATAGTAAACACCTTTGCTCAGATACATTTTCTATCCTGTTTGTTCTTTCTTGACATAGGTTTCAGATTCAATGGACTCTACAAAAAGGGCAAACAATCCCTGAAGAACTTCACATACAAATAACTTGTATTTTTTTCCTTGCCTTCCCACAGCACTACTGCTGTTGCACTGTGACCAAGTGCAGGACTGTTTCTGTTTCTGGAGTGGGGAACTGGCCAGTGCACCCTATGGAGCAGGGCTGGTAGCTAACTGGCAGGCCAAGGGGCTCAGCTGTAAACTGAAATAAATCAAGGGGCCACCAACCAAGTCAGTAAATGAGAGCACTTCTGGATGTGCACTCTCAACAAAGACCGAATGGCTCAGATGGACAAAGGTGATCCCCCTTTCTCCTGCTCACTTTGCTTCCCCTCCTGTTTATTCCACCTGAGGGAAGGTGCAGATACCTCTCCACTTCATCCTTCTAACAGACTATTAATCACACCAATAGGAGGCGATGGAAGGGAAGACAGAAAGTATTAAATCTGACAGGCTCTTAAAGTGGCAGTGCCAGTGAAATGCATCATTAAGGTGAGTAATTTTCCTGTTTACTTCATAGGCTCTGAGCCCCCCCGCTCCTTCCTCCCTGCCTAGATGTGGGCAGGACCCATCAAGGCAAAGCTTTGGAAGCAAGCAGCAGCGTCCCCAATTTCTACATAAATGCTGCAGGCCAAAGAGCAAAGGCAAGTTCCAACTGGGTCCTTGACAGTAATCAAGCACTGCGGCGCCTCTGGTCTTGTCTTGTGCATACCTTGCAAGTAGCATCATGTCTTCCCAGGGAGATTTCACTGGCACAGCACGCAAGCGCCTTGTTCCTTGGCTTCTATCTCAGAAAAAGCAAGTCCTGAAAACACACACACACGCCCCTGCTTTTCTGCTCCAAGGCAGACCATTTCCCTCTAAATCTTCAGTGTATTGTTAGAAGCCCTTTCAGAACAAATTTATGAATTTGCCAGAAATCTCTTTTGTTCCTCTGCAGAAAGGATGGTGCCAGACCCTTGCCAAAATGGCCTTCAGTCCTCTCTGTTAACATCCAGGAAACTATCCTGAGTCAGACCTTATTACATTTTAAACTAAGTGCAAGTACCAGCAAGTCTCATCCATGATAACAGCCAGGGCCTGTCCCATTTCCTGATCACATTACGCTCAACTTCCAGAATTACATCTATGCAAATATTGTTCTCCTGCTTGCCGAGCATTTCATTGATAATTAAAGTGAAAAGCCAGCAAAGTTTTTCTGGCCAGGATGGTGAGTGAGGCCAACTCACACAGAGACACCAAGCAGGGACAAATGTTCTTCCTCTGCATGAAGACCACCAGAAAAGGGCCCGCTCCTTCTCCTGGACAATAGAGAATCCAGACTAAACCAAACATTTCTGGAAACATCCCTCTGCTCTCTGGAATTACTGACCCAACAAGGCCACACTCTAGTTCTGAGTCACAGTGAAAACATAAGGATTAGGAAAGACAAAAATTACACCTAAGTCAAAGTTTTACCAAGAACATAAAAAAGATGCAGTAACTCAGATCTAAGTTAGATCAATAAAACATGACAGCAGTTCCAGAATACTGATGAATGGTGACTAAGTCAAACCTTTAAACCTTTTATTCATATAACTAAGCTTTGGGGATGAATTGGGTGAGAAAGTCAGACAAGAACATAGTCAACCAGCTATTACTAGCATTTGCAGGGTTCTGGGATCTGTATTTTACACAGACCCTCCTCCTTCTCAGCCTTCTCCTTCCATCCTCAGTGACCTAGCTAAGCACAGTCCTTGAGTCAACTCATGTGGTTTCACCTGAGCCTACTTTCAAAGTCAAGACATGATTCAGCAAGGTGTTTAAGCAGATGCCTACCTTTAAGGTTGGGAGCAGCCTTGCTGACTCCAACAGAACCCAAGAGATTTCACTGGGAATATTCACGTGCTAGAGGTTATGCACTCCCTCAAGTGCCTTACTGAACTGAGACCTTGATTTTCCTACGTACCGTGGGAAACAATTCATCGAGTTCCATGCTGAGGAACACAGCAGAGCTGCTGCTGCAGCCATCAGGACATTCCCTGCTCAAAAACACAGCACCTCACCCCCAGGCAGCCAGTGAGGTCAATGCTGTGGCATCTTCTCTGCCAGGAAGATCAACAAGCCCATACCATGTTCGGGGTACTCTTTCATTTTCTCTCATGCTCCCTGGAGCTGTACAACTGCAGAAAAGGGAAGAAAGCTGTTCTACAGAGCAGCATTTAGAAAGGGAGGAGGGCTTGCAATGATGAGTTCAGAAAATGTTAGCAGCAGTCCTTCCTATCCCTCAGAGAAACAACCGATCTTCAGTTTTACATCTCCTGCCCTCTAAGAGTAGAATGTAAAACCACATGCCAGTGGACATGCAAACCTAAGGGAATTGTGCAGTAATGTCACAGAAGAAATGAAAGGCTTGAACACAGCATTGCCCAGATCTCTGATTTTTAGGCTGCTTTGAAATTTCAGCAAGAAAGCACAAGTGTATAAAGTGAGTTTGCATGGACCTGGACGCACTTCACAGGCAGATCTACAAAAGCCTGCTGGGTAAACTCAAAAGGAATGACTACCCAAATATTCCATGACATAGTAACAGATCTATAAATTATTGGAAATAGATTACATCAAGTCTCTCAATACCTAGCAATTGATTTATTTCCCTTATTTCACTTGGTAGCAAAGATAATAATGTCATCTGCATGATCTAACTGGAAACATAACAGGAATTAATGTGGACTTAGATGCAAATACTTGCAACCACAACCTGAAGATGGCTTTCCAAGGAAAACACCAAACAGCCCTTTGTGCCTGCAGACCTCACTACTCTCCACTGCCTCATTTGCAAACTGCAAGCTCTGATGACCCCAAGCAACAGATGCTTTTTGTGTGATGATCTAGCCCATTCAAAGCAAGACTGCTTTCCCAACCAAAGAGCAGTCTTTTTTACTGGATAACAATGAGAACAGGAATAGTTCCCTGGGAAACATAATTTTAAAGTCAGATTTCCCAACTAACCACACCCAATTAGTAAGTAATGCCATGTTTTTTGAGTGCTTATGGAATCCCAGCAGATTTTTTACCAGTTTCAATTTTGTGATTTTCTCTATCTTCACAACAAGAACAAAAAAAAGGAAACAAAACCCCCTCATGATCTTATATAGGTGGCAGGTAACAAAAAGCAAGCCTCTTCCTCACTAAAAAGGAGTAAAACAAAATGGAACAAAACAAGACAGAGTTGCAACATCAGAAGTTATTCACTCACACTGTCTGGCACTCCCATTTTCCTTACAGCTCATACATGGTGCATCAGAGAAAGGTGCAAAGTCTCCATGGGCAGAACAGGCTGCTGCCCTGCACAATGCTGTGCAGATGAATTCCTGCCCCAGCAGAAAGCAAGCTTTGTTCTGAGATAGCTACTATGAACCTCAAAAGCCTGCACCACTACAAGTGCCATCAAGGGTAACATTTAAAAGCATCCCCTTAGCTGCTCTGAATGTAATGCTATCCAAATGAAAAGGCAGGAGAAGGGCTGGGACTAACACCAGCAAGCCATTTTCAAGTGTAGCCCATTGAACCATCAATGGAATCAACAATCAACTCAAATCAAAGAAGTCAAGAACTTGGAACCTGCACAAGTTCACTGCCTCTCTAGAATTTTACCAGCCACTATGTAGGAAGACACCATTAAGTAACTCTTTCCATCCATCAGCTTCTCAACTGAACAACAGAAAAAAATTCACAGACGAGTAAATGTTTAGCTCTCCAGCTGCAGATATCAAAGCAGCAGGATGCAGAAAAACCCTGAATAGGATCAGAGATTCTACAAAACACACAAGGATGTGACCATGCTACTGCTATGACAGACAGCAGTTCATTATTGTGTAAGGTAGAGTGCAAGGCTCCTTTGCACAAAGCACTGGGTTAGAAAAAAAAAACAAACCAATTTTACAAAGTGTAGAGGCAACAGATTGAAACACCCCAGAGGGAGGCACTTGGGAAGAAGGAAGCTGGTGAGGGAGGAGAAGCCCTAGCCACAGCATACCATCTACCTGACCCTGAAGGACACCAAGGAATAGAGGCCCAGCTAGACTGTAACTGTTGCCATGTCTTTCTTATTTAAATGCAATTTGTTTAATCTCAAGTTGGATTCAACCATCAAAGGCTCTCTTCTGTAGCACACTGACAGTTCGCTCTAAATCTCTGCACCTTTAATCCTTTAATTAGCCAAGAAAAATGCGATCTCAACTCTTCCACCAACCTAAGCTAATTTTCTGCATGAAGCTTCCAACTCCTGTAGGTTACAGGTTTTAGCTGCCCGTGTAGCCAAGGGGAAAAACACAAAACAAAACACACACCCCAAACACCCCATTCCCACAGAGGCTGATGTGTGCTTCTCCAAGGAGCAAGCTCCTTGAAAATTCCTTGCAGAAACAAGAGGGACCCATTTTCCCATTGCAGTAGTGGGCTGGGAGGCATAATTACATCACCCAATTCAGATAAAGAGCCAACAGAGGTTTCTGGGAACCAAGCAATGTTTGCGCAGGACAGAGATAAAACTGGAGTGTTAAGCCAATACTTGGCTAAGAGAGTGACATTAGTGGCTTCAGCCATCTTTCTCAGTGATTTTGGGATGAAGTCCCTAAGCAAGGAAACAGAACTCCAGACGGTGAATCACTTTAGAAACTCTCTCCAAAAGAGGATTTCTCCAGAGATGAGCCCTGGTATTTCTCGAAGTCACAGCAACCCAGCTTTGAAGGAAGAAATGGAAGACTGCATAAGCCACCAGAGCATCAGGGCAGAGACCCATTTAGGCAGCTTGAAATACATATCGGGTGCTTCATGCAGCCCCAGCAAGAGCAAACTCAAGAAGAACAAGAGGGCTGCCTAACTTATTCTTGTCTGAAGCCCTAAGCACATTGGAGTGAGGCATAATCTGCACCTGAACACAACCCTGTCTCTCTGGGTCAGGATGAGTCTTGCAGGGCAAGGCTAAAGCAAACAAAAGCAAACAGTGCTCCTGCTCGAGGCATGGTCACGGTACAGCTACAGGGACTGCTGGCTGGCCACTTGCTGACCCCGTGTGTGATGTGCAGGAGAAAAAGTTCAGGCACAGCAAGCCATCTCTGGACAGCCCCTAAACCATCACATTCCAGCTGCAATGTGCCAGAGCCAATGACCCTGCCCATTGCTGCAGCACTGCACAGACACAGCACATCTCTTTCTAGGCACAGCCTGCATGTCCACACAACACTGCATGGAGCCATGCCTCCCCTGTGTGTTTATCTGCCAAGTGTGGACAAGCTCTAGGAGGCCTTCCTGGTAGCTGGCCAGGGAACACATGTGAACAGCAGCACCAAGAGCCATTAGGGATTTGACAGAGGCATGAAGACTTGGGAGTAAGAATAACCTCCCTCTCAAGAACCAATGCACAGTGGAAGAGCCCAGTCGACATCAAAGGCAGAGGACAGGCATCTGTGCATCCTGCAGTTCTTTAATTTGCTTCTGTGTTGAGGTCTTGACAAAGATCAGCACATGACCAGGGCTGCCCCACTTACACAAGCACTTTTGGTGAAGTCACAGTTCGATTTGGTTTGAGAAAAGGGGAGAAAAAACCCCAGCAGTCTGCTGGTTTTAAGCATTAGCAGAATACTACTCGGGTAGTATTACAACTCCATCTCTACCTGGAACAAAGCACTTGGAATGCATGCCCCTTTCCTCTTGAAAGGATTTTAGAGGCAGTGTTTTCACACTGCCCACCTTACTCAGCCTGAATCAGTTCTCTTGTCTCCTGAGCAAGATTCAGCCTACTATACAAGCAAAAAGATGTGAGCAACAGTTGTTGCATTCCAATGACAACAAATCCCAGTCACACACAGTCTGCACCTTCAACATCCACATTAGGTACACATGCAAACCAGAAATACAGCTGCGTGTACATCTCTGTGGATGTCTTACGAAAAAAAACCAAAACAATGCAGAGAACCATTAGTGAATGATAGGAGAACCTCAGCATGAGAGCCTCTATTGCCAACCTCACCACTCCAGCCACTCCTGAGTCATGTAACTGTTCTCCACTGCCACAGGCCTTCAGAACAAGGCATTTCAAGTGCACAATTAAAGGCAGGCAAATGAGCTCTGCAAGCTTCCCTGCAAGATGTTCATGCCACATTCAGCTCCTATAGGACAAAGAGGATGGGAGTAGCTGGCAAGGAGCTTTGGACTGTGAAGCTGCACTCCAGGGTCCAGGCAGCCAGCCTGGAAACTGAATCTCTGCACTGTCTTTGATCAAATGTATTACAGAACATCCTTCCACCGGCAGTCCTCAGGCTGAGCACAGAAAAGTAGCAAACTGTTAGCAGTCCTCAGGGTGAGTACAGAAAAGTAGCAAACTGTTAGCAGATTTGCTCCAGGAAAGCAAGCGCATCTCACAGCACCAAGATGAGTAAATTTTTTCTCTTGAAAGAAAAAAAAAAGAAAAAAAAAAAAAAGAAAAAAGAAAAAATTGTACCGTGCTCTGAAAGCAGCTAATCAGATTATTAAAGTGCTTAAAAGTTTAATGAAGAAATCAAGGCTATTAAGCAAACATTCAGCTTGATGTCTCTTTTCCTTCTTACCCACCCTTCCTCAGTGCATTCAAAACTTCTTTTTGCTATGGTATAACATGTTTGAACAGGTACTGAGATACAAACAAGTCTTGGCCCCATCTCATACAGAATGGATTGGTTGCAGATGTTCTCCTGCAAGCTACATCTTGCCTCCTGCAAGAGCATTCATCTCTAAAACACATCATTTCACCTAGTTTGCCTGAAGCCAAAACTCAAAGGTTATTTAATTTTTAATATTTTTTTATTAACTCTAACGTACCTACAGCTGTGCAAGCAAAACCCCATCTGGTTTTTCAAGGCACAAAGAGGCGAGCGACTAAGTTCAGATAAAAGTAACCAAGTTGGGGCAGTCATCTTTCTCCTCACCTCTGCAGGAGCCAACAGCAATGTCAGGGGTGCAATAAAACAAAAACCTGCTATATTTCAGAGAAGCCTGACATATTTCACTATCTTCCTAGGACAAGTCAGACATGAGCTCATACAGCGGCAGGTGAGTCAGTGACGAGTCAGACGAGCTCCTTAATTAAGCTTTAGGGGCAGATGATCCCTCGAAGGTGTAATCAGATTGGTATGGCCAGTGGAAAAAGGGTAGGGGGGGGAATTTAAAAAGCTGAGTGAACTGCTACACCCTTGCTAAGCCATGCTGGGCAGGCTGAAGGCAGTGAGCTACCCTGAGACCCCAGTATGCAGGAACACCTGGCCATGCTGCACCACTCCCTGGCAGCCAGCACTTGCTCAGTTCTGCCCCTCCAGAGAGCAGAGAAATGCTGACTTCCCCAGCAAGCAGGTCACACTGTGGAGACATTGTGGGCACAGTGGCATCCCAGGTGTCCAATGTAAGGGGCACCCCAGGAGCTCCCCATTCAGAGGCAAGGGCTGCCAACAGCTCTGACCTGTGTGGTGGAGAGGGAAGAGGTCACAAGTCAGTCATTCCCAATCACTAACAGAATAATCTTGGCCAGGTGATCTATCACCATTTGAGATGCTACCAAGCCATCTCACTTAAGAGAAAGGACCAATGAATTCCGTGTTTTGGAAGCTTCTCTGAAATAAGCTGCAAAACATGCATCAGAATATCAGTGCACTGAAACAAAACAGCACCATTAAACAGATTGAGATCAGCAGGGTGACTAACAGCATCAGAGCATTTTTGTTCTCTTGACACCAGACATGCAGCATGGAAATGGTTTTCTTCCAGCACGTGTCCCTGCAAATTCATCTGGAACTGGCCTCGCCCATGTAGCTGCTCTTCCTGTGCTGCAGCGCTCCCTCTGAACGCCAGCAGCATCAGCACAACCCAGCTCTCCCCATCTTTATCTTGCACAGATCAGTCTGCTGAAAAACAAGCCCAGAAAGACAGACTCCAACCTCAAGAGGCATGGCAAAGGAAATGGGCAAAAATGACTCATCGGAGAAGTCAGCACACAAAGGGAATGCCAAATAAAGGTCAAATTTATGAATTCCTTACAGAAACTGACTGCAAAGCAATCAGCCCACATGCTTTGTCTTTGTCAAACCTTACAGAACTAATGGTTCTGAAGAACACTTGTCAAGATTTTCCTAGGGCATCACCACTTTCTTTGTGAGTGCCAATACCATAAGAGGTTTTATAGGATATCCAGAAGTGTACAGACTCCTTTCTGTTCAAGTCCTGTTTGCTCATATGCCTAAAAGAACTCACCAAGGATGGGTCTAAAAAAAATGACTAAGAATGAGCTGTATGAGAGGTTTGCAGGAGAAGAGATGGGAGACAAGGAACTCATTGCAAAACCAGCCACCACCCTGCTGATTAACGAAGAGGGATCATTCAGTGCTCAGACACTGGACAAACATCTCATGGGAAGACTCTCTCTCCCACCCGTGGCGATGCTGATGCTCAGCTGCAGACAGAGCGGATGCACTGCCTGCCCTGCTCTGCAAACACCCTTCAGGCTGGGCACCAAGCCCAGTGGCACCACTCCCAGCCTTTCCCCTGGGAATCCCTTCCAGCCCTGCCTTTTAAGGGGGGGGTCTGAGGAGCTCTGGGTGAAGGTCTCATAGCAAACCTGGGCTCACTTTTCTCCCACTGTGAGGTCAGGAGGGAGGCCTATCCCAGCCACAGCTCACACATGAGCTAATGAGCTAATGAGCCCCGACAAGTGGCAGGGTGAGATTGTTAAGGCTCAGCACCACAGCTAACACAGCACTGGTACAGCACTGTGCTCTGCCTACAGAACAGGGCTTTCCCTCTAGCCACAGCCCCCAAACGGCCTGTGTGACAGGAATTTTCACATCTGCTAGGCCCAGTGCTGGTAAAGCTCAGTATCTCAAGCAGGGGAAGCAATAACCCAAGCGGCACTCAGGCTTCCAGATTTAGCCTGAAGACACACTTCAGGTTGCCTCAGAAGTTAGTTTGTAGAAAGACTCTAATGTCCTGTAAACAAAGCAAAGTAAGAGGCCTGAAAGCTAAAGCCAGTGATAGGGCACACACAGAGCAAGCAGCAGTGTCCAGCTGCCGCCCCTGGGCACCTCACATCAGGGGTCTAAGTGTTTTACAGCATGGGATCACAGCTCTGCATTTCAGGGTGGGTACAGGGAAAGGGGGAAGACAGAAGGGAGGCAAAGGGAATGACTTGCACAATGTTACCCGGATCCCATCTAAATCATAGGGCAGGAGCAGCTCCGAGGCCAGGCTGGGAGCCAAATGCAGGCAGTGCTGCACCTGAGCAGGGCATCTCCTCTCCCCAGGAAGAGAGCGTGGTGCACCTCAGGGCACAAAACACTCAGGGAGGAGAGCCCCAAGGCAGCGTGGCCATCATGGCTAATGGGGAAAACAAGTCACAAAATGTAGACCCAAGTCCTGTCTCATTTGTTTAGGAAAGCCAGGTTAACCTTCAGGTGCTGTTTTCCTGTTTCCTCTGGCACATTTTTGACCTTCCCACAAAGCTGAATTTAGATGGACTTCAGCAGCTAACATGTATCAGCAGACCATAAAACACTGCTTCCTATCAGACATGTAATATTTTGCTCTGTTAAGACAACTCTTACAGAATATATTTTAAAAGAAATAAAATAAAACAAATGAGGGAGAAGTGGCACTCTCCTCCTGTGGCTCCACCAAGGTTTGTTCCAATGTTTAAGTGTTATCTTGAACAACTGGAAACGGTAACGTTTGTATCAATACTCAGGTCTATTTGCAAAAGGATCTAAGCTCTTACTCGGGTAGCTATCCTGCTGTGTTTACAATAACAAATCTGACACACCTGCACACAGCAAAACCTCATGAAAAGATTTCCATTGCATAATAAAGTTCATGCTCTTTCCACACAGAAGCCATCCCTACTCACGACACTTCTTTTTAAAACACACTAGGAATTTCTTCACAGTATATGGCCTGCCAAGCACTGCAGCTAAATCCTCAGCACACAGGGCACCACCAATGCAACACACAGAGAATTATTGTTGCTTAAGCACACCTCCAAACTGCTGTGTGCTCTGTATAGAGTTGGCAGGGACATAATATCTATGACAAATGCGGTTTTCAGCTGACCTAAAGAAAGGAATGATCATCTCCAAGGGCGGTCTTTGTCTACACAGTGAGCAATACCTCTTGCACCAGCCTCCCTGAAAAAATTTACCCAAAAGCAACTTCTTCAACAGCCACTCAAATAGTTTTTGCACAACCTTTTTTTTTTTTTTTTTGTAGGATTGAATTATCTTTTAACAGTGCTCAGTTGATGCTGTTTAAAGTTACAGAGATCAATGGTATGGGGGAAACTGGCAACCTATTAGGAAACCCTCCTTGCCCTGGAGCTGCTGCCTCCCTTCTGGGCCAGCAGCCGTGACCTTTGGAAAGGTAAGGAGGCAACTGTGCCGATGCCTCTCTCAGCTCTGCCAGGCTGCTTTGCATGCACAGCACTTGTGAAATCCAGGAGAGCTCAGCAGCTTCTACATGCCAGCCCACAGGTAGTCCCAGTGTTGAATGCTACCAAAAAAAACCCAAAAAACTAAAAACAAACCACCAAAACAAACCCACAAAAGAACCAAAAAAAAAAAAAAAGGAAAAAAAAAAAAAAAAAAAAAAAAAAAAAAAAAAAAAAAAAAAAAAAAAAGAAAAAAAAAAAAAAAAAAAGGAAAAAAAATTCCACTCCAAAAAACTGCTGGTTTGGAAACTTTGGCACTGCTGGCATCTTGGTTTCCCTTCTCTAAAATGGCGACTCCACTCCTGATTTGCCTACCAAGCAAAGGTGTTTGCTGATTAGGGAAGTAATGTTTGTGCAGCACTTTGAAGATTTAAAGTACTACGTTAATCCTCTATGTTCTTCTTAGTAGAAGCCAATTTTAAACTAAGAGGAGAAAAAAAGAAAGAAAAGCTGATTTAAATAGTGACCCTCCCCTACTTCAAGATGTTCACTCATCTCCCAGCATCAGCTATTCTTATCTGTAAATGTTTTTTTAACCCTTCCTTCTCACAGTTCTCAGAAACCACAAGTCTCATTCAGCTTTTATTTGAAAAATGGCTTCTTTCCAGGCTGTGGCTGTTTCTTGTAAAGTTAATTCCTTTGGTAATACTGCTGGAGGCACATTGGTATGTTTGGTGTGTGTATGTACACATATACATTTTCCCCCTTTTCACACGGTGTTGTTTTTATATATGTGTAGTGAAAGATACCTAATCCAGGATTATGATTCTCTTTATTCCTTTCTCATGAAAGTAGGTGGGGCTTTTTTTGTGCAAGTTGCATTGATGAAAATTATGTTTAATTATGCTTTTTCCTCTCCACAGAGATAAAAAAAAGACGCCTTAAAAACAAAAAAATAGTTTCTTGCACCTAATTTTTCCCGAGTTCTTCTTCAAAAATAGCTAAAACTTTAAAATAAATTTTCTGAAGAAGAAAAAAATTATTATGCCACCAAAACTAGAAACTGCTCACACAAAACAGCAGAGGGATCTTCTGCCCTAGTGGGGGACACAACCCCTCCCCATCCTATGTTCTAATGCCTCAGGGTTTTTCACTTGCAGATCCCAGGAGCAGTGTAGGATCCCTGTAGTGAGCTCTAACTCATCTCCAGTTACAGTGAGAGGGAATTAGCCACAAACACTGCAACCAAGAAGCTAAATACAAGTGGGGAGAGGAGCTCATTGACACCACCTGATGCCTGCCTGCTTTCTCCCAGCACACTGCATGCCCCACACTGGCTGTGCTGTTCAAAGATCAGGGTACACACTGAAAGAAGGAGACCCAAATTTTCAGTTCCCAGTGCTGACAAATACTAGTTCATACAGTGGATGACTTCCCTTCTCATCCTTCCTGGGCACCACTAAGTTGCACAGACTGTCCCTTACAGCATGGTCCTGCACCCCAGTTCAGCTCTGTCACCATGGAGGGCACTGGTCTAAGAGCATGCAACAAAACTCCTGCTCACACAGAGAGGCTACACTGCCTTAGTTGGACTTCAAAACAATCTGGGACATAGAGGGAAAAAAAGGAAAGACAGCTTACATCACAAGGCATTTTCTAGAAACTGCTCCACAGGTCTGTATAGCTGCTTGTAAGGAGTAACAGAGGATGACAACTGGTAATAAAAACAAAATATACATGACAAAGATATTATGGGGAAAAAACACAATTACATTCTAATGGGAACCTAATGCACTGAGATCTCATTTTACTCAAGCATAAAAACCCAAACAGAAGCCAGCAGTCCCCTCCTGACTCGTTCTCACAGGTGAACTGGTTCTTCCCAGCTCTGTGAGCTTGAAAACACCGCCCTGCCGTGAGAAAGGCACCTCCTTCAAAGACAATAAGCCTGGCTCCTCTCTTTCCAGGTAGATGACCTAGGACAAGTTACTTATGCCTGAACAGCCTCGCTGTTAGGCCCTGTAATGTCACATAGAGGGAAACACCTCAGAAGCTCCTCAAGCAAGAAAACACAATTGTCACCTCTCCCTGCACGACAGCAAAGGTGGCTATTGACACCCGCCCTTGCCTCCCCACCTGCCCTGTGCCAAGAGCCCACACATGCTGGAAGCAGCCTCTCGAGGCAGGCACAGCTGCTGAGGGTTTAAGGAAGCCAAATCTGAGCCACTTTTCACCTGAGACAAGTGGCCAAGTTCAGCAGCACTGCTGATCCACCATGAAGGCTCACAGCACTGCTGCATCAGCCTGCAGCGCCTGCATCCCAAACTGCAACACATCCCCTCCCTTGCCGCCTTCTTCCAGGATGCTTCTCCCCCTTGGGATTACAGCATCTTTCCCTTCCTCTTGGCCTTAACAAGTGGGGGCTACCACCAGTGAAATAAACTTTGCTGGGGAACCTGCTGGGCTGAGGACATTTACTACCCCAGGTGACCGATTTGCCTGCTCGTGGAGGGCTGCAAAGCCCCTGCATAAATGAGACTCTTACAAGGACCCTTCTCAGCTGTCCTGTGCAAACAGGCAAAGCCCACACCACTGCTGACTAGGAGCCTCTGAGGATAAGAAAACCCAAAATCCTGTAACAAGGCCACGTTCAATCCCCCTCTCCTGACAGCTTTAAATACAGTGTTAAAGGGTGACACCGGAAAGCTCAAATTACACTGACCAACACCACCACAGAATCACAAAGCTAAAATTTCACAGGAACACTCATACACATATATTCACTGAGTCTTTAAAACAATTTTTCACTTATGATACTGAGAGACAATCACTAGTCAGGACACACTGGACATGACCAGAGTTACTGAAACGATGCACTATTTGAACAAATTATTTAAGAGAACACTGAACACATAATTAGGAATGGTTGAGTCAAGGCAATGTATACATCTAATTGCCCTCTCACTGCTTCACTATGCGTATGCACAGTCCTCTAATTCATTTTATAGAGACTGGCAAAAAATGTCCCAAATTCGCTAAGTAGATCAGAATACAGAATGTACTTAGAATAAAAATGGAATGAATCAATCTGAAATAGAAATACTGCGAGATAGCCCAGCCAAGGAATCTGTTCTCTCAACCACAAAAACCTGTTATTGCTTGCGTGGACTAATTTAAGTGCATTCTTTTCAGCTTCCTTAAAATGCAGCTTTTCCAAATTCACAACCCCAGCCAGCACAATCCACTTAGTTGCTTTCATGCACACTGCACACACTATAATCCAGCTCTGCTAGCAAAGAGTTTGAAATCTGACCATTTTCTGATGGTTGTAGGTACAGCTGAGTTTACTGAGAACAGGAAAACCAGTGAGCCTGCCTGGAACATGGACTGCAGCTTTGGAGAGCTCCATGTTCCATAACAAACCCTGCAAGGACCAACCCAGCTCAGCTCCAACCTACTGCAGGGCATGAGAATAAACTGCTAAACTCAGGTATTGCCAACACCTGAATTATGCAAGCCTTGCAGGGCTTGGTGTCTTTCTTCAGCAGAATCAAAAATTTGCAAATAAATTTCAGTTTTCATTTAAAAACTTAAAGCAATTTCTGCCTTCTTATGGCTATCAAGAAAAGTTTTAAAATATTTAGCAGATGCACCCTAAAGGCTCAAAAACCTGGGAGAGAATAAGAAGAACCTGTTTGTCTTTTAAAAAAGTCTCATGACTTATAAGGTGGTATCTTGCTTTTGGGGATGGGTGGATCAGATTCATTTTTTGATAGCTTGCATTTGGCAGTAATGTTAACTTTTACTTACCTTGACATACAATTTTAATTTTTACTTTCCTACTGCAATCATGCCTTCCCCCATTTAACAGGTTCTGCTAGTGGCAGGTGATTGCCAAACATTTTTTTGAGGGAAAAGGGAGTGCAGTTGTTTATTTATTTATTTGAGCTCTGAGTGGGTGGGGAAGGTCGGCACACAACTTCCACAAAGAAAAAAAAATCTGAGGTGGCACACTTTTAAAATGCCTTGTTTTCTTCTGCTGCAGAAACAGGAGATGCTGCAGTGCACAGGCATATGGGAATTCTGCCACAATAAATGAGACACTATTCTGCTTAAGTTCTTACTTCACCCAATTCAGACAGCTTCTCCCTCAATCTCAAAACCTACGCTGTCCCATCATTACAAACAATAACTGCTTGTTTCTCTGCAGCATGGTTTTCAAGGTTTTATTGTATGAGGGTGCATGTGAGAAACTTTGCTCAACTTAGACCATAAAGGCTTTTGTTTTCAAACACTTCAATAGAGTTTCAATTGCTGAAGACTTTCCTTCTGAAAAGGCTGATTAACCTGCTTATATTCTTACTCGCGTTCTGAGGTCATTAATTAAAAAAAATAATCAAGGATGCTTATAAAGTCCTCTGCAATCCAATCTCAATTTGTCATCATTAATTAGATCAACATTGCATACAAATGAGACCTAACCTGATTAGACAGCATGTTTTACTGGAATTCCTACTTAAGGTCATGAAAGACTTCAGAGAGAAAATTTGCAATATTTTCAAAGTGAACTGCTCATACATATGGAATCACCCTGTCACCTAGCATCAGCTAGTGGTTCCCTTTTTAATTTTGTCCTTTTTTTTTTCTTCCCCCCTTTAATTAGGAGCCCATCACAACTCTGAGCAGAGAAGCTGTCACACTCATCTCCCTCCCAGCCTATATTACACAAATACTGATGATTTTGCAAAGTGTGTCCATTGTCCTAGGACAGTGGACCTCCTCCTCTGCACAATTTGGAGGAGAAAAAACAGTAACCAAAAGTTTTAAGAAAAAAAATGGTTCCAGGTCTGTTTTCAGAAGCATAGCATTTAAGTAACCAGCAAGTACACACTCTACCCCACCTCCAACAGAATCCTTGGGATCTAAATGCACAAAGGGGTTAGAAACCTGAAGTACCTCCACAGGTCTCCAATCACTCCAGGAAAGCAGTGCTTGCTTTCTGGAGAAATAATCCATTCCTCTTACCCAGCTCACTGCCTTTTCACTCCCATGACCTAATCTGACATGACTCAGCCCAGTTGTTCTGCTGAAGCACATTGTCAGCCAGGACAGCAGACCCTCTGCCAAGCACCACCAACTCCCTCCCAGAAGAACGAGGTGGGTCAGACTGGCTCATCCCCCCCATAACGGGGGAAGTGCAACACAATGGATTTCCTTACTTAATATTGTTATCCAGAGAACTGCAAGAGGGAAAACAGGGGGAAAAAAGCCGAAAACTAAACCCAACAAACTAAGAAACAAGGCTTTCAAGTTTTGGACTCTTAATAAGGGTGGGGCCATCAAGTAATTAAACTTTTAATAGGTCACTGCAGTGGAAGAAACTCTTCCAGTTGGGTAAGTTCCTAATCCATCATTAAAAAAGATGACAGGCATTAATCAAAGTGTATGAAGTCACATGGAGGGGGGCGCAACTCCAAGAACTTGCTGAGAGGATGGGGCAATCACTCCTCCTTTCATCAACATTTCATGCGTGTTTCCACACTTCTCAGGACGACAGTGGGAAGGAGAGCCTTCACGTCCTTCCCCACCCACCCCACTGATAAAGCTGTCGAACGCAGATTACCAACTGCTCAAGAGCTCATGTGAAACGAGTTGGTGGATTAATTAGCAAAGGGCAGAGCTGCGAAGATGGATAGATGCTCTACTTTGCAAGGCGTATTGATTGAAGGTCCCCAGCCAGCACCACATAATCCACTGTGAACGTAGGGCTCACACCACCAGCTCCTGCACGAGCAGCTAAATCTGGGTCACTTGGCTCAGTGCAGGGACACCTGGACCACACTCCCTCCTCCCTAACCAGACAGCTGTTTAGGAGCCCATTCCTTTAGTAAAACACATGGACTTAGACCTGAACACACTGCAACACGTATGGGGAACACACCCTTATCTGCTGGTCCACATAAGGGCAATGAAAAAGGAGGGAAGGCTAAACAAGCCTTTCCCCAGGCTGCACGCATCTGATGACTGCAGTCACTAAACAGTAATTTTATTTCTTTTTCAAAGTCAGCATGTAATCTGAGCTTTGACCACTTCCTATATCCACATTAAAATTCAGCCCTCACTTCTACCCCAAAAAGCCACTATCACTGAGGTGAAACATCTCATTTAAGCTTGCTAGTAGCTTTCTTGCCTTCATCTCTGCTGGAACAACCTACTACATACGTTCAAACCTCGTTTCAAACGACTGCTTTTGTAGTTGAAAGGACAGCATCAAACACTCTGGCTCCTTGCAGCTGCATTAGATAATTCTTTGTACCATACGTATCAAAAGAGAATGTCTTTTCATATCTCCTTCAAAGGACCCTCTCCGGAACAGCTAGCAAAAATCCAAGCCAGCATTTTCTTGCCCTGAGAAATGCAAAGTAGAACTGACCAACAGTTTCCTTACCTAAAGGGAATTGAAAATAAATGTTGTGCATAGTGTAATAGGAGAAACAAGGCCATGAAAACAACTGTGAACTACAGCAGAGCATCACCCCCCAGGCTGATGAGTAAAAAATGCAATTTCAACCTCACTTAAAAATACCTCACCCTTTTATGCATAAACAAATGAAAATTTGGCTGTGACTGAACTGACACTTTAACCTAATTTAACGCTATTTTCTGAACAAAGTTTTAATGTCAGTTCTAGACAAATGTTACCAGAAATGGCTTTTAAAATATAAGGGACGTAACCCTATAGTGATCTGTGGTAATATGGCATCTTCTTCCAGACGAGAGCACAAGGGCTCTGCTGCTTTGCTGGCAGCAGTATCTGGGAGCTTGTTTTTTAGTTGCATTTGCAACTGGATTGTATCTGAGATCAAAGCAGTTCCTCAGATTAAAAAGACAAATAAAAAACCCACACTATTTTAATACTCTTAGTTTTTTTGTAAAAAGTCTATCTTTTTTTGCTTAAAAAAAAAAAAAAAAAGTCCTTGCTTTTATTTGGGTAGTGTGGGGCAGGACATTATTCACTACACCTACTCCAAGTGCCTGCAGGAGAGGAAGGCAAATATTGAACATCTTTAAGATAGCAATAATCTCTATTGTAAACATCTCCACTCTAGAGCCCTAAACCACAACAGCTGGACTTACAGCTCCAGCAGTACTGTGTCCTGAGCCATGAGGTCTCTAGAGCTTGAACAATCAAGCCAGGGCCGCCAGAGATTAAGAGCTGGGCTTCCGGTTTCAAGCTTCTGCATTTTTTGGTAAGAAAAGTAGTGTTCTGACAGCAAAGTGTTAAATAAAAAAACTCAAAACACAAAACCGACAACAAAACTCCACAATAAAACAACCCCACCCCCTTCAACAAAACCCCAAACAACACACAGGGCTGACCGAGCTGGTGACACACTGGGGTTCCCACACCAGCTGCAAGAGGAGAAGGACACAGAGAAAATGACAGCCTCACACTCCGTGGGTCTGAGCAAGGAGCACCACCTCCATCCTGCTGGCACAGCCCTGAGTGCCAAACCTCATACAAACCCACGGATGCTGAAGAAAGCCAAGGGAAGCACTGAGGCAATGCTAATGCCCACCTCAGCTTGGACTGCAGTGCTCCTGCTAGGCCCAGAAAGAGAGCCAGTTGTTCATCATGCATGGGTTCTACGTGACTGGTTTTTTGCAAGGCATTTTAGTCTCCTGGGATTTAGTGATATTACTGAGGGTTAAATTCCCACCACACCCTCTCAGAGCAACCAAGATAAATGTCTCCCTTCTGTGTGACACATCACGCTCTGCAGAGGACTCAGGTCACTTTGTTCTTGCACAAGCCTGGGTATGTATTACATGAATAAAGTCACTACGGGCAGGGGGGCCAAAGCCAGAGGAGGAGTGAAGGGATGCTGTGTCCTTACCGTCCATGTTGCTGACTTGGCTGTGCTGGACTGTTGAAATGATACATCGAAGCTGTGAGGTCCTGGGTAGTCTGTGTTGGAAGGGATGGCTGGGGAGGGAGAGAGGGCGTCAAAAGTGGAGCTGGGCTGGGCGTAGGGCGAGGGGGCCGTGACGCTGTTCTGCGCGTGCTCCGTGTTGTAGGGGCTGGTGGAGGAAGAGCCATTCTGGATCTGCTGGTCCATGCTGTTCAGGAGCCCCAGGTTCGTGTACTGCGGCTGCAGGCAAAGAAAAGATGCACAAGAGTGTTAGAGGAGCTGCATCAGCACAGGCCAGCCAGACGTGGCACAGCCTCCACCATGGAGGATGCACAGCATCATCTCAGCACCACTGCTGGTGTCACACCAGGAGGGAGATTCGCAAAGGTATCCCCCTCCTTACATTGTGACTGAAACAGAAAGGAGTACAGCTTCTCACACACTGATCAACAGCAGAGCTGGGAACAGAGCCTGTACATAACCAGGAGGTGATTTGCAGGGCAGAAAGCCATCACAGGGAGACAGGCTCGCTGTGTCTAGCAACACGCAGTCAGACCTTTTCACAGGCACTGCTGTAACCTGATAAAAATAGCAGGTTCACTACAGTGCAACTGGCTCTAACTTGTACAAAGATACACTGTCTTCAACAGTCTAATGATGCCCCACTGATCTGATCCCACTACCCAGGATGGCATTAGGACCTCTAAGTCAAGTAGTAACTGCGCTGAAAAGTGACTCACTGGAAAAATGGTTAGGTGCCACCAGCCTATCTGCACCATGTATTCAACTCCCAGTGACCAATACAGATGGTGGTAGAGACTTAAAGTTCTCATCAAGTAGAATGGAAACAGCACAGAAGGCTTCCTCTCATCCTTAAGAACTATCAGTTGTGTGACACAGTTAAGTGTAGTTAACTAGTAGTAGTAGTAGTAAAGTGCTACTTGAAGTAGCCATCAAGTACAAACAATATATGAAACAATTGGAAGACATCAAAACCAAAAAGCTTTGGGAATAGAGTACAGAAGAGGCAAAACGTTAGATTAAGAAGAGGTCAACAGAAAAAACAAATACCCTAAATTCAATGTTTAGCTGTGGTGCCCCATCTCAAAGAGATGAGAGGGGAACACAGTTTAGAGGAAGGTGACAAGAATAAGCAAATCCTTTTAATGCCATCCTGTAATGTAGCAGTTTCATCCTAGAAAAAAGACTATGAGGAGAAAGGTGGAACTCAGTATGATAGAAGGGGATAAATTCCTAAATGACATGGAAAAAGAGCAAACAAAAAATTAATTTTCATGTTCTGTTAAAAAAAGGAGTTGGAGAATAAGCAAACATCTTGAGCAGAATTTTGGTTTAAACACACAGTTATTCTTCACAATAGTTATTCTTCACAAAACCCACAAATAAACATGGATTTTTTTGCCATAAAGTGTCACAATGCTAAAAGCCTAAGTTCAAAAAGGCAGGAGACAAGTTCTGCTTGAGAAAAATCCATCAAGACAAGTGTATCTGATTTTAAAATTCTCAACTACCAACACTTGGAAGCTGGGAAAGTATTCTGGAGAAAGTTACACAACTGCCACACGTTTTTAATCCTCCAAAGGACACGGCACTGGCCAGAGTGACAGGGCAGCAGGCAAGTGGGATTTAGTCAGGTACACTGGGTTCACAGCCTCATCCTTGTGTGTGTCCAGAGGGCACTAACTGCCTATCTCAGGGCAGGCAGCATCCCCAAGGTTTGTGATGCCCAATCCCAGCAGCTCTGGGCTCAGCCAAGAACATGCAGTAACAAAGGCACCTGGTTCTGCTGTTAGCTGCTGACACAGCAGGACTCAGGCCCTTTCTCTCATCCAAGGCTCCAAGCAGCTCATGTCCCTCAACATCCTATAGCTCCAGTTCCACCCAGAGTTGATAAAGCTCACCTATCTGTCAGTATTTCAGCTAGTCTGCTCACGACTTCCCTCATCTTTCCAACAGTTACTCCTCTTATCAGCCATAAGCAAAGGCTCCCTGAGTCAGAGCATCAACCACAAGATCCATAACAAAAAGCTTTCTCAATACTGGGAAACCCAGCAGCCCTACTGAAGCTTTGAGGAGCATATCACTCCTCCAAAGACCTGAAAGGGAAGGGCACAACCTACCTGCTGAGCTCTTCTGGGAGCTTTGGATAAGCCATTTAACCCCCAGCTTTACCAGTCATTTCAGCCCCAGAGGAAAAGAGGACAGTCCCTTTGCGAGGATGAAGGGTCGTCCATGTGCCCAAAGATTTCACACTCTCAGCTGTACTTCCAGAACAGAAGTAGAGAAATTTAAACCACCCACTCCAGCTCTTCCTTAGGTTCCTCTTTCACTAGAAGTAGTAAATATTTTCTGGGGGTTTTACGAAACACTCAAGGTGAGGCTGGTGCTCTGGGGTCTTCAGTGAGGCACATGGGACCTTCCAGAGATGGATCAGCTTGTTACTAGGAGCTGTGCTGTGAAGGTCTGGGCTGGGGGGAACAGCACAGAAAACTTCGTTTTGGAAGCTGGGATAGGCTTCAGAGAGAAGGGAGAGTCGGTTCCCTCCCTCGCTCTGTCAGTGACTTGCTGTGTCCTTGGGCAAGGCACCTCTCCTCCCCCTCCACCCTCACCCTATACTGCAGGCAGCAAGGTCTGCAGGGCAGGGATTGCTCCTCACCATGTAAAAAGCCCTGCACTTAATGGGCCTCCTTTGTCTCAGGCCTGCAGGCAGCAGAGTAATAAAAGCAATTACATATTGAGTCCTAATCCTGGGTGAACCAGTGACTCAGGTTAGTCATTTGCCCTCCTTGCTTCAGTCTCCCCCTCTGGAGCAGTGTGGATGTTATTATTAATGCCCAGCACCCGTGTTAGATGGGAGAGTTTGTATTTAATTGGAGTCCAAGCTAAATAGTTGATGGGGGAGAGAGCAATCCAGACTGGTTCTTCTTCTCCAAAAGGAGATTGCAGCTTTGGCAACACAGACGACAGTTATGTCTCATCTCCTGCAGGCTATTCACTCAACCAGGACCTATTTAACGGACTTTTGGTACATGTCTTCCCTTGAGGCTAATTCCGTACAGAAAGAGTCAGAATTCTGACGTACTGCACCAGGAAGAGTCCTTTACCTGCTCAATAATTTTGCATTTCATCAAAAAACAACCCTCCTGCCCCAGAATACCCTAACGAGACCTGAAGACTTCCCAAAAATGTAGAAGTATCACCCAATTGTTTCATTCCTCATCGAGATTATAATCAGACATACTCCCTAACCAGCAAATGATGGGAAGACAGCTGTGATGAAAACAGTCTCCTACACCAGCTCGGGCATACAGACAGCAGAACAATAGTGTTTCAGCTTTCGCTTAAAAACTTATTTCTCTAATCCCAGGCCACTTAAGCTAACGGGGAAAGATGGCCAAACAGGCGGTCAGCGTTAACAAGACAGCACAGCCTGGAAATGCTGAAGGTGCTGCCTGGGATCCAATTAAACCAAAATAATAAAATAAGTGCCCCATTAAAATGCAAGATATCCTTAAGATATTCCAAGATCCTTTTCATTCCTTTCAGTCCAGCGACCATCTGTCTAAATGTTATCAGCAGAGCAGCCATTCCACTGCATTTATACACTCACATGCCACAGCCGAATGCCGTGTCCCCATTTGCTCTTTAAATAACTATTAATCTCCTTGCACTTATCCTCATGCTGACACAAGCAGCTGTTGCACTCCCCTTCGAGTCCCGCCAGCCTTCCAGCTTCCCTGGCCCCCGGGTCCCCTCCCCGGGCAGGTGCTCCATCCCGGTGACAAAGCCACCAGGTTTGCACACACAGCACCAAGCCCGGTCTCGCTGCTACGCCCCAAGGCAGGCGCGGAGCTGTTTGCGCTCGGGGGGTCAACACCTGAACCGCTCGCAAGGTTTCGGAGGAATCTGATAAGGCTTGGGGAGGCACACGCCTTCTGACAACAGGACAATTAGAGGGGCAGCCGGCCCGGGGAAGGCACACGCAGGAATTCACTCCCCCCGGCCCCAGCAGCGCTGGGGATGGGGAGAACAAAGAGAGGCTGCAGACTGTCTGCAAGGTATTGCCCCTCAGGAGGGGCTGCTGGGCGTGTGTTTGCACACACACCGCTTCCTTTCACCCTTCGCAGAAAGGAACACAACAGCGTTTAATCCAAAAGTTAATTCTTGGCAGGTTGGGAGCCCAGAATTTAACTCGCGCTCATATTTTGCTGTGGGGTCGTTTTAAATGACTGAAATGTAGCCCGAGCACTGATTCCTGATATAAAGAGAAAGCTATTTGGTGGAAAGAAATGAATTGCATATAAAGCTGAAAGAACAGATTATCTAATTTTCAGCGCCTTTGTTTGCTGTTTTGTTCCCTCCTCCAAGTTTCTGAAATTATTAGTGCCACTGAACCATTACAAAAACCTTCAGGCAAGTCTAACTGCAAATAATTAGAGAGCTACAGCTAGATCTTAGACTATGTATTTCAGAACATAATTTCAATAATGCATCTTGAACTATCGGTTTCGCTTCCTATATCCCATCAGCGTCACTTTCAGGTTCCCATGCTAACTCATGCTTGTGGATTAGGAGAGACACGGTTCTGTTGAGGGGCTGGCGAATTCAAACCAGACTGGACACTGAGGACGGTGTGAGCAGGGCCCCGCTGCCGGGAGGGCGGGGGCCAGGGCAGAGGCTGTAGCACTTGCCAGCAGAGGGCAATGCAAATGCTGCGGCTCGGCAGGGCGGGGAGGATGCCCAGCCCACCCAAACCGGGCCCCGCAGCAAGAACCCACCCCCCTTCAGCCCCCTCCGCCTTAAAGCCCATCGAGTTAGTTAACAAGGTTATGAAAAAGCGCTGCAGAAAGACCCTCCGTTGGAAAGGAAGTAACTAATGCTAGTCATGAAAAGCTGTGAAGGGGACTTCCACACCAAAAATCCCCTAAAATACACAGCTCCAGCTACTAACTGTCCAGTTAGGAGCATTTCAGAGAGTTGTGAGGGTTTCTCCACTTGTGAAAATAGACAAAAAGTTACTATCTTCAGGTGTAGAACACCTAGATGCCTCCACCCCATCAAAACCCTTCTCCCTAATACCAAAAGAACAAGCATTACCATACACATCTACTGACTGCATTTTAATTTTCACCACTAGATCTATGCAGCTCAAGAGCAGTGTCCAGCTACTCAGAAGCCTTGCAAAACACCAGGTGCTTATTCTCCAAAGATATGAGATGATGAAATCAATAAACTACCATGATTATTAGCAACAAGAAGATTTGCACAGCACTTTGGAAATTCTGGGCTTTGTCCTTTACTCCACCACAATGATGCACTTGGGCTAATTCTTGTAGGACTAGTAACTTGCAGCAATATTTCAGTGATGGCCCAGGGAAATACTCAGATTCCTGTTGGAGAACAGCTGTCTTAAACGCAGCAGGATGTTTCCTAGCCAAATCAGATGACAGACATCTCAAATATACCCAGAAATATTTAAATCCACCCAAGTTTTCAAGCCTTCCTAGCACAGGGTTTTAGTAGGTGGAAATAAGTCCCTTAAGCTCAACAGAAAGGTTTCTATCACAATTATTAACCAAGATATTGCTGACTGCCAGTTGCTCAGATGGCAGCTGATACAATACCCTGTGTCAGTGCTCTGCTTGTGCCATGACAGAGCAGTGCCAAGAAATAAAAGGCTCCACCCATGGCCCTCAGCTAAGATCAGGGCTGAAGCAGAGATGGCTCAGCTCACTCATCGCAACGAAAGCTGTGATTTGGTCTGCCTCTCTAGTCTGTTTTCTCATCTATAAACACTCAAACAAACAACCTCAAAACCAATCAAAGAAACAAACAAAAAAAGATGGGAGAGCAAGACTGAAAAATTTGTTTATGAGGAACAAACTCAGTTTGGACACTGCTCTGGTCCTCTTCAAGCAATGAGATGTGCACAGCTCATTTCTACACCAGCTTAGCCACACTCCCTCCAGCTCCAGTTCTCAAATGGAAACAAATCCTGTGGGTCTGTTCTGCAGAGACTTTTCCGCAGCGGAACTGTGCAGCTGAAAACAGCAAGCACTTGGAAACCCTCAGATAAAATGATAATGTGCACCATATACTCAATGTGAAAAGCAAGGGAGCAAATAACTTTGGTTGAATCAAAGATATGAACAGTTACCAAGATTGATTTGTTCTAGCATAGTGCCTGGAAACCTATCTGATTTGAGTAATCCTTCTGTTGGGTCATTGCTTTTTCCAGGAAGAGAGGAGGCTATTTCCCATCCCAGTGGTATAACAGGTTCCCAGTGCAATGGGAGGGCATTGCATTAAAAGAAGCCCTGGAGTCAATCACTCCCATCCTGGATATCTGACCTGCTGCAGCACAAACAGTCTCTCCTCAGCTCAATCCCACCTCTAAGCAGGGAGCACAAATATTTCTGCACATTTTCTCCTGTACTGTTGAGAAGGGAATCTATTTGAGATCTAAGGGCTGTGCAGTATGTACAACCACTGTAATTTTAAGAAATTAAATGCAAGAGTAATAAAGAAAAAAATTATTTTTCCAAGAAGAACAAAAACCAAAACCCCATGAGTCATACACACAGTCCTCCTGCACAGGTGTTTCATGTTTAGTAGTTAGATAACCCCAGGAGTTGCCTGGACAGTTTCCAACACCACCTAAATACATAAGGAAAACCTAAGGAAGACACTCCATTTCAATCAGCTGGGCAAAAGAGAAAAACAAAACCAAACCAAACCCAACCCAACCCCCAAAACTACTGTCTTCCCCTCAAAAAATCCACCATTAAATGACCAACTCAAATCATAACACTATGTTTCAAGCTTAAAAACTTGACTGCCCTGCCTGCTTTACCAGAGCATCCCTTCCATCCCAGCCATCCCAAACAGCCCTGTGGCCCAGCTAGAGAACAACACACCCCAGAAGCTGGAGAAATCAGTGCACATCAGTAATCTGCAAACACACATGGAATCACACGTGAAAAACAATCTGGTTTGTATACTGGAGGAGAAAGAAGAGTCTGTGCCATTTTCACTGGGATGAGCTATTCCAGCAGGCATGCAGTGCCACATCTACACCCTTTAGGTCCACAAATGCAGCACAATTTTAAGAGCCATGCCCTGTAAGGCTGCAGGTCACATTTCACTGAGGCACAGTACTGTTGAACACAGAAGAACTTCAAGTTAAAGTCCACATATGCAAGTATTTCTGGGCTCAGAGAATGAGACAAATTAATGAAAAATAATGTGAGGGTGAGATTCGGTCCACCCACAAGGGCTGTAAGCTTTGGAGTCGTCTTGTTCCCCCCAGCTGTAATATTTTTCTGTTTAAGCTAGACTTTGAGTTTTGCCCCTTGGTTCATTCATTTAACTCAGCAAGAAGTGTTTTTCAGCCAGGAGCAGGGTGTCTTTTAAAACAAGCACAGCCCAAAGCAGGAATGCCTGTAATTCCTGACTCCTACCACCTGCCACAGGTTCACGGAAAAGACCTTGTCTAATTCGAGGATTATCAGAATGACAGTGTCATCCCACTTCACAGAAATATTAAGGCTGAACACTCTACACTGTTTAAGTACTTCTAAATATTTTCCAGTGCATATAAAAATAATATCCCTCACTTCCCCAGAGCAGCATTTTAGACCCTTAAAAGAAATTTTTCTAAATTGGGCTCTTGAAAAAAGTTCTACTTGCATAGAAAGCAACGGGTTTCTGAAAGTCAGACCATTTTTGGGTTTTTAGACTACAAAGCTTTCATAAAACAAACAAAAAAATCCCTTTCATAAACATAAACCACTTTCATTAGCGTATCTGTGCTGTGCTCAGTTATTTTGAAAATTCCGACAGTTTAAAACAGGAAAGTCCAAGATCCACCACCACTGCACACAGTCATTTCTTGACCCTGGGCTTGTGCTCAGCTTTTGACATGAAATCTGAAAACATATAAACAAGAGAGAGAGGAAGGCAGTAAAGAAGGAAATCATACAATAACATCTCTGTGAAATGACAAGACATTAGAACTCCATGATCTTAAAAGAAATTGATTAGTAACACAAACATTCAGTTTCCTAAAAGTGAGAGAGGCCAAGAGTTTCCTACGTTCTCCTATTACAAGCTGGACAACACAATGTCAACAAAGATCTGAAGAGACATAAAGAACAGACAAATAGGAAAAACACCCCCTCATGCTCCCAGGAGATGTAAACACATGATGAAGACAAAGACCTGCATCAGAAAAACCAGAAAAAGACTGCAAGATCTCAGCAAGGCTTCTTTTTTTTGCCTGATTTCAGTGGCTGAGAACAACTGTAAGATCCCAGCTCGGCCAGCTGCCCAGAAATCCTGTGTGCTGAGTTTGTACAACAATGCCGAAAAGTTGAATAAAAAAAATGAAAATAGGACCTTAAACATTAAGAGGAACCAATTAAAATACAAATGGGGAGAGGGGGAGGAGAAGCAGGGGCTGGATAGGAAAACTCCAGTAGTTGATTAAAGCTGCCTTGTTTCTTAAACTCTTTACTGGACAGTAACCATTGATGTTATCAGTCATTTCAGACATGCAGCATTTTATTGTGTTGAGCGGGCAGCTTAGGCTGGACAGGATATCTGTGTGTCATCCACAGTGAAAGGCTGCAGGCACAGTAACCACCAAAGTATGGCCAAAGGGCACAAGGACAGTGAATAACCAGGTCAGAACAGAACGAGGAATTGAAGTTAGCTCCCAAATTCATCATTATGCTCAATAAAATCCGAATGCATCATCTTTTAGACACGAAAGTAAAATACTCCAGCTAGGTAGCATTTTAGTCAGAACAAGAAATACAGATGATCTGCAAGTTAAATAAGTCAAGCAGTTAAACACACAGAAAAAAAAAAAGAAAAGAAAAGAAAAGAAAAGAAAAGAAAAGAAAAAAGCCACACACATAAACCCCCCACGCCCACTCTTTGAAGCGTGGTGCAACTATGGAATATAAGAATTCATAAGAAGAGTTATAGGAGGGCAAAGGGCAGATTAAAACAAGTTAGAGCAAGCAGAGGAAAAGGGTTACACGGCAGCATCAGAGTCCTTATAGATTAAAAGGAAGATCTACTGGATTTTCTAATGTATTTGGCCATTTCTTCTGTCCAAATCAAGCAGGAAAACTCCTGGATGGTGCTCCCAAAAGCCTGGACACCAAACAGCAAACTCAAAAGCTTTCACAACTGGGGGGGAGTCAAGAGGACTGGATGCTAAATTCTGGTTAGATCCCAACTGCAGAGAACAAAAGGAGGCAGGGCATTGCCTTCCAACACTATTTTTTGTATGAAAGCAGCTCCTGGTCTGCACCAAGCTGGCATTGCCTGAGCCCAAGGATCTGTTGGGATTCAGTACAGCAGGATACTCACAGCCAGGAGACCCCCTACCCACCCTGCCTCTGTAGTTCACATTAGAATCAGCCTCACATCACTACTGCAGCCTCCTCAGAGGTGAGCAGGAACTTCATATGGTGTTTTCCAAAGATGCCAGGCTGTGCATACATGAAACCCAAAAGCTGGTCTTTGAGAGAGGGAGGTGTGAGTACACAGACACATAAGCAAAGGCACTGCTTCTTCCACAGTGACTTCACTCCATCAGCTTTACAAACATCAAGAATATTGTCCCCAACTATTTAAATCACTTTGCTACATATTCTGCACATGCAGGATTTCCAAGGGGCTCTCTGGCATGGGGCCTCCAATGTCTAACAGCAAAACTAAACCCAGTTTTCAGTACTTCCCTCCATGTCCAATACTACTGACTTCAGCAAACACCAGGACACTTGGTGCCATGGTCACTTATGCAAGGCACAGTTTCAGAGACTTACATTTGAGGTATTCAGCTGCACAGACCTTTCCCTGTGCAGACAGAAAGGTGTTCTTCCAGATTTTTGAGTAACAATACACCTACTAATTTCCATTTGATACCACATTAAACTCCCTACCCTTCCAACTTCAGCATTCACAATTCCTTTCAGACACAAAACACAGGACTGACCAAGGCTCATCTCAACAACTTTCCCACCTGAATGTCAAGCAGTAGTTTTGTGTTTCCAAAGTATTGGTGACACCTAGCCAGTGCATGGTCTGGTTTCCTTTTAAATAACTTCTTGCACACTTTCCTGCTGCTGAAAGAAGGTGGAGGGAGATTTACTCATCTACTCAGTTCTAGTCAGTCACTACCAGCACTCCTGAGGGAACCAATTCTCCAACTATGGATGAAATGCAGAATAAAGCTGCATAAGTGAGAAATCACAGTAGAGGAGGCTTGCAGAGGCTACTGAGAATCTCAGAGACATAACTTAAATCTGCAGAATCCAAGTTTTACAGAGCACTCAGCCAGAACGTCATTATTTTTTTGAGCCATCACTCTCCAAAAAACATTTCTGTGATTCCCAGACACCATGACATTACCTAAAAAAGCCAAAACAAACAAGCAAAATTATTAAATATACTTTTCAGTCATTTCCCATACAGCAGAGAGATCCAGCTGCTGACTCAACACTTCTGTTGGCATCCACCTATTCCTATTGTTCTGTTCCCCTTGGCTCCCGAGGCGCCACGCTCCAGCCCTGTGCATCATCCCCTGACACAGCTGGACCACGGCTCTGCAGCACAGGGATCTCTGCCTCAGCAGCACAGCTGAAAAGCCCAGCACCTCCTCCCCTCTCCCCAGAGCTGGCAAGATTCTTTGTATTTACTTCCTAGATGTGGATTAAAACTGAAAGATTCATATCTGCTGAGACACAATCCATCCCTTTCATTCCCAGACACTACCCCACCATAAAATATTTCCCCTTCCCTCCCTAAACTGGGCGTTTCCTCCCACTTTCTTGCCCTTGGTAAAAACATTCATCTTCTTGCCATCTTGAGGAAGTTGGACTCATCTCAAATTTCACCAGGTCCCCTTGTATACCATTTCCCAAAGTCCTTGGGGGGAAGTTTAATCCGGATCCAAGCTCTGGAATCAATCCCAAGAGGCTGCTGGGCTCCAATCAATGCATTAATTTTCAAGCATGCTCAGCCTTGCCACTTGGGTCCACTTCCAGAGCGAGCGGACGACTGAGCACAAGCCCAGAAATACATCACACCTCAAGCCATCCACTCAAGATACTAACACACACATATCCTGGTTAAAACACTGCTCTTTTAGTTGTTCCACTAAGACCCCAGGTGAAACACCAGTGGCAGAGGATTTGCAAAAATACAAGATATCATTGAGCGTTCTTGGATCAACTCCCAGTTGACTCAATCCCGGTTCAAATTAAAAAACAAAACCCAACAGGCAGCCAAAAAAAAAAAAAAGTAACCACCAAAAAGCTCCCCCACACATCTCCCATGTTTTTGTTGCTTGCCTGTGCATGGAGCTGATAACAATGGTCAGTAATTTCAAATAAAATCACCAAATTTAGATTCAAGTTCCCGAAGAGGATCCAAGTTTGCTTTGCCAATGCCAAGGACCTAAACTTTTCCTGTGTCTTATCTGAGACTTCCTGAACAGCTCTTTCTTACTGGGTTTGCTCCTTATATTAATAGCCTTACAGAAATAAAAACCCCAATCACTTTAAATGTCATCCAGCTCTTTGTTCTTTGCTCAAACAGCTCAGCTAACCCTGGAAAGCCTCTCACAGGCTCTCCTCTAGAAGAGTGCTGAGATTCTCGCCCAGGACCCAGTGTGTTTATAAGAAATAGTGCAGAGAAACACAGGGGTGAACCTTTCTTGTCAGCAGCTCACAGCCAAATCATCACTTACAAAGCCTTGTATGTTATAGGCTGCTATACAAAAAGATTTATGCCATGGTCTGCTCCTACTGAAAAGAAGCTCTTTAATCCATCTGACAATTACAGCCTCTTCTCCCAACATAGCAAAGTTCTGATGGGAAGCTCTGGGAGACTGAAGACTGGAAGATTTCTCAGAAATCATTTACTACTGCTACTGAAGAAGCCAAAACAAAACAGGGAGATTTTTAACAACAGCAAATTTATTCATCGGAGAGACCCACCCGCATGGCTGAGCTCACGTGTCACTCTAAAGATCATGGCCTTGGAGAGCTGACAAGGCACTGAGACAGCAGAGAAGCCAGAAAACGTGTGTAAGGGAAAAAAAAAGTTGAACCTTAACACCCCTGGAGAGAAATTATTTTCCTCTTAATTCTACTTGATACCAAAAGTGACTTAACAGTAATCCAGGCCAAGTGGCACAAAGAGCTTTGAGCTCACTTCTCTGCTGGAGAGGATGGAGTGAGTGCTGCTGTTAGACTACAAGAAGCTCCTCTCCTTTCTGATGATTTATGCAACCTTGCTTTAAAAGAGTTGCATTCATTTTATTGCCTACTCTGCACATTCTCAAGAGGCGTTGGAGGCAGTGCCAGAAAAATAACAGGGTTTAACAATGTCTAGCACAAATCCATCGGTGCAAGAGCTCCTTTCTGAAGCGATTCCAGATTTTTTTTTTTCAGTGGGAACATTTTGTAAATAGAATTTAAAATTTGCCTTGAGCCAGGCAACACCCGCTTTTATTCAGCCCTTCACGATAATGAAATAAGTAGTTTCTCCACTAGTTATAACTACTGCCTTCCAGAGGAAAAAGTGCAAAGCAAATGGTTTACACCCTCTCACATCCCACATCCACAGCTTTCCTGTTGCAGATGCCATGTCTCCTTCATAGAACTACTGAAGCCTCTGTCTCACAGCAAACAGAGCTGCAACTGGAAATAAACCCTTCCACAAGGCATAACTTGACGAATGCAAACCAAAAGGTTGACACCAGATGGGCTGAAACACAAGGCAGAAAAAGTTCCTTTCTGGTGTTTCTCCA
This sequence comes from Hylia prasina, assembly GCA_013397195.1. Taxonomy (NCBI): domain Eukaryota; kingdom Metazoa; phylum Chordata; class Aves; order Passeriformes; family Sylviidae; genus Hylia; species Hylia prasina. Next base: position 932,426 of record VYXD01011413.1, on the reverse strand, counting down.
TGCCCAGGGAGAAAAAAAAGAAAGCAATTTCACTCAACTTAAAGCCATTAGTTTGTTATTTAAAACAAACCAGGTAAAAAGAAAGAAAAATAGCTCCTGAGGGAGCTAGGTAATAGCATCAACAGGCTCATGTTGGAAGAAATCTGAGAAATCAGATGTTGGTGACATTACTGAAGATTCAAACCATCAGACCAATAAAGACAACTGGTCAAAACAGCAGTTCTAGTCCCCAAGGAACAAACATTTCCATACTATGGAGATATATATATATATGGATAATTTCATCCTGTCTCAACCAAGGTCAACTTACAGCAAACAAAATGGATCATCAGTTGCAACCACATCAAGATGTAAAACATCCTGACCGTACTGCAATGGCAGCTTTTTCATCTCTCATTGAAAAACTGTATTTTCATACTAGAAAATATTTAGTATTACTTTTTCTTTGCCAAATTAAACAAGAAACTGAGAAAATCATCTGTGCCTGATTTCATACTGTTTACTATCCTTCCTTTTAACCATGGAAAATTGTCAAACAGAGCTGCAATTTCCAATCTGATGTCAAGTGTAATTATGTGACTGCACAAACCCCAGAGCATGTATGTAACTGAGCAGCAGCAAGTTATGCTACTTCACACACAGGCAGCCTGTCCTGATTTCTGCACAAGTACTGCACAGTTAAAGCCATGCAGATGGTCCAACGTCATCAGGTTTCATTTTTGTGTGATAAAGCACACATTTCATTCTTTCCACCCACATGCAGGTTTCAATCGCTTGTTTCTGGGCTACACCCATAGCCTTAGACTGCTGAGGTCCCGTCCCTCCACCTAAACAGGGAGAGGATTTCTCCAGGCAAAATCCTCAATTCACTGCTCAACATGGGGGTCACATCACCTGTACTAACCACAGAACTATTTCTGGTAGCCTAAGATAGAACAAAAGGCCATCCATGGCATGACAAACCTGTGCAGTGAGGGGCTGGATCTTTACTGGAAGCATACTCAACTCTTGCGCTTCCCTGTGTTTCTCCCGCAGCATGATCCCCTCGTTTCAGCCAGGAGAGAGATGGGCACGTGGCAAGAGGCAGCTTCCACTACCCATCTCTCTGGTCTACTTAACCCTCTTCACTGGCAAACACAAACAGGGCACTAGCATCCACTTCGTCTCTCCAAACAAAAAATCAACCCATTTCTGACCTTAGGTTTTTCTCCCTCAGATTAAACCTTTGCAACTGGAAAGCAGTTTGAAAACCTCTTGTAAAAGAAGAACCTGGTAATATAGGGCCTCTACAATCTTGCAGAAGACCGTTGAAGCCCAAGGATAAGACACATGCCTCTCAAGCCTGCACAGATGTCACTGCATGACAAAAACTTCAATCCCCTAAGTGCAATTACAGCAAAATCAAAGGATGAATGCACAAGAAGCATAGCTGGAATTGCAGGGATACCATCAAGGAACACAACCTCCAATGCATCTCCCTGTTTCTTGCTCCTAATGACAGACTGTGCCCAAACATGTGCAGTGTTGATACCATTTAAATAAAGAAAGGCCACTGGAAGGCATGGAACTCACATCTGAATCCTGCACAGCTCAGGGAGAGGTTTCCTTTTGCGGGGATTGGGAATTATTTGCCTGCTCCGAGCCAGCAGAACTCCAAGATCGCATCAAAAATAGGAAAGCAGGAGAGAAGGTCAGGTTTAGCCATAACCTTCTTCACTGAGAAAAAAAATTGGGCGTTATATACCATCTATCCAAAGTGTTTTCATCTTGGGGTAGGAGAAGATGTGGGGTTCAGTGGGTACTGCACAGATATTCCTTTCTTCTTGGTACCTTCCTGGAAGGAAGCAGGTGGGCTGCTCTCCTGGGCAGTGACCAGGCAGCATCCCTCAGATCACTTCCTTTATCCCAGGTTTAGCTGAGGGCTGCAGGGAAGGGGCAGCAAGAGCGAAAGAGCCTTTGTCAAATGCAGTCATGATGACTGTGCCATGTAGCAAAATCAGCCACAGAAAGCCACGGCTCTGTCCTCTAGTAGCTCTCAGCCCAATCCAGGCTGGCAGCAAGGATGATAAGCCCTGGACACACTTTTATTGCACACCAATGAAGCTGACGCTCAAAATATCAGTTGTATCTCAACCCCCATTTTCTTTAGCCTTAAACCAAGGTTTGCTGAACCAGTATCCCAGATAGGCACAAGAAATGTTTCTCTCACTGAGGAGATCCAGCTCCCTCAGGACATCCTTCCAGGCCACCCCAGAGCTCCACATGCCTGCTCCCACAAAGAAAGGACTCACACCCAGGGCACTACAGCTCAAACATACACATCTGAATTATTATTTAAAAGCTAAGAGGGAAAAAGAAAAACAAAACCAAAAATGTATCCTTCTGAAGAGGTTATCCTAACCCTCAAAGATATTTGCAGCCGTATGTACATAGCTTTTCTTAATTTTCAGCGAGAAGGAATGCTGCAAAAAACCCATAAAGCAGTGCACAAGTTCTTTAAGCATAAAACTAGTTTCCCCCCACCCCTCCCAAAACTACGATAAAAATCTTAACGGAAAGAGATTCTTTAATTTGTCTGCCACAAAGAGCAGGAAGATCTTTAGGATGACGGATATAATCAAAAGTCATGGCACATATTTCTTGTCAGTGTTTGAACAAGATGTGTTTATTCTTTTGGCAATGATATAATTTGATTTTAGCAAGCACTCCAAACTCGGCATCATCACTCAGCCAAACTGCAGAGGAACCCAGAGTCCCTAAAGGGAATCTCCATCGCTCTCATCCTCCCCACAGGAGGAGGGAAAGGCAGGAAACTTGGACAAGACCAGACAAACTTGCAAGTACTCTCCTTCACACCCAATTTTGTGCGTGCTTCCTCACAAACATTTGTACACAACACAAAATTCCAGAGGTGGAGATGAGGCAGGAAGACACAATGACATTCAAAGGGTTCCTGTTCATCAGCACCTCATCATCCTATTAATAACCACCCAAAGTCTCTCTCCTTTTCACATCTCCTACTTATAAACACACAAGAACAGATCTCCAGGGTCATCAAGTCCAGTGCTCTATCAACAAAGAGCTTAATTGTTCTTACAGCTGACCCAGATCAAATGCTGGGATAGATTAAGCTGAAAAAGTGGTTGAAACAGGTTCCACCTCCAGCCTCTCCGGGCTGTGATTCACCTTAACACCCTTCTCCCCTCTCTCAGCTTTTCCCAAGCAGATTTGACCCATTTGGGAGGAGCCCATCTGGCCGCGGTGTTGGGCACCCCGCTCGCAGGCAGGGGCGGCGCAGGGCTGTGGGCGAGGGAGCGAGCCCTGACCACACAGACTGCACGGGGCTTGTGCAATGGCCCGTTCCCAGGCTGGGAATGCCTTCCCAGGGCGGAATGCACCGCACAGCCTGCGCGTGAGGACGGCAGAGCTCGGCATCCGCTGGCACGCAGCAAACATGCCGGGGTGGCAGGGCAAAGCACCCCCAGAAATGGGCTTGGGATGAGAGAGGACTCCCTGCTCTTCATTTTAAAACTTGGTTTTAATTTCATTACTTCCCCCCCCCGTTAAATAAGGTCCATTTCTAAACACAGAAGCTCATTTGTACCAAGTTTTTCATGAGTTGGTATGCCTGCCTTATGACCAACCCAGCAACAGTGCTAAAGTCTTAACTGCAATTACCAGTGACAACAAAGTGCTGCTTCTATTTGCACATTGAGAGCTTTTTATTTTTTTCTTCTTTTCTAAGGAAATCATGCCAAAGTTTACTTGTTTGCAAACTTAAGACGGGTGAGGCTCATCATCACCAATATATTTTAATTGAGCATTAACAAGTCTCCCTCTCTTTGGAGACAAGTCATTAAGGAGGCTGCTCTTCCTCAGAAACGAAGCCAAGTCAATGCTAATCAGGTTTTCCTTCCTCAGAGTACAATGCTTCTCTGGATGAACAAAGTCAGCGCACCTTGTTCAAACCCAAGGAGGTAAGAGAGAGAGTGCAGGGGAAAAAAAAAAAAGAATCAGAGCTAAAGCCTTTTAAAAAGCTCCCCTGACAGCAACAGTGACGAGTGGCATTTAAGCGGAGCGAGAACGCTCCTGAGCGCATCGCTTCTGTCAGGTGAGCCCAGCCAGTCAACCATAGGGACTCCACAGCCCCACTGTTGCTATTCAGCGAAAGTTGATCAGATAGCAGCAGACAAATAACACCAAGCAAACACTCCAAGAAGTGCTCTCTCCACATTTAAGAGTTTATAATTAACCTAGGGAAAAAAAAAAGCCACCCATTTGTGTCTCCTGCATGGAGGCAGCAGAGGAACCTCGCGCACACGGGGATTTGGGCTCCCTGCAGACAGGGATGGGGAAAGCACGCTGGTTTTGGGACACCTCTCGCTCTCCCCGAGTCACAGATCCGCCATCCCAGGTGTGCAAGCCTCCAGTAAACCATCAACAGACTTTTCTTTGCCACCCGTCTCATCTCCTAGCTACGCTCTCGTCCTTTCAATTTCTACTTTCCTTTCCCTTCCAAGGGGCTGAGCTTCTGTCTGCTTTGGGGCTCGTACCCCGTGCCCTCCACTTGAAGCCTTTTCTTCAGGAATACACACACACGCACACACACAGAGCTTTGGCTGCTTTGCCACTCTGGCAAGTGTCAACACAGCTGCTGTCTCCGCTGGAATGTAAACCAATATTGTCGTTAGATCTCCCTCAACCCCTGGTAACTTCCTCCAAGATTTGCACAGCATGTGGCAATCCTCTCCATTGCCACCTTACAAAGCATTGACCCAGTTGGTTAAAAGCAATTAAATATATAATTTTAAAAAATGAAATCAAAGCTGCACCTGAACTTTGCGTCCCACTCACGCCCATGAAGTGCAGAGGGCTGTGGAAAGCCAAATGCATCCACTGTACACACATTTATCCTCATATAATATGATTATACAAACACCCTGTGTAAAATACCTTGCTGCTGCAAGTTAGGAGACAAGGTATTAACAGCACTGAGTAAAAGAAGTGTTGGTGTGGACGCTAACGCAGCGTTTGCAGCAGAGAACCTTTGTTTGCATATTATTTTACTTAAAAAAGTAACCTAAGAAGGGATTTATAACACATTTTTAGTTACTTCCTAGATACCATCCACTTTACACCACAAGCAGCAATTTTGGCAATAAAAGACTCGTAAAAGAGTTATAATGCAGACAACACAGGTAGTATTCAGGCTGCTAAAGGAATGCTATCTGTGTGCATTGCCCACCATAAACAACTGCCTTGCTTCTCCAATGAAAGAACATTATGTTGGCTGATTAGGGTTCCTAAAACAAATTCGCTGTCCCAAACATAAAGATTCGAACTTCACTCCCATTCAGATATTTAGCTCCAACAAACTCTGCTTCCCATTGTAAAATGCAAAAGTTTCACAAAAACAAGTGTATATTCTGCCCCTAACTTCAGGGGTGAAGAAATCGCACGTATTCACTAAAAATAAAAATACATTAGCGATGTCACAGCTCAAACCTCGAGTCCTTACCTCACTATACTGGGACTGGGCATTGTTTTCCAGGTACAACATGTTAGCAGTCAAATTGATCAACGCTGCCGTTCTTTCTTCTGGCTCCAGGATTTTGACAAACACCTCCCACCCCCTAGAAGACCCTAAAAATATGTGATGCTACTGTGGAGATAACAGGACTCGGAGTGTGCCTCTCTGCATAATTGAAGTTTCCCTTATATACCTAACTATAGGCAAGGAGGAGGAGGTGGGGCTCTCCTGCCTTACCTGTCCAATCTGTCAAAGTGCCACCTGGAGTCCTCCACTCCAATGGAGAGAGGCCTCTCCCAGCTCATTAAGTAGTTAGAATTCCTTATCACCAATCTCTAAAAAGCAAAGGGAAGGGAAGGGAAGGAGGGGGGGGAAATGGCCAAAAACAGAGAAAAGAAAAAAAAGAAAGAGACAGGCAGGGAGAAGAAAGGAAACAGTAACTTTCCCCTGTCACTTTTCTACAGGTTTGGGAACTCAAAAGAGAGCCATGGAATTGCTCTAAAGCAGCTGCTCCAAGAAAACTTCTCCTATTTATTTTCTACAACGATTTTAGGGCTGTTTTTTTCCAGGCACAGACGTTGCTGCTCCCGAGAACCAAAACATTCAGGAAGGGATCGAGATGCCATGCTCGACACCAGTGATGCAGTAATGCAGCCAAATATTTGGCTGCTGCTGTGTGCAGATTTCAGACAAACCCTGCAAGGGGCTTTCTGAGAATCAATCACTTGTTCCACGCACCATAATCCAGCTAACATCCACACTCACAGCCAACAGGTCCTGCGTTTGCAGGACATCACTCCAGCTATGTTTCTTCCCCTCCTCTGCAGTTGCTTCAAACGTGCATCATATTAAAAACCAAGTAAAAAAACACCAACTCGTCCAAAGGAACTCACGGTGTTGAATTAATACATGGGAGAAGTTTTTGGGTGCTGCTCAGTGAAAACCACCTGGACAGGATGGCCCACGGCAAACTTTTCGAAAGATAGGAAAAGCACTTAGCCGAGATCTGCAGGAGAGATTCCCCACTGTGATTTTACTCCGGACAAGCAGACAAACCCCTGTCCTGTCCTGGCGTCCCCCGGGATCGAGGCCAGCGCTGCGCCTGCGGCACCCCCGGCCCCCGCGGGGATCCCGCCGGGCCAGCGGGATGCACGGCAGAACAAAAGGCAGCTGCTCCCGAAGCGCCACCGAGCCAGGAGAAACAGAACACCTTTCCAAGGGGCTGGGGAAGGGGGAGACAGGAAACCCGACATTCAGATCAGAGCGCGGCCCGGCCCGCCCAGCCCACTGACAGCGCTCCGAACTTTATTTGAAGACCTGCCGTCAATCGGGGCTCTGCCGAAATGCAGAGCTCGGACTGCCAGGGAACACCGAGCCTCCCGCTGCGGGGAGCGAGAGACCACAGCGGCTCTGCGGGGAGGGACGAGGGTCCTGGGGAGGGCTGCCACCCACACACGGCCCCAGCACCTCCCCGCTTCTGCCCCGCAGCTGCTGCTGCTCCTGCCACGCCTCGCCCCGGGCATCATTTAACCCCAGCTTCTCTGGGCACGCAGGGAGGGACTCGGGGACATGGAAGCGAGCAAGCTGTGCTGCTCAGGGGGCTGGCGGCTCCAGGGCTGCCTTCCCGGCACACGGCAGCTCTGCAAATTAAAGGACGCTGCGAGTTCACCAGCCTATTCCAGGCTGGAGCAAGGCAGCACATTCCTAAGGCTGCCACTAATAAGACGCGGCAAAACCATCTTCAGGCAGGAAACGAAACAAGAACTGAGAACAGAGGACGGCAGTGTCCCCCTTGCCCTGCAGCAGCCCCTTGCCGCAAGAAGCAGGGGTCTGATGTTGCTCTCACCCGGCAAGCACACCGCACCGGAGCCGCTGGGTGCAAGCAAAAGGCTGGAAGCATTTCCAGTGCACCTTCCCAAGTCCTCCTCACCGAGCACAGTGCAAGGAGGCACTTCCGAGAACAGGCGGCAGAGAGGAGCACGGAGCCCTCCCCGTCTACCACCACCAGGTCAGGGGCGCACACACCTTCAGTGCTCCTGAGCTACCCGCAAGAGCTGCCGAGCACACAAGAACAACTCACACTACTGCCACAGCCCCTTGCCCTCCTCTCCATCTTCCCCAGCACCACCTTAGACCAGGGGCTGTGCCCGATGTACCTGTCTGATCTCACCCGATATGGGCACAAGCCAAAAAGCCACGCCAGTGCTAATCTGGAGATCCAGGCACAGTTTGCAGGGAGCAGCCACAGCACCGTTAGCCAAACGGGGCACTTTGCAGCACCACTGCAAAGCTTACACAGAGCTGGACATGGAGCAAGAATTCACATCAGCCATGGATTTTCTGTTGTCTAACAGTGAGGAAAAGTTGTGCTGTGCTCAGATAACTATTTTGATCCCTAAATACTGTCAAGTTTATGATACTGGCTCATAAGTTCAAAAACTATGGAGAGGAAGGAAAGAGCAGGAGAAGGTACATACATAAATCTCCCAAACTCAGCAGGTCATTGCAAAAACATCTTTCATAGCTATGCTATGAAACTAGAAGATCCTTCTTTTCCAGGTCATTAATGCAGCATTGTTGTGTGAGGTATCTGCCATCTTCTGCCCCACAGGTGGCTGGAGGTGGCTGTGGGTGAAGCAACACCCAGATACAGAGAGATATGTGGAAGTTTATCCAAAGAGATCTGCATGTCAAACACAAGGAGAGGTGTATATAGCATGAATAAATTGACATGTCAGCACAAATCCCTGCCCTCTGTACACACAGCCCCGACCTGGCTCAGAGTTTCAGATGCATTACCCTGGTCACCTTGATGCAGATGCTGGACAAGTGGTTTTTTGCAAATCTGTCATCCACAAGGGACACAAAGGAGGACACCACCACACCAGCAGGGGTGGCAGGAGGTAACAGAGCAGGCACCAGACACTGTGCCCACCAATGCTGCTGTAGCCCAGGTACAAGTGTGTCCCTCTCATCACCCCAGAGACCCAAACTTTGTTTCACTAGCTTCAGATCTAAATGCACTCTCCTCATAAGATGCTCTCCCATCTCACAGGCTGGTGCCATGCCTCGGATGTTCACATTGGCGCCAGTGGCACAAGTGAAACGTAAGGACTTGAACCATTCTACCTTATCACGAGGAAGAAAAGTTCCCAGACCCTCATTTGATTCTCTCCTTTTGCAGGTACAAAACTTTCATATAGATGAGCCTCCAGCAACCTCACGGCAGCCGGGCAGCATCTCTTTGGAGTTCTCAGAAGAAAACCTGATTTCCTGAAACATCATACGCTTAAATGGCTGAGTCATAAAAGCAGAATGACACCCCCACCCTCCTCACACTGCACACTCACTTTTCAGCTGCAGGACAGTGATAGTTATAATTTGTCTGAGCCTTCTGGACAGGTCTCCAAGGGAATCATCAACTGCAATGGTCTGAAGTCACGGCAAGACAATCTTTGTAAACAGAGATTATGCCTTATCGTACCAATTAGCCTAATCAGAAAAAGCAAACAGATTCAGGCAAAGGCCTTCCTTTCACACATTAATAAGAATTACTTCATGCTGAGGCCAGATGAACAAGGTTTAACTATTTTTAGAGCCCAACAAGCTCTCCCCCACCCCAAACTGGAAAAGAATAAAGTAGAAAACAAAGCATCAAGAGAAAAGCCTGGCACTTATGCTCTGGATGCTTAGTTGGATTGAAATTTAAAATGTAGCTCAGCCTCAGGAAAGGAAGTCTCCTTAAAGTAATTTACCTCCAATACTGCAGGAAACTAAAAATAATAATTGCTAGTTAGATTTGAAAGTTTCAGCTGCAACCCTCCCAGGTCTGAGTCAGATATTCTAGAAACCTTCTGGCAATGCTTTGTGGCTCCTGCTGGTATGCCGAAGAATAAAAAGCAAACAAGACCCCTAAGTTTCCAAAATGAGCTGTCAGCCAAGTCAAACTGCTGATTCAGAGTCTTTGTTTGAATGCTTTTTCCCCATGTTCTTACGTGGTTCATCCCAGCTCCTCTCACCAGTACCAAGTTCTCAATAACCCTCTCTGGTCTCAAGGTAAGTGCGCAAAATTGTGACGATTAAAAATGTCATTACCACAACTGCAGAGTTAACTGGAGATTGTGTAATTTCTTGTAAAGGGGGTGTGTGCATGCACACCTGCCTGCATGTTAGGCAGTTCATGCAGAATTTCCTGCAGATCAAATAAAAAAAGTCTGCTCAGACCTCTCCACTCATATAAAAATAGCATCTGGATCGACTGCGTCACCACAGACTGTGACATTCACTTAACTCAGAAATGTTTACAAATTAGGACTGAGATAACAGGAGGAGGAGGGAAAAAATAGAACATAGGTTTTGGTGGATTTTTTTTCTGTTACTTCTGAATAACTGCTGAACACTCAGAAAACAAGCCTCTGCCAATTGGCTTTGACAGTTGTTCCAGTGCAGATCTTACAGCAATGGATATGTAGTCTGTGATAGCAGGAAGCCAGGTTAAAGAGCAAAAAGAAAATACTTTTTTTAAAAAAAGCAAAAATCAACTTGCCTTCTTGAAAACTCAAGCAGAGCTGATCATCATTGTTCAAACCACAAGGAAGAGAGGGAAAAAAACAATGTGGTCCCTGAAACAGGGACTTTCCTCTTTTTTGGTTTTTAATCCAACCATTTATGGCAAGACAGAACAAACAAACAAAGAGATGTGGTATAAAAGGCAGCATCCTACTTGCTGCTGACTGGCTACAGCCTTGTGTGCATCCCAGCACCGCACAGAACTGCAGCTGATCCACCTGCAAGAGAAGGACCAGCACCCCCAGCTCTCAGAGTAACCTCTCTGCTGCACCTGGGAGCACAAATTCGAACCTCCTGGTTTCCTCACCACTGACCCAGGGACAGGTCTGAAGTCCAGAAATTCCTCTGAAATGCACTCAGATGTATGAACCTTCACGTTAGAAACACTTGCCCCATCTGCAGATGTTTAGTACTGAGGATCAAACCCTTCTCCCAAGGACTCCTAACTGCATTTTTTTCCACATTTTAAAAGTGCAGGGTAAAAACTGGACTTGTCAAAGGCAGGAGGAGAGCCCAGCTCCTAGCTCTGCCCATGGTGCAGGTCAGCTTCTCCTCCCAAGGAACATGCCCTCCCCAAGGCAATTGCCTGTCACAACAGCCCTGCCCTCCGACCCTGGGTAAACATCTGCACACGCTGCTTATTTGAGCTCCTACAGTCTCGTTATCTCCCCCAGAACACCCCTAGGGCTAATTAGGGAGTTAATGGCATCATGTCAAGAGATAACACTACATGGTGGGAGAGCAGGGAGAGGGAAGGTGGAAAGGAATTGTGAAACAAAACCAGTTTCCTTCACAACCGCTGTGCAATATTGGTTTAGGAAGGGCTCATGCAGCCCCTGGGGCCTCTGCCCTCCGGCTGCCAAGCTCCATTTAATGAGAGAGCAAGACACTCCTCCGGAGAGGTTCAGCTCTCCAGCCAAGGTGATGCAAGGTCCCCACACCTTCCCCACTGTCTGCACAACCAAAAACCCTGCAATCCCATCAAGGGTCATTCCCACCGGAGTGCCAGCAGTGACTCACCTCCCACAGTTGGTGTACGACATAGGAGGCAGACAAAGCATATAGATCATTTATCAAAAAGTGTTTCTGCTAATTCCTGGTGCTCCTTTTATCTGATTTTCCCAGTTTTCTGTACCCTAGAGATTATTTTTAAAGAAAATTGCTTTCAGTATGAAAGCCTAGAGGTAAAATCATCTGGACAAAGGTATCTTGGCAAGGCAGTACATAATCCTACAAAACTACCAGCCAGCAATCACTTTTGCACTGATGAATGCAAACCCATGGGTCAGTAGACACTCATGTGTGTGGATGTGTCCAGGGGACTCTGGCTGTGCAAGCCAGGCCAGCTCTTTGGTTGGAGTAACAACCCTCAACATTCAAACTACATTTTTGCCTCATGAGGATCTTTGGATGCTCAGCACAGCATGACTGACCACTCCCAAACCCCCATATTTAGAAAATATTTTTTGAAAGTTAAGAGAGAGGAAGTTACACAATAAAATTCAGGAAAATTGCTCCTAACTGGCATAAACAGTCCCATCTCTCCAGCTGGAGACAGGACAGGGTCATGGCATAAACCTGTACCCGAGACCAGGTGCTCTAGCCAGGGAAAGGGAGAAGGAGATAGCAACAGATTACAGAGCTTTTGTTTTCAGTTAGAGAAAGGAGTAACTGCTGACAGACCAGGGCTGTTCTTGCACAAGCAGCTGAGGAGAAAGTGTTGTTCTTCCCTTATCTTATATAAACTACAGACTGGTCTCATGAAATGCACAACTGTTTATAAACGTACAATCAGAGCAGCACTTTCCAACCAGCCTCTGCTCCGCTGCTGGCTCCCTCCCACCCAAGCCCTTTTACAATAATCCAGTATTTAAAAGAAAGTTACCAGTTTGCAATAATTGGAGTCTTCCAAATGCCTGGTTACACCCTGACCCTGCAGCCCGTGGCCATTCACACTTCTCTATTAACACACCACTGTTATCCGATACTGCCCAGGATAATTGCCCAGGCAGGAAGCCTGGAAGCCTGTTTATGCCCTTTTTCACATGAAGAAATGCTGCACTTTGCAGTGCTGGTATTCCCCACAAGATTGATCGCTTTTGTTTCAGACTTGTTTAATTTTAATTCAGTCTGGACATCACCGTGAGGTCCACCATACCCATCCATGCTCTCAAGGAGAAATAAAAGTGCTTCAGGATACTTTTTCCTTCTATTTAAACAGGCTGGAGATAGAAGTCAATGCTTTTAGAGTGACAGGTATATTTGTTACTGAAAACTCCTTTGATCTTTCATTAATCTCTGCAAATTCAGCTGCTGATTAGAGAAGAGTTCAGTCAGCAGTGAGCAAACGAACCCAGGCCACAAACCACTCCTTAAATCTACGCTTCACAGAGACAGATTTAATTTTTTGTGACTGCCTGACAATTCACTCCCACATTAATTTCAGTGCTATCAAATCAGTGACAGTGAGGTGGAAAGCAGATGGTAGAGACATTCAGTAGAAAACATTACCTAGTCCAGAAGTCTCCTCGTAAAATATTGGAGGAAAAAAATAATAGTCATTAAGAGGACTGTGGGCAGGATCTGCAGAACCACAAAGCAACATATATAGTGAGACTTTGGATGCCTAAAACTCTCTTCAAAGCAAGAATCCCAATTAATGCAAGAGAGAACTTTTAAAACAAAAGCTACACCCCACAGCTGGCTGCAGCACAGACACTTTGGCTGCGCTGGACAAGGAAGGGGCAGCAGGACACTCCCAGGGCTGCACTCCAGGTTTGTCTTAGCCTGGAAGGAGAAACCCTCCCTGGCTTGGTCAGCTCTGCAGCTTGAAACAGCACTGTGAGGTGCTTCCCATCCTCTACTCACCTCACCCCACAAAGAGGGTACCATAAGGCTCCACAAAGTTTTCACTTGGCTGAATATGAACAGCTCAATTCATCACCCTTCCAGCTAACAAGAGAAGAAGGACCTTATTTTCCTTCTTCAAATAATTTAGTTTAGAATTAAAAAACAACAGCCCAACAAACAATAATAACACAAAACAAACAAAATATCCAGAGGAAGATGAATTTTGGGGAAAAAAAAGAGGATCCTATCAACTAGATAGAAACAATGAGTGAAGTTCCCATCAAGACAGCATAAACCTTAAACTTGCTCCAGAGGCGAAAGTGTCTACAGTCCATTGTTTCAAGATGCTTTTTAATTAAGTGTTTGTGCAGACCTTTTAAAGATGTAAAATAAGCACTAACGCATTATTGCTCCATACTTGCTCAAGGAGCACGTGTAGCACCATGGAAACCTTTGGAGGCAGGCCTAGCTGCTTGAGGAAGATGTTTTCTGAAGTGACTGCTCCTTTTGTTTGGAGGCATTTGTACATAGGCAGAGGACAGGGCTCCAATTACCACACTCATAGCAATAGAGTTGGGGAGTTAAAGCCACACCTCCTGAAACACCCCATTTCACTCTCTCCCTGCAGGTTTATGCTTTTTAGCTTAAAATTAATTTATTCCTTCCCAAGATGAATGTACAGCAAGATGCTGAAAGAAATATTTACAGGAATCTTAAATACACTTCTAAAATGATCACACAGCAGACAGATCACCCATTAGTTTTCTTCAACACCATTGAGAATCCTGGGAAGTGACATTAAAAACAAAACACTCAGTGTAAGGATCCTACTCATCTACTGGCTGCATTCCTGCCATCCTGCCATCCTTGGTCTGCAGCCAGAACTAGAGCCAAATAGCACAGGAAAAGGAGCTAGGGAAAAATTATTTTAAAGAAACATAAATATGTCTTTAGAGCTCTGCTACACGCAAGACAAGGGAAGTCTTCAGACTTTGATCTGAACGTACAGATACATTCTTTACATTCATTCTTATCTGAAAGAACTGACCATTTCTAGATCGGGATCTGCAGCCCTAAATGTGATGATTACATCTTTTGGAGGGACCTACACGGCAGAAGATTAAACATCCAGCAAGCTTGCCAAGCCTCAATCAGGAGAGCTTCTGAGTTCAACTGCAAACAGGAGATGTGCTGGAGGGAAGCTTCCAACAGAATAATGCCTTTGCTCATTATGGAAATGTCTTTGCATAATCTCAACTTTCTTTGCACAGCTATGGAACGAATAAATAACCACAAAGAAGAGAAACTTGGCAAGCCTCAAACTCTCTCAAACAAAAACCAGACAGTAGTAAAAGCTTTGATCACATCCCTGTGCTGTACAAAGTCCTTCCTTCCTTCTTTTCTATGGTCAAACCTGGAATACTTAGGCATGGAAAGGGATGGCCACACAAGCCACTTCGCTCCATCTCCTTGTCAAATCGGCCTCATCATCCAGGTGCAAAACCATTTCCCAACAAAATGCAGGGCTGTGGCAGCTGCCAGAGCCTGTGGCAGCACACATCATGTGTTAGTCCCTGCATCGAGGCACTGTTCCTGCACCGCTCACCACATCAGCTCCCCACCCTGCTGTGGGTACACAGGGACAGCCTTCCCATCCCACAGTTCCACCACCCCATAACCAGCTTTCATCTGCTTCTTCAGCCCTTTCCTTGCAACAAGCAGAGTTCTCCTGACCCAGAAAAACACTTTTAAGAAGCAATTAAAATTAACAGAGTTCAGAGGCTGTGCTTTAATATTAAAGTGTTGGATAGGATGCAACAGTCATACAGCACTGGAGGGAGGGAGCTTTTTGTGTCTGTCCATGAGATGCACAGCTGATCCTGACCACAGCTCCCACGTGAAGTGCACCAGGAATTCAGTGCATGGCCATCAAATATGAATTACTGATTTTACATGGTGCTAAGGCTGAGAGCACACACAAGAGAGCCAGCAGCCACCTTGGGCCAGAACAGCTCCTCTACAGCTTGCTGGGCTGCAGCCTGGGAATGGATCCTGTACAAGGTGGTTTGGTGGCTGCTTCGTGAGCCTACAGCAGATCAAATATGGGAAAGGGTTCTTGTTTCCATTGGAAAGCATCAAATACCAACTCTGAGATGTGTCACTGGTAAAAGGACTGAGGCTGAGAGCCTCAACACCTCTATTTCCTACACAAGATGCATCCAGTCTATCCTATAGCCTACTGTTACCTCCACCTCTGTGCATAAGGGAGAACAGCAGAGCCACAGAACTCAAGTTCAGCTCTCAGTTTTAAAACTATGAAACACATGTTGCACTTCCAAAATTTCTGTAACTACCAGGCTTGGGACACACACAGCCCACATAGCTATATACCCAAACACAGCCCTACACACACCACCATCCCCAGGACAGAAACCCACCCCAGAGGCTGCTCAGCACTGCCTAATCAAGCCACACACAGCAAACCCCCACGGTTATTTGCAGAAAATGAGGGAGAACAAATAATAAAAAAAATACAACAACAACAACAAAAAAGTCAAGGAATTCTCTCTGCCTTTTATAGGGAGGGATGGATCCAGGTTAAGAAAACTCTGGCCACAGCACTGTCTGGGGAGCAGGCATTCCGCTGAACTGGTTAGGCAAGGGGCTGCGGGAGGACGGCTCGCTCAGGGGCATGACAGGAAGGTATGTACAGGGGGAGGGGGATGGAGGCTGCTCCATCCCTGGGGACAGCGCTCCAGCTCCTGCCAAGGTCCCCGGAGCCGCGGCCGCACCGCTGGGATGGTGCTGGCAGAAGACCTACAGACTCTGCAAACCCCCTCAAATAACGCTTTAACCAAGATGCTCTTACAGAGATCTTTAGCCCAAAGCAGCTCTGTTTGGGTCTAGACCAGCATCTCAGCGTCAGTGAGCAGTTTACAGGACTTCTGAGAGATGATAAAAGAAAGCAATTTTGTACCTGGTAGAGCAGGCTGACAGCACTAAGAGGGCTCCAGGACAATGCAGAGGTTATTGCGCTGCCACACACCCACTCCTAGAGAGAGCTCTCCAGACCCCTCCTCCCTGATGCCCCAGGGCATTTAACTAGTCAGACACAAACATAAAATTGCTGTAGCATTACCTGATTTCTAGCACTGCAGGATACAGGCTTTGCAATCAGCGTTCATCCTGAATGCACAGAACTAGACATCACCTCACCACACCCTACAGCTGCTGGCTACATCCTTGATCAGAGGGGAGGCTGGGACCACCTTCTTTGGCACACTTAAGGAATGGCAGGAGGCCCACAGGGACACACATGCAGCTTACCTTCCTGGCCATCCACAGCTCCTTCCCACACCAGGGCCATGGCACAAAGCAAATGTTCTCCACACCCACAGGGACCACCAGCCCTTCACTCCAGTTATGCAAAAAAGGCAGATCTTCCCTGGGGTTTCCCAGTCTGCCTGTGGTTGACACCAGGGGAAAGGAAGGGCCACAGCCGACAGCCAGGATGGGCCACCCAGGACATTGTGAAAGAGCTGGTCACAAGGCACACGGCTGGGGAAGGCTGCAGACTGCCTAATGTTCTACCAGACCCAGAAACCTCCTCCTGACCCTCTCCAGATCTCAACCTAAGGCAGAACAGAACATCAGTTTCTCTTACCCCTTTTTCACACAGGCACAGGAAGATTATTTCTTCCTTAAAACAAGTGTGTGAGAACTGCAAGGTGTCCAGCAAGAGACAGGGCTATAGCCCAGACAAGAGGGGTTTCTCTGTCACCCAACCTTCTTCCCCAGATTTCTCCCCAAAGAGCTGCATTTTCAAGGCAATGAACACAACTGATGGGTGCTCAGCAGGGCAGGACTTGTGCTCATTTTCCAGCCCACCTGTGGGACAGTTTCTTCAGGCACTGCAGCTCCTTCCCCACTACTAGTTCTGTTGTGAACAAGCACTTGTGCCCCCAAAAGTCAAATAATAACAATTAAAAAAAAATAAAATCACAGGTTTCACCAACACAACTCTTAGGCTCAAGAATGGACGTCTTTCAAGACTGCAAGTTTCATTTTTCAGCCATAAATTGCAAGAAGGTGCAAAGCTTATTTTAAAAGCTGATTGGAATTGCTTTTAAGTCCACACTAGGACAATTGCTTTAAATAAACCAGTCTTAATTGCTCCACACTCATTTAAATCCTACATGGTGATGCATTTTGGAGAAAAACTGGCCTTGCTCTTGTCCTAAGACAAATGTAATACTATAAAGCACTCTGCCTTGATCTCAGCGCTCATCTCCCAGGGCCCCTCTGTTTCTACTGCATTCCTTTGTGTTTATCTGCCCTCTTCAACCCTCTGCTGCAATCAGCTGCGTGCAGCACCTCGTGTCTAGAAGTGACATGGCTGAGGTTACAGGAGAGACAGGTGCAAGGGAAGCTCGTGCCCCGAAGCCATCCAAAGGAAAAGAGAAGCTGGAGGGGAAGAGGGTTGTAAGGTATTTCAGATTAAAGCAAACACCTTGCCCCAGGCTACACATTCTCTGTTTATGAAAGCTGCAGCCGCTGCCTGCGAGCCCCAGAAACAGCAAAGCAAACACAGACTTCTCTGCAAGGGGAGTTGTCACCTGTCAGGGATGTTTGCAAATTTATAGGGAGGTGGTGGTGGTGGTAAGGGGAGTAAAAAGAGCTTTCCTCGTTTTAAAAGACGGGCTGTTTGCACAGGTTTGCAATGCATATTTTGCTTTGTGAAGGCTTTTGTCCAGCATTCAACTGAGAGAAGGTGCTGTCTTCCACTGAAGACAAACTGGAACATTTATTAATGTACATACATTAAGGTACTCCAAGCTGCTGCCTTTACGGTGAGGGTGAGGATGGGATGGAATTTCCCCACTCCCCCTTCAGCTTGTCACGCCAGTGAAAAACACTTCTTAAAAAGAAGTCACCCTGCAGCCCGGCCTCTCCAGAAATGCCTCCTGCAAGGCATCCCAAACTCAAACCCATCCTCAGAAAGAATTAATTGTATAGAGAAAGCTTCTTGTCCCCTTCCCAGGCAGCAGTGCTCAGAGAGAACCAGGGGAAGGGACTTTCCATTCATGTTTCACTGCACCACTGACGGGAGAGGGAGACTCTGAACAGGCCTTCAGTGAGCCCAGCAGCCACCACAGTGCTCTGCACACAGCTTGGAGGAACAGGAGATGGGAGCTGAGCTTCTGCTCCATGCCACAAGTCCAGATTTGAGCATGGAAGGAGAAAAGTTACTGCTAATGACCTTTAAACAGTTGGGGATTGTTTCTTAGGAGGACATAGCTCAAACAGACCGTTACATTTAACATTGAAAATCAGAATCCCTAGTAAATATGGAGAATCTTTTGGACTATTGAAGAGACACCATTTCACTGGAGCTGTGCTATAATGGTGGCAAAAGCCAAGATCTAGCTGCTGATGGGAGCTTGCACCCCACCCATCATGCCCCACAAGATGCCAAATTAAAAAATAACCAGATGTGATGTAGGTCACCTCTCCTTGTGCACTTGGATTAGTTCACCACATTAACCAGGCACATACCCAACCTCAAACTGGCTTTTTAAGCCTTTGCAACCTTCATGGAAAGGGAAGAGCACTGCAGCCTCTCCAGCAGTCACACCAATGCAGCACTGACAGGTCAAACCTCGTGTAATCAGGGACTGCAGCCAGAATGGCCCAGCAGCTCCTTCCTCCAGGGCAGACACAATCCTCCAGGGCACCAACACTCCCAGGACACAGACTGCCAACACACCATCACTGGGCACATCAAAAATTGTGGTTGATTTGCAAGGGAATTAAATGACAACAGATTCTCAGGAATGGAAATAGCACAACAAGAAAATTTACAGATACCAACACAAATTTCAAACTACACTTTATTTTTACCCCAAAGTGTACAAAAACCAGGAAGAACAGAAGCAGGACATGAGCAACTCAAACTCCTGAAATACCTCCTGCTCAGCCTGAAAGAAGAGCACCTAGCTTCTTCAGAAGAGCTATTGTTAAGAAAGAGTCAGTCTGTTAGTGCCAAAGGCAATGAACCAGCAACCACCAGTGTGCCTCATCTGCATTCCAGTCTTGAGCCATATCCCTGAGACATCCATGGCCAAGACTCATTACAAACACTGTCTAGTCTGAAGAAGCAGGAGGGGAAAAGAACACAACCATGGTCTGAAAACAAGTTTTGATTCATATATGACCCTCAAGAGAAGAAAAACCAGTAAAGAACCTCTGGCTTTGGTCAGCAAAATTGCAACTGTGCACAGAATCCATATTATTTTAACCCTGAGGTCAAACTAGCTCTAAACAGGGAGAGTGCAGGGATGGTTGAGTAGCCTGTGCTAGAGGCTCAGCCCTCCTGCCAGTTTAGCTGCCTCACCCCTCTCTCCAGCCATTGCTGCTGCAGGAGAAGAGCAGGTGAGGAGCCAGCCAAGGCGGGAACATGGCCCTGGGGAAATGCAGCTGGAACAGTTCTGCAAAATCTCCCCTTCTGCCCCCACTGGTTAAGGAAATTTCTCATTACTCACCCACATTGGGTCATTCAGCTCAGTGTCCTGCACCCGGACACAATCCATGCTGATCTCAATTTTGTTTGTGGAGCCATCTTCAGATGGGCCATCAATGAAGTTTAAATCGATTGGCTGAACCGAGCATATTGGCCTGGAAATACACAGCAATGAGGTTAAAACTGGCCAGGTTCTGTTTTCCACCAACCCACCTTCCCTCCCTTCCCCTGTGCCCAGGACTTCAGCACTACCACAAGCCAGTCTCATGACAAAGTAAGGAATTACTGAGGAACAGTTGTCTCCTCACCACTGTACTGCAGCAGCCCCAGAACGGGACAGAGCCCAGAGGGACATTTCAGTTGCTCTGAGGCAAGAGCAGAGGAATCAAAGCACTGAATTACAGAACTCCTAGAGGATTTATAGCAGTGATTGTTTCAGCATCAGTCATGCCAAGTCAGGAATGGGAACAGAGTCAGTTTTCTTTCAGTCAAGGGACCTGACAGGGTGAACTCTGCACCATCTCCATCTCCTCTCCCTCCCTGGCATCAGCTAGGGGAAAACATGCAGCCTGGACACAGAGTGATGAGCCCATTTCCTGAGGGGAAATGCCAGCCATGAGCCTTAGGAAGCAGCCAGCTCAGCCACCAGAGGCCAGGCAGAGAGTCAGTGTCACTGCTGACCGCTGCCCTTGGTCCCCACAGCCTCTGGAGAGCTCAAGAGCTGTCAGTCACCACAGACTGACACATCCAATCATCACACCCATAGCCACTCAACAAGTACAGAAGATTCCAGACTCCCCAGCACCAATCCCTTAGCAGCTTATTACAGAGGTATCCTGGCCTAAAACAGCTTCCATATGTTCCACGTAAGGGCTACTTACTGTTCCAGGAAGTCCCAGATGTGCTGGATTACCTCTGGGCTGAGGAATTCCCTGGGCTGAGAGCTCTGGGACATGGCTGACCGGTAGTAATTCTCCTTCCAGGAGAAGGGGCTCGGAGTTTCTACAAACCTTAAAAAACAAAA
>VYXD01011413.1:733160-911878 GCA_013397195.1 Hylia prasina | reverse complement strand
AGAAGAACAAAAAAACATACCAAAAGAAAAAGAAAAACACAAAGACATGTTGAGTGCATAAGTCCAGCTTGATGAAAACCCATAAATAGAAGCTATTGTGTGAAAAAGGAGACACACTGAATGCTTGAGACATTCACAGCTGTACAACACACATTCCACACTGCTACAGATGCTGTATTTAGATGGGAGAGAATTTGGCCACCCTTCCCAGTAAGTTAAATACCTCTCAGAGTCCACTGGGATGCTGTGTCACAAGAATCCCAGAATGGGGAAAAAAAAACCCAAACAAACTACTTTCCATTTTCCCCCAAATAATCAATTTCCCATATGAAGCAGGTAGTCTTTGCAGTGGGTGAAGCAGCTAAGCAATGTGGGATTCCACTGTTCCAGGCTATTTGTCTGTCTAAATGGCATGCTCTTGAATGATTTAGGTAATTTTTATACCCAGCCACTGCAGCTGAGGTCTTGAACTAAGTATTGGGTTGGGTTTTTGTTTGTCTGTATTGGTTTTTGATTTTTCTTTTTTAAATTCAAATAATAGTAATAAAAATTAATATCTGCGTTTTCTTTTCTATGGAAAAAAGTTCAATCACATCAGATTTTATCTGCTTCTCTACCGCCTTCTCACCTGCACCAATTTCTGAGCCAGACCAACTGATTTCCACCAGATCTGCTAATTACCTTGGCCATTTTTATCCCCTTAAGCTCCCAAAAGCCTCACAGAAATAGGTGGGCCCAAGAGAAGCAGTGACAGAGCTGGAGCACTCGTGCCTTCCACAGCTGCACATTCTCATCCCACTGGCCAATTTCTAAATTCAAACACAGCAGCTTTTACACCCATGTCAAAACACTTGACGGCTGTAGGGATGTAAAGAGGGTGGGAGGAATTTCTCCAGTATATTTGCAGTTGACAAAAATTCTCAGTTCAACTTCAGAGTATGAGGCAGGTGACCACCTTTCCTGCTACAGGGTTGAGGGTGTTCTGCAAAACTTCAATATGGGAGGTATTTCAGCACAATGCAAGTGAACGATCACATTCTCTGCCAGGGGAATGGCTGCGGCAGGAGCCAAGGTTATAACTGGATTACAAAGAGAATTGAACTAATATTTGGTTTGGCATATATTGGTCCTGATTAACACAATGGTCTAAACAAATTGCATGGAAGACCCTAATTTATTAAGCTGCCAAAATTAAAAAAAGAGTGCTTCCGAGGGAGGATTACACTATAGTGCTTTTACTCTGCTTTTCCTGAAATATTTACCTCTGGCTGCTGTCAGAGAGGTATCCAGCTCTCTTGACTGAATTTTTATAGCCTCTTTCATTTTGAGGGTGACTCTGGGCTGCAAAAAGCTGGGCTTTCCTCACCTCTGCTATCCACAGAACTGCACGCTCTTAGAAAAGAGCAGACTGTTATTCTACACTAAAGGAAATCAAAATGGCTTAAAAGCTCCCTGGAGCCAGTGCCTTGGTGAAAGCATCAGTTCCTCATCCTTTTTGTGATTAGGAAAAAAATTCTCTAGCATAATTTAGAAGTTCATGAACAGCCAGAAACAAAAATGGAATGCAGAAGTACATGGGTAATAGCTCTGCCTCACAGATGGGAGCATGCCCACACTACATGTGAAAAAAATACTCACAAATCCTCTGAGAACAGCAGTTATCCCACAAAGTACCCAAAATTACTCCTTTCAGGCTTTCCGTGAGGTAAGACACTTTCAAAAATGCCATACTGAAACCCAGAATAACAGATCAGGCCTAAAGCCTGTCACATGAACTGCAGCTCAATGCCACCAAAAGCCTTGGAGGAGCACAGTGGGAAGCTCTGCAACCTCCTCTGCTGCTAAACCCAGACAGACCACAGGCATTGCTCAGTACCCTGCACCCAGTCCTGACCACCAGGAATGGGGAGAGAAACCCCACAATGGGTTCTTTCAAGCCATCAAAGTCCTCACTTTTAACAATTACTTGCCACTTACCACAACTGCTCCATTTGTACACTAAAAATCACTTTTCATTACTACACAGACAGGAACTACCTTCAATGAAAAAGGAGTTAAACTAGACCTTTCTCAGAGACCTTTCCTTCAAAAAGCCTCAGTGCAACAAGGTTCCTGCATGCCATGGCACGCCCCAGCTTTGGTTCACTGCAGGACAAAGTTCTCAGTCTCAAAAGGGCAAAGTGTCCCAGTCCACCCTGCCTGCTCTGGTCCTGGTGGTCCTGTTCAGCTGCAATTCCACCAACCTGCCCCAGCCGGGCAGTGCAGGAGCTGTCAGCTGCACAGACTGATAAAGACAGGCTGGTTAGTCTTTGCAGCTAACAGAAAAGCATTGCACCAGCTAAGGACACAGCTGGTGCATCCCTCTACAAAACACAACTCTAAACTTCTCCAGACAGGGACATTTTCCAGCTGCATCATCTTTACCCCTGTAGCCAGGCAAGCTCCTAGCTTGCTGTTTCTAGGAAAAGCATTACCAGATTTTACCTGATGACCAAAAAGGCACGTTTCCCTATACCAAGCACGAGGAGTCTCCTGGTTAATGTTTTCACGGAGACTCCTTCAACACTCTCTGCAATACCTTTACTACCTGTATAGATCTATTTCCAAAGGAGGCAGCAAGATTAGGCAGTCAGCCTTGGCAAGGCAGCTGTGACAAGGCCACAGCACTACAGAGGTGCCCCAGCACTACAGTAAATGTTGCTTTTTACTCAGTTTGGTGCACCCTGTTCTCAGATGGGAAGAGCTGTCAAAAGGCAAGAAAACCAACTTCATCCCAGCCCAAAGCTGCATGCAGCATAAACTCCTTCTCTCTGGTCTCAATAGAATCTAAACCTAGTGCTATTTTCTTCAACAGCCTTCAACATAGAGGAGAAGCCTCTGTCTACCAAACAAACACTTAAGTGTCTGAATTTCCACTGGAAAATAACAGCTAAAGCCTAAGTAAAATCTGTGCATAAATTCCACTACTTTAGTTAACTGTCTTCCCACATCAGCAAATGCTCTACTTTCAGTAAAATAATTGCTGAGTGCCTAAAGTTAATCACAAGATTGCATTGCTTAAATTGTTTCTATGAACCAGATGCTTTTTTTATTAACAGACATTTAAACAATATTCCTTTTACCCACATCTGCTCATCCCAAAGGCCATCGCAGGAAGTGGCGCTACCAAACACAGCCTCTTACACCAAAATACTAACTACAGCAGAACCAGGCATGGCAGCAAGTCTTGTCTAGGTTGTCTCTATTTAAAGTCCACAAGGTGAGTCCCTGCACCAGCTGCTGGACTATCTGGCAGGATGCTTTTCACAAACAGAGAGCACTAACTGCACCAGGAACTACAGGGGGATTTACAGCCCCCATCAAACTGCAAGCTGAACAGGACATTGCATGCACAAACTCCTCCTTAAAAAACCACCAGGGGATTATTAATAGCAAGTTAAATCTTCTCACACAAGCAGGACCTCACCAAGAGCTGTGTTCCTTTGTGCAGTCCTGGGAGACTGCTCCTGAGCCACCAAATCCCAGGACGGGTTTCAGGCAGCCATGCCCTCCCACTGAGGCCCTATTTATCTGGCTGAAACAAGAGCAGCCCCCAGCCCAGGTGAAAGCACTTCTCCAAATTCACTATATGGGATGGAGCCTCAGGCACCCTGATTTTGCTGTGCTGCCTCCTGAGCACTCTCCCAGAAGAGCTGCGTCCCAGCCCCGTGAAGGGGATGTGTCCCAGCCCATCGACCCGCTTTGCCACCCCAGTGATGAGTGACATCTCTGCAGAGCACTGCCATTACAGCGACCTGCCCCTGTAGCTGTGCCCACACTCCATTTCAGAGTCTTATGGAAGGCTGCAAATGTTAAACCTTACCAAAAAAAAAAAAAAATCCAAACCAAAACAAACAAAAAACCAACCAACCAATCCAAAAAGCAACTCACCCTTCCAACAACCAAAGAGCAAAGTACAGCATTTGCTCCTCTCATAAGCCGTGGCCACACTGCTATTGCCTTTCCCTGGAGCTGAGGGTCCCATCACAGGAGGAAATGAAGCCGTGACTGCTTGGCCCAGCGTGACATAAAAGTGGAGAGAAAACACAACCATTTCTACTCCCACTGCTCACTCTAAGTACATCCTTCCATTCTTCACCATATTACCCCCTTTCCTACCTTCATATCAAAGAGATTAAAGATAAAGCAAACAAACCACTCTCCAGCCCGGGAAACAATGACAGAAAGCTACTAAACTCAACTACTGTAATAAAGCAACACTTCTCACCCAAAACACCACCTTTCACTGCAAACAATCCTTCTTAGAAAGGGCTTAAACCAAAACACCCAGGTTTGACTTACCACTGGGGACAAACCACCAGCTCCCGGGGAAAGCAAGACCCAGGCTTGGTACTGAGCATGCACAGCCCAACCCCTTTGAACCTTCAAGGCAGATGCCACCTGCTCGCACTGGGGTCAAATCTGACACGGGGGGCAGCCCCAGCGCCACTTCGCAAAACAAAGACTGTCGCAGCCAAGAGGTAGCTGGTTTCCTTTGTTTTTTCATCCAAAACGGGCTAGGTGCTTCAGCACTCTGAACTACTCCCAGGTTAACAGCATGGTTCGTGAGGAAACCAGAAATTAATCAGGTGTTTCATTGGAGCTGCTGTGTTGGGTTTCAAGAGGTCCAAGCCCCTCCATTTCTCTGTAACTTCCCTCAAAAACTGGACCTCTGGTTTGATTTGTGTTTCTCCTGCAGTGTGCAAGTTCTCAGAAATTATTAGTATGGGTTATTATGGATTATGAGTGCAGAACTTTGTGGCTTGATGTTGGTGTAAAGCAACACTGTAAAATTTTGTAACATAAAATCTTTCATAGCAGGGATGAGCAAAATGATTCGGAGCTTTCTTTCTGCTTGTTGCCAAAACTGCAGGGTGTTTTTCTCGACTTCTCCCCGTGAGATGTCTATCAATGATATACAGTTTCTTATCACTGAGCCTGTAGTTCTCAGTCAGTGGACATGCAGATGGGGGCCAGAGAAGTCTTTCTCTGTAAGCTACAAATTTCATTCGTTTTTCACAAGTTATGGTCCCTTAAAGAATATGCTAGTGCAGTACTCAGGAAACCTTGATACAGAGAGAAGAACATCTGTTCTTGTGAAGAAAGCCCTTCCATATTACATAAATGTACCCAACAAATGATTAATGATGTCTAAATAATGATATCTAATATGCCTCATTTTATTCATAGTTCTCAAAGTGCTCTACAAAGGAAGATAGTGTGATTACTCCAGTATTACCTGCGAGAAAACTAAGACACTAGGAGGTCATAGAATTACTCACCATTAGTCAGCAAGCCATAAATACAACTTTGGTCACCCAAGTCCTTGTCTGGTGCTTGCTCTAAAAGGAACTACTGATTTTGGGTGTTTAGATAGAGAAATTCAGAAAGGCCTTAATTTCTTCAGGTAACGTATACACTGTACCTCCTACACTAAGAAACTCCTAAACCTCATTTATCTTCCGACACCAAAAGGCTGATGCCCAGGAATGAAAATCAAGGGGCTGCAGAAATGCAGTGAACACCTTTAAGACGCACAGAGTTCAGGATGGAAGGAGAATTCCAATCCAGACTAACACTTAATCTTTCTTCCTGAATTTATACAGCATTTAACCCCTTAAAATCCCTTAATTCATGTGCATATCAATAAATCAGCCCTCACAGGGTGTGAGCTGGATAGAGATTTAAGTCGCAGAGGAGTCAGCAGCTTCAGCTCCATGAATCCCAATCCACTTACTCGTCCCTGCCTTCTCCAGTTACACCTTGAAGCGCATCAAAAGCAATGGTAAACAAACGACTTAAAGTTCACGAGCATCACGCCTAAATGCCTGAATCTTGGTGTCAGTTGTATTTTTAGTTTTTTGCGTGGGGAGGGGGCTCCTTTTCAGATCGCACCGTTAAAACTGGAGGAACTTGGCAGTGCTCGTCCTGCTGGAATTCCCCCTGCTCTGCATTGTAACGCTGCAGTGATTTGTAGACATCGGTACCTAATGAAGCTCACAGCTGTGCAAGAGGAGAAGGATGCAGGGTCTGGCAGCACGGGACAAGCGTGCGCCTGGCAGGCGATGTCATCTGGAATTCCCCGACTTGTGGAGCGCCCTTGTCCCCCGTGCCTGGAGCAGCCACCCTCAGCCAGCAGAGCACACCCTGGAAGCACTCCCTTGTAACTCTTTTCCAAAGGTTAGAGACCTTTGGAAATCAAACAGGTTCGTTGCTACCCCCTAAACAGGGGGGGCAAAATGAAAGCCAAATAGAAGACAGGCAAAGCTCTCCACCCCCTCGGAGAAGATTGCAGTTGAATTTCATCAGCCTCTATTGCGCCGCTTTCTGTGTCTACTTCATCAACAAGCAGCCTCTCTTCCCAACATGAACTGCACTGTAGAATGCATTTTCCTGCTTCTTTCTTTGCCTGATGCCATATTCCAAGGTCTTAGCTCACAAGAGGCCAAAAGAGAGTGACTCCCACCCTGGCAGAGGCAGGCTGTGCCGAATTGAGCTCACAAGTTTTTATTCTCCTTTCGATTTTAAGCCAAGCTTTTAGGTTTAGCATTTTAAAATTTAGACCTCCAGCAAGTTCTTTAAACCCTTCAGATTGTCTTTGCACATAATGCTGCTCCTACGTGTCAGTCCTAGAAAATAACTCCAAAAGAATACTGACAGATACATGAGTTAGAAAGGACAAATGTAAGGAATAACAAACACCAGCACAGGATTCTTTTGAGACAGAATATAACTCCCACCTATGGTAGAGTTTTTTCCCCAGTCCCCACGTTTGTCAGATGTGGTCTCTCACACATCTGGTCTCTCACAAAAAGCCGTGGACAGCAGCATGAGTTGCAGGGAAGGGCAGCAGTGAGAAAAGTGGTCGAGTGGCACAGAGATATGCACAGAAAATGAAAGAAGCTGACTGCCAGAAGGGTGAACCCTGATCTCAGAAGTAGCCAACATCCAAGGAGATACGGGGAACACATGCAGGAACAGGGAGTGGCAGCAGCAAAGGGCTCTGTGACACTGCTGGTGTCCTCCAGCATCTGCCAAGGACAGACCAGGGAGGACTTTTAGCTTCTCCTGTTCTCTAGGCAAGGGGTGCTTGTCCTGCACACAACCTCTTTCAGCTGTGAGCTGTATGGTGTGTTCTGCTAGGGTCTACTCTAACAGTGCATCCTGATCTCCCTGTGACTTAGATTTGTCTTTTGGAAGCATATGTGTATGCGATGAATAGAAAGAGGTAGGAAGGGATAGTTCAGCTTCCTGGTTGCTCTTTACTCAAGTCTTCCGTGCACAGGCAACACTGACCTGTATCAAAGAAAGTGAAACTGGCTTCACAGAGTAATCCTCCTAATTCACCATGCTGCAAAACACAAGGGGGATTTTTCTCCTTTCATCATCTCCTTTCAGTTAGAGTCATCTTGAGTAAGACTGCCTGCAGTGAATACAACATTTGTAGCTTTGTGGCAGCCCCTCAAAGCACATTATACCACTGCAGCCTGTGCCCCACACCAGTGCCCTGCTCCAGTGCTGGCTGCACAGCTCCTCTGGGAGGAAAAGACTCCCTCTGCATTCCCACTAGGGCTCCCAGAATGAGCACTGCATGGCCTGCTCCCTGCAAACTGCTGGGAATGGCTTCTTGAAGCTGAACAATTTCAGTACCTCCACAGCCCAGGTACCCACTGCATCTCCTATCAACAGCTCATCTAATCAGCTATCTACATATCATCATTGTCAGCCTGACGACAGTGACCAATTTTGCATAACAGAGATTTCATCTTCAGGGCTTCAGGTAGCTCAGCACTCCACCAGCACTTGAGACACTCTCCCCTAACTGTAACCCCTATTTTTTTTTTTTTTTTTTTTTTTTCCTTCAAGGTTTCCTTCAGCATCTTGTGAACTTTCCCAGATGTCTCTTATCTCCCACTCAACTTTTGACACCCCCTTCTTACCCTTCCTCAGAAGCTCAGCCACGGACATCCCCTCATTTCTGCTCAGCCCTGACACCCACTCCCTTTCTCAGCCCTGGCCAAGGTGAAGCACTGCCACAGCAATTCCTCCACTTGCCCACTGCAATTGGTGCTTTCTAGTCCAGGGTACAAACTCACAGTCTGCAGAAGACCACCCAACCCGTGTGGAGAAGCCCAGAGTTAGAATGCAAACGTGGAGCTCAGGACACCCAAGCTCAACCCGCAGCCCCTGGGTGACCTGTCCAGCTTTGTTCTTCCATTCCTAAGGTATAACAGTATCCCCAAATTGGTAAAGCACATAACACCTGTTAACAATCAGTGCATCTCCAGGGAAACATGGTCCTGAGACTTTCCAAATTTAGATAATAAAAGAAAATGTAAATAATCCATTTTAAGAAAGCCTTGAACCCAAAACTGATTAAAAGCATTTGCATTATTTTGTAACTCACTTTTCCAGTCAATCCCTTTCCCAAACCTATTGTAGTGGTGGTGAGAAGCAGTGCCCATCTGGAGAAGGAAGAATCAGAGCTGCTGGACAGAGATGAGATCTTACTGCAGTAAGTGAGAAAGTCTTCTCAAAAGCAGCACAAGTGGAAAATCCAGGCCCAACCCTCAAAATTCTGAGGTATTTTTGGTCCAAGTCCAAAAATAAGTGTTGTAAGAAAAACTTTACAGGCAAACTGTAAGAAGAAGAAGCCACAAAGCATTTGCAAGCCCCTTTAAAAAACAATAAATCTCTTTGGTCTAAGTAATAGATATCACTTGCTCTATTTCAAATACCCAGCTGAGAACATGTATTAGGAGCTAACTTTCAAAGTTTATACAGGAGTTTTTGTAGCCAGACAGCCCTGGCAGTTTCACAGCAGGATGACCAGAGTGATGTGTCTTCCCCTCAGAGGAGGAGAGGACAAGCACAGCTTGTCTCTCAGACACCTCTGTGGCACAGTGTGGGGACACCCCTCATCTTTCCTGGAGGAGCAGTGTTAAATGCCCAAAGCAGCCTAAAACATTTAACCATATCCTTTCAGAGACTCAGATCTCTGCAGCATCAGGGAATATTAAAAGAAATAAGCAACAGCCCCAGAAATGAAAGCGAGCAAGGTCAATTTCAAGAGGTGTCGGTCATGAGAAAATACAGCTATTACAGCTCTTCATCAACTCTTTTCTGTAGTGATTTTAGATATTTAATAAGGAAAATTGCAAAGTTCTGGAGAGGCAATGGCCAGAAGTCTCATCTTCCTGAGGCTTGCAAAATCAAATTTCCCTCTTTTGAGATTTTGTCATTAGTATTTTTCCTGCTATCCCAGCATTTACCCAGTAAAAATCTCTACCTCATTTGATTGCTATTTTTTTTTTACAAGGAGCTTTCAGTATTTCCCTCAGGAAATGGGACTATCTTAACTTTTGCAGTGTTGAGTGCAACCAGCATCTCTGTTTTCATTGGTCTACCTCCATCACACCAATACAGAGACCACAACACAGAATGAAAAATTGCTTTATTTATTACAGACAGTAAAATAATTCAGCCAAGCAGATTAGAGCTTCAGAAAGGCAGTCAGGGTGTCAGAAACTGATTCTGGTTCTACAACGCCCTGAAAGAGGCCAGAGCCAAGGGAATAAAATTATCCAAACCTAGCAGAAAAGTTCCACTTGCAGCAGGGGTAGAGTGGCAAGGAAAGACCTCAGCTACATCCCCATTGCTGCTCTGGCCAGAGTTCAAGGTCTGGTTTGTGCACTATTCCTTGACTATATGCAAGCATGTTTTTGAGACATGGCCCTGGCCTGAGCTCTGGGCTGTCTGGAGAGGAAATACCCATGAACACTGTTAACCCAAACCTCTCATTTTATGTAGCACAGGCAAGTTGGGCACAGTCTCAGCTCAGCTTCTGACAGTCCAGTCCATCCCCAGATGTCCTGAGCTCATCTCAGAGGCACCCTGATCAAGGGTCCATCACAAATGTGGCTGAGCTCCCAAACCAGGGACCTGCAAGGGAGATCTCTGAGTTCCTGGCTGCCCTGCTTGGTACACAACTGGAGCCCATGTGGTGCAAAGAGCACAAGCCTGTGCCCCCCATGGCTCATGATGGGGTTTTAGCCCTGTAGCATGCTCTGAGCCCTGTTTAAAGTCTGGCGTGTTGCCTGCAGCCTCTTTCCTGCTTGCACCATATTACTATCAGTAGCCTTAAGGGCATATGGTCCCCAGGACAGTAACACACTCTGGCAAGAGTGGAACTTCTTTTAAACTTGCTAAGATCTGGACTTTTTTGACATGCGAAGGAGTCAGTTTGTGCCTCTGCCAGGGTTGCCCCAACAGCTCCTGGTTTTTTTTTGCCCAAGTGCTTGGTGTGCTACAGCTGCAACCTCCAGGAAGGTGCTGGGCACCCCTGCACGCTGAGCAGCAGGAGATGAGCTCCTGTTGTCCCAGAGCACACAGGACAGGCATTTCCCAAATTTGGCCACTGTGAGGAGGCAGCAGGGAGAGGACATCCCACACGGGCTGTCTCAGCATGGTCCCCCCCATCAAGAGGAAGCAAAGCAAGAGAAATCATGCAGGCCACACTGATTTTCAACCCTGGGAAACTATGCATTACAGGGCATTTAGTCATATAAATATAGTGAGAGAAGAGAGGGACAGACAGGGAGCATGAAACACATGCTGGTTTTTTAGAGTAGGAGGGTTCTGAGACTGCCTACTGCACAAGAAGGCAGGTAAGACACTTGGCTCCCTAAAGTACCTACTCTTTCAAAAGCTGCTTCTGTCTTTAGTTACAAATACTCTTTATGAACTGCTCAGGGGACTTATAAAGTCCTTCTCACAAGCTTTCTCTCAAAGGCTGAATTTTTAAAAAATATCAAATAAATCATCTTGATAATACAGAAAGTCCCCAGAACTCTTTAGAAGCAGGAAACTGTAAACAGCAACATCCTGAGTTTCAGTAAATAATTAAAATGCAAAACAGAAACACCAGCAAAGCAGATGTTAGGTGCAGATTCCTGTAATATGAATTTGGTTGAAGCTCCCCAAACTTGTTACCCCCACAGCTAACCTGTGAAATCTGGTGTGTTTTGGCTACTAAACATTAACTCCCGCTCCTCACCCTTGCCATCAGTGATACTCCTGCAGGAAAAGGAGCTCTTCTGCTAAATGCCATGCGGGCTGCGTTTTTCAGCGTGGAGCAACTCTGTGGCAGGGCAACTATTCCTAAGCCCAAGGGCAGAGAATCCTTCTCTCAAAAATAAGAGCACTTGCAAAAACCTTTCTGTGTGTCACAAAATAGCTCCAAGACAGGGCAGATGAAGGACAGAGAATTAAGAGCAGATTATAGTCCTGGAAGACAGGAACAAATGAACTGTTTGTCAGGAGCACTGCTGGTGTGTCAGGGAATGCTTCCTGGAGCACTCACAGGATCTTTGCTTTTGTAACCATGCTGGGTGCTAAGAAATTACAGGGTTGGCTCCCTATAATTTTATCAATACATTGCCACACCTAATGTGATTTATGATTTTTGCTTGTGATAATCTTAAAGCTGTAGCTGCTGTAGTGCTATGAATACATACAGCAACAGCCTTTTCGTCAGAAACAGGAACGACGTTTCCAGCCTGTATATTTTAAGATGAAAATTCACAAATATGAACAACCAAACTTGGAAAACTATGTAAAGAAATTTGGGGTTTTTTACATGGAGTGTTTTAACGCTGTAATATTTGACCACCTAATGCCCATGTTAACTCTCAGAGCCAGCTGAACTAGTTTCACACCTGTCACAGCCACCTCATATACCCCACTGACAGCAATTCCAGCCATCCCACTGTTGTACCCCCCAGCTCCTGCTCCACAGACACTCCTGGCAATGCAGAGCCGAGCCACTGCTGCTTGCAGCATCCAGCTCACCAGCACAGTTCAAACTTCTTTCCATGCATTTGTTCAGCCTGCAGTGACGTTTGTGCCTATCAACATTACTAAACCACAGAGGCACTGAATCTCCCAGGGCAAGGTTTTGTAAGCAAGCTTATTTTTATGTTGCAAAGAACCTCCTGAAGCCCTGATCACTTACTGCAGGGTTTCCCCCCTCTCACTTGGGGAGGTGGCTGTTCTCTTTATAGCTCCATGCACTAACTGAATTCCCCTTGCTTATGTGTACTGGTATTTATCACATCAGACCACCTGTGGCATTTAAACACCTGATTGGAAATGACTCAGCAGCAAAATCCTGTGGGGAGGTGATCTGCTACACAGGAGTGATTGTGAACAGGCACCAAAAACTCCCAAGTAAGGCCTGAGAACTGATACAGATGTTCTCATGAAGCTATCTGAGCAGATGTTATCTATCATCAGCAGAGCTAGTCAAACCTCAGAAATCTATTAGAACAAAACATTTTCCTTCTGATTATTTCAGGGTTGATCATGGGATATAAAATTTATGGTAAAAAGAAGTCAAAATTTGTATGGCAGTATAACCACTGGCTCCCACCACCATGTCCATGGTCCCAGGAAGGTTTTAAGTGCAAAACTAGCTTAGAGCCAGGCACCAAACTGAAAGCCCAAGTTTCCTTGATCTCTTCCTCATCCAAGACCCTCCTTCCTTCCCCATACCTTATTACTCCTTTTGTTTTCTTTTAATAAGGAAGGCTTCAATAGTGTTTTGGACATGTGTTTAACAGCAGAGGGTCTATTTTTTTTTTTTTCCCAAAATCGAAGCTGAGCCCTTTTGCTTTGTATCAGGCCAGAAATCCTGGTGTTGAGAGGAGCTTTTGCAAATTAGCTTGTAGCAGAAGGTAAAAAGTAAATCAGCATGGAATTATAATCTATAAAATGTACCATGAACATCCTAAACACCTCTGAACAGATGAACTATCAAGAACTTGATTCTTTAATTTCTTCAGGATTTTTGGAAGTTTGGTAAGGCACTGTGAATCAGGTTTCCTCTCCTTACACTTCAAAGGACCCCATGAAATCTTGCAGTCCTTTGAGATCTGAGAAGAAAAATGGTTAGTTTGTTTCCACTTTAATGCTTCAAGCAGCACTAAAAGGACCTACAAGCAGACAAATATTTTCTTGAGGAGCCTATACTGTTTTGAAGAGGAAAAAGTGCTGTCCTTGTCAGTGACTGTGGGGTAAAGAGGTCCAGCAGGGACAGAATGGAAGAGGGCAGCAGGGATAAGCAGACTTCAGGGGCTCTGCCAGGAAGAGAGAACCGAGGAGGGTTTAATGTGCAACTCTTGAGCACTGTTTTGCAAAGATTCTATCTTTTAAACCCATCTTCTGATGAGATTGCAGTACAAGAACAGGACAGTGACCAAAGAACAGACCTCAAAGATGAGATAAATATCCTCCCCTCCTCACTACCAGCAGCACACATCCCTGATGTGAGAGGTCCCATGCTGGCAGCATGTCCACTGCAGAGCTGCTGTGCAAAGCCTCCTGCCAAGGAGGCCACGCTGCAAGAGTTGTTTTGGCACATGGAATGCTGTCCTCTCATGTGCATCTGGCTCCAGCTGTGGTCCTTCCCCCATGGAATTTTTACCAGGGGAGGCAGCATAGCTGTGGATGTGACCAGCATCCCACAGGGGAGCTCACAAAAGCCAGAAACAAAAGCACCTTCCCACCTCTCCTTCCTGCATGGAGGCAATTCTGCTCCTTCAGGAATCACCAGTGCTCTGAGCACACCACAAGCTGCTCAGAATAATTTCTGGGGCCTCTGTGAGTCTCTGAAAAGTACCTGCACTATCACTGGCTGTTTCTGCAAATAGATCTATACCAAGTCATGTATCTTACTTTACTTCACTTCAGGTCTTTCTGCTAACACAGCAAATTTGGGCTCCCATTGCATAGGTGAAGACAACTGAAATTTGTCCACTCTGTCATAGCAGCAGTTCAGTTACTCCTCAGCAAAGCTTAGTAGCAGGAAAGAGTAAAAATGTGCAGTTGCCCAAATGCAAGGATTCTAGAGCCTGCACGTGGGATGAGATGCTCCTGCAGGACACAACCCTATGACAGCACAAGCAAATCTCTGTCACAATGTCACCCAGCTGATACTGAGTGAAAGGAGAGCTGACTGATTCAGCACTCTGCTGCCTGCAGCCAGCATGTTCTGTCTGGATGTGTCCCCTCCCAGCCCAAGGGAGAGAAGGCTGCAGTGTCAGTGGTGCCTGTGGGCAGTGATGGGCACAGCCAGTCTCCACCTTTGTGCTGTGTTGCAGCATTGGCCAGACTCCTGTCTGATAACTGCAGGCTGTTCACAGCCCTGTTTGATTCGTGTGGGAACCAGTGAGGGAAGGTGAAGTGACACATGCAATGCTTCTGATGAAAGATCTCTTTGAACCCGGGAGCTCTGGCTGGCTGGAACTAGGCCCTGCTCACCAAAATCCATCCAGTTACAGCACCCAATAGATGATGTTTCCATGGCCCAAACACTCACCCCCCTTTCCAAATAATTTCTAATACTCTCCTTAAGTAATTTCTTGCTTTTCTTCATTGTTTTCTAAATACATATATATATATATTTACATACCTGGCTGGGAGGTTTTGTTTGATTTTTTGGTTTTAGCAACCTCCTCAAAACCCAGGACCATGTCTGAGAATTCAGGTTTCCAGCACAGATGCTGCAGAGACCAGAGGATATCAGGGTTGTTCCTCTGTTATTAGTGAGAATTGGGAGGCTGGACTGTATCACGTTGTGCTGAGAATACAAAGTGAGAAATGAAAGGAGAAAGAGCAGCTTGTGTGAGAGCCCTTTCATTCAAAAGGGAGGAGTGAGCCACGGTGAACATCTTCAACACAGCAACGATGTGAAATCCTGAGGCCACCAATTAGCCTGGGCATGGGGAGAAGGAGGAGCAGAGCAGGCAGGACTACAGTCCAGTGCACCAGCAGGTGCATTCCCAACAGCCCCCAGAGAAGAGGGCTCCTGGGTAAAACACAGCCTAATGACCATTATTTCCAAGAACACAAGTAACTTATCTGTAAACATCACTCCCCCAACCAGGCATTAGCTGAAAAAAAAAGCAGCTTTGGGGAGAGATACTAATTACATAGCTCTCAACAGCTGGACTTTGATCATAATTACAGTGCCTTCTTCATCTAACATTAGTGGCTTTCAGCTGCAGCTAGGTGGGCACTTCTTGGAAGGTGGAAGTCCCGCCTGTTTCAGATAATCAGCTCTTTTTATGACTCAGAGCTGACCTGGGTTTTCTGCAGTGCAGGATGAGCTCCCACGGTACCATCCAAGCCAGTAATTCATGGGGGTCAGTGGCCTGGCACTTCAGTGCAGGTGCTTCTGTCATTACAGCAGCACTTCCCAAGTCCCAGGAGCCAGAGCACTGAGCGTGCATATTCCTGTTTTCAAGTATTTCCCTTCAAAAGGGAACTAAAAGGAGAAAGACTTTGAGGTCTGCTGAATTTTAGCATCTCTCAGCTCTTTCTGTTTAAGAAGAAGAAAGATGGGCAGACTCAGGATACACCTGTCCAAACAACCTCACTTCAGACACGAGCTACATTTGCATCCTTCACTTCTGCAAAAGGATGCACATCCCCATCAGCACCCACTGTTCCTCTGCCCCTCTGTCAGCTGGGCTGCAACTCCAGCACTGAACTCCAGCACACAGCAATGAGTGGGCTTGTGAAGGAGGAGGCTGCTGCCCTGTGACCCAGATGAGCTCCCTATGATTTCTGTGATGCTTTGCTTTGATACCCACATTTACAAAGTATTTAATAGCCTTAATGGGGCAGCTGGGCTGTTGAGACAGAGGCTGGAGTGGCCTAAACAATCACACATGGCACAGAGTCTGGGCACTCAGCTATTTTTCCTCATCTGTGGCACAGAATTACTGTGTTGTTTGGATATATCATTTCGCAGTGCCCTGTGAAATGACAGGCATAAAGCACATGAGCATCATAAAGGCACATTAGCTAGTGCTCCTCCATGTGCTCTGTGTTCACCTCTTGACAGAGGAAATGTTTTAGCTGCCTCCCACGTGTCCTGCCTGCTGGACACCCCAAACTGAAGAGATAAGTAGATGAAGGAACAGCAGAGGGTAAATCAAAGCCATAAATCTTAGAGTTAACTGGGATTTATAACTGCTTTCCCCTCCACACTAAACTACAGGGAAATCTGTGTGACAGGCATACCCCCCCACCAGTTTAGCAGGGTTTAAAACACTTTCCACTATTATTTTTTTGCCAGCATACCTCAGCTCAACATTATCAGTTTGCTGGTTAGATAATTACTAGATGTAATTTTAAGGTTGCAAAGAAGCACACTGGTATTAGCTAAATAAAGTATTTTGACCACATCAAAGCAGAAACATTTCAAACTGTGTAAAATGAATGCAATTCTGAAACTATTGAATTTTGTTAAAGCAGTCAGAGAAATGCCACATAACACATCATGAATATGCAACCAATGGAGCTTAAAGATGAAGACCATTTATGTTTCAGATGGAGAAAAGTATCTTTGGGACCAGCTTTGAGCTGATTTTGACCTGTGGCAGAGCACAGTCACTAATAATTGAACAAATGCCACTCTTGGCTCATGTAAACAGACATGCATAACAGCTGAGACGTGTTGTTACTCTAAGCTCATCTCAAACGGGTTTTATGACTGAGGGGTGTCACAAATTCTATCTGTCCTGAGCCCTCCCACACTGCAATGGTCACTTAAAAACCCATCATCCTTCCAAAGCAGGTGGTGAGGAGCAGCATTTCTTCTGTAAGACCTGACTCGCTGGATGAGGCATTTGTAAGGGTGAAAGGCTTATTTAAAAAGTTCTACCAAATACCAATGACCAAATGGATTCTTTTTCTCTTTAATTCACACTCCAGCTGAATTTTCTGCCCGAGCCACAGCACCATTTTTTGGAACCTGTTACTTGACATGAGCTGGGACACAAACTGGCAGGAGTTCACGGGCTGGGAAGCTGTCCCAGAGCTCAGGTCCACTTCCCAGTGCATCTTCACGCTTTCCAATGTCAGGTTTATTCCCTTTTTTCCTTTTTCTTCATTTTCAGTTTTGGAATTTGCCTGGCTGGGCCTTCCAGCCACGGAAACATTAATGTGCTAAAGGCTCCACTGCTGCCAGCCCAAATCCACCTTGCTGGGCTGGCACTGCTCTTGTACTGGGGTCAGCCCTGCCGGGTGGCTCTGCAGGAGATCAGAGCGTGGCTGCATGTGCCTGGCCAGCCCTGGGCTCGTGTTGTGGAAGGTCTCCTTGGGGAATCCAACACCCCGGGCTTCATTCCATCTTCCTGTGCCACGGCAGCACGGCCAAGGACCGTGCGCTATTTCCCAGCCTCTCTCCTTTCCCTCTGCTGGCCCCACATGCGGCCCCTCCTCGCTGCCAGGTCTCCACTCTCCTCCCCAGGACCTTCACACAGCAGCGGCACCAAACACCCTGATTTAGGGGGAATAAAACCCCCTAAAAACCTTGTAACAAAGCACAACAACAACAAAAAACCCCAGAGATCACAAAGCTGCCTGCAATGTCACGGGCTGGGTGATGGTGGCCAAGCCCTTTCTCCAACACAGAGCTATGCAGCAGGGTAGCCTTCCCCAGCACCCAGCAGAGGATGCAGAGTTAATAGTTAACTCTTCCAGGGATTAATGCCTCCATGAGACACCACCAAGGGCTTTTACAAAACCCAGACAGAAGCCAGTCTTGTACAGGAGCTCAACAAGTGACTGTGCCCAGAGGATTTCACCTCTCCAAACTTTACGACTGGAAAAATACCATCTACATGTCATTTGCATGCTTAAATATAGTACCTTCTATTGGGAGAAACAAACAAACCGACAATGTGATACTGTGACACCTCGTGTGGACATGCTCTTTTATCTGCTGGAAAGTTATAAAACTCGGCGTAACAACAAAGCTAAAATAAGAGCGGTCGTCAGGCTCTGACGCTGGCTCTTAGACAGAAGGAAAAAATATTCCTGGAAAATTGCTCTCTCTTAGAAGGCAGTTTTTTTCTTCTCTGAATCTTTTAAATCAATTATTTCTCCTTTAAATTCCAAAATCTCAGGGCTTAATAGTTCAGCTCATGTTATTCCCAGGAGCTTTTTCACTTAAAGAAACAAACACAGACACAACAGAAATCTAAAGCCATTCCCGCACTACCCAAAGCACAGTGTAACCTTCTGCTCCAAAACACCAGGGAAAGATAACTATCAGCTTTCGTCTTATTTATCATTTTCCCCCCCTCTAACGCCAAAGAGGAAAACGGGATATCTTAAACGGATGCCTATAATTAAACAGTAACCTGTTAGAAAGCCAAAAATAATAATAAGCTCCACTGAGCATGAAGAGAGCGGCACATTTTTTCCGCGTGCAGCCCAGCTGCCAGCGGCCGATAGCAGGGAAGTTAACGATTGCTCAGGAGGCGCAGATCGGACCTGCGATAGGGGAGTTGCGTCACGCTCAGACTCACCGCTGGATGCAGGGATCAGGGTAGTACGGCAAGGTGGTGAAAGGTGCTGCTTCAAAATTCATTTCCTCCCAGCCCCTCCTCGGGGACAAACCGAAATAAAATAAATAAATAGATATAAAGCCAGCAGGCTAAAAGCAATAAGGTCAAGTGGTACACGAGGTACAACTTTAGAGATTTATTTTACACTTGCGGATGGGTGGGATCTGCCGGGGACTTGGCCAATGGGATTCATCCCGTTACCCGAGCATCACCACCACTCCCTCCTCGCCAGCTGGGCATCTTCTGCACGGATATTTTCCCCTCCTCTCAACATCCTTAATAAACTTTGGTGTACGCTGGCCACACTTGTTGTTGGGAGCTCATCTGGGGCTTCTCTGAACTTCTGATCTCGCCGGTCATTGGTTGCCTTCCCGCCTGACTTCACAGTTTAATTTTGGCAGCTCTTGCAATTTTACAGACTGCTGTGGCCTCTGGTCATCCTCGTCTCCAGATGGCCGGAGTTTCCTCTGCTGGGTGCAGCGCCCGTGCTGAATTTCATCGTACTTTAAAACCTTTCCTTGTCAACTCCGCGGTTAGTACCTGCTTGTAGTTGCCTGGGGAATTTTTCAGTCTCTCTCACATCACAGTTCAAACAGTCTGTTGTGGTCACAGTTTCAGGAGCTGAATGACAAAATATGGGGAAATTCCTCAATTAAAATTAACTCTGAACTTTTGCTCCTCTGCCTCCCCTTCCTGCCCTCCTCCCTGCAAGAAAATGATCAGATATATTTAATGTTTCCCTTTATAGCCTTTCACCAATTTTTTCCAAAACAATTGAGATGATACAAAAATCTTGCATTGTTCTGGTGTTCTGTAAATAACATATACATTTTCTTCATTAAAAACCCCACAATATTTTCAGTTATCTTGAGAAGAAATTAAAAGTAAGAAAATAGAAATCACATCTTTTTCAGACCCTAAAGCCTAGAGAAACAAGAGTGAAGTCCACCAAAACAAACTACCAAAGATGAAAAGCAGATCTGATTTTCCTGAAGTAACATGAAAACAAGAAAGGATGTCTTTAATTCTCTCCCACCACCTCTTTTTCTTTTTTTATTCTCTCTTTTGAGTCACAGAGAAAATCATTCAGGAAAGCAACTTGTTTTGTCCCCCTGTTTTTTTCCCCTCCATGATTTATCCAAATAGTACAGGCTGTAAACCTATCCTGGTTTTGTGGGTTTGGAGAATGAATGAAATATGAATCAGGAGCTATATTAAAATGGATTCCAGCAGGAAAAAAAATAGCACCCACATATCTGTGCACCAGAGGGATTGCATCTTCAAGCAGACCTATACATTTGTGTGGATGAGGAGAAGTGTAAGGGACTGCCCTATAGCTCAACTATAGTGCATATTTTGTGCCAATGTCAGCACTAATTCCAGCCACCCCTGAGCAAAAGCCAGGAGCCCTCTGAGATGGCAGCAACTGCCTCTTATTTTTCCCCTCTGTGTTTTCCTTGTAGGAAATGTTGGTTCGAAGAATGTCACGTGGAAACATTTTCTTTGCTGCCTGTGCCAGGGTGGCAGGAGAGCTATTTCAGACTTGACATTCTCCACCCACACTCAGCCTGATAGTTCCTAACATCTGTGAATTGTGAATCCTGTAAACTCGCAGGGCTGATCCCCAGCCAAGTCCAAGCAGCTTTCACTAAGTGGCACTCACCAAGGAAGAGAGGCTGTAAGTGAAGGATGTGTTTATTAACTGGAGTTAAGGGCTCCCCACTGCTGGACACTGCTTCCCTTGCCTGGCCCATGGAAGAACAGTAACATCAAACACCTTTTCTCTCTTAGGCTGAACCCTGAGTAAACATCAAAACTCGTAGCTTATGTTATTGGGGAAGAGGTATCGGAATCTCCAAATCTGCTGGGGAGCAGAGAGGAAGATTCACACAGGGTTTGCACACACACAAAGCAGCCCAGGGAGAGCTTCAGAGTGGCTGAATCCTCTTCTGCTGCTGAAATCAGGGCTGTGGGCAAATACCTGCAGGGAATGGGCAAGGAGGGCCACACCAGCTCATGGTCCACACTGCCAGCCTGGCTCTGGTCTAGGCCTTGAGCATCCACCCTTAACCAAAGACACAGCAAGGAAGTGCTCTCCCTGCCCAGAGCATTTGGGCAAGAGCTTTGGTTCGCACTCTCTTGCTCCAGGACGTGGTTTCATCCTGCACCCATGGATGTGGGTATGGGTAACCAACCATGCACACAGGCACCAGGCTGGGCTCTGGGCACACTGCTGAGACCTGGTGCTTGCTCCTGGAGAAACACCAGAAGCTGGCTGGATTTGGTCTACCATGCCCATGGTGGGATTAGCTGTTACCTCCTCAAGCCTGAGTTCATGGAAGAGTGGTCATGCATTGTGTGCTCTCCAAACAGCCTGCAAAAGTTTGTCTCTTCTCATAGATTTCAACCTAAAAGGCAAAAGAAATGTTGTGAGAAAAGTGCTGTTCTTGTGAAACCCTGCTCTACCTACTTCTTCATGGGAGCTGGAGAAGAGTCTTTCCCAGATTGGCCTGGGTGCAATGGCCAATGCACTGGGAGCAGGGAATAACTCCCACCTGGAGACAGACCCTCTCCTGGTTTTGGCCAGTCTCCTCACCTGGCACGTGCCCAGATTACACACCCCAAGAGCTTTGTGAAGTAAAACTGGCAGCTCCTGGCATTGCTGCTGCAATGGCTCTCTCTCTCTAGCAGGGCTCTCTTCTCACTCACAAGGCACTGATCAGAGATGTTTCCAGTATGGACATTTCCACAAAAACTTCAAAAGGGGCCACCAGCTGCCTAAGACCTGTACCACCCTGCATGCCAGGGGTTGGGTAAATGCAAATTGCTCATGGTTTGGTTTGCTTTGGCAGGCAGTGCACACAGCAGCTGCCTGCTTTTCCCGGAGAACTGGACATTTTCAGACTCCCACAGAGACCTGGACATGTTCTGAGGTAGCTCAGAATGTCTATCTTTTGCTTTTTCCAGCTGGAAAACAGAGCCAGGGAAACCCACTGGCAGTAGTGTACAAAAGCCCCCTGCAAAAGCCAGCAAGTGTCCTGATTTCTCTCCTGCAACTCAAACTTCCTCCCTCCTGCTCACAGCCAACACTTAGCTATGGGTTGACCGACCAGGAATTTGGGCAGAGATATTCACCAGTGCAGCAAGGTTGCATCCAGCTCCTCTCAGCTGCAAGGCACGTTGCATAGCACAGTCAGCAGTGGAAACACAAGCACGGGGTGTGTGCCTGTGTGAATTGCCAGTGCCCCATGCATAGCTGGGAGGCTCTCTGGGCTCAGTGGTATTTGGCCAAGTTCATTTGCAACGCCTTAAAGGAAACCTACTGGGAGATGGAGCCCAAAACCTTCGAGAGTTGGGGATTTCAGAGGGGGTCTGAGTGAGTACATGGGGACTAGTAAATTTCATTTAGGAAGAAATTCTTTATTTAGGGAGAAATTCTTTACTTTAAGAAGAAATTCTTTGCTGTGAGGGTGGTGAGGCAGTGGAACAGGTTGCCCAGAGAAGCTGTGGACAGCCCATCCCTGCAAGTTGTTCAAGGCCAGGCAGGATGGAGCTCTGAGCAACCAATTCTACTGGAAGGTGTCCCCTCGCTGCAGCAAGGGGCTTGGAACTGGATGATCTTTAATGTCCCTTCAAACCAGTCCGTAATTCTGTGATCCTGGGAGCACAGGCAAGGGGGAGCTCCTTTCAGTGGCAGACCGGAGGAAAAGGGGCTGGTGCCACCCCCAGCGTTCCCTGCCCTTCGCAGGAGGTTTCCCTGCCGGGGGTGAGTGTGGGGCTGATCTGGCTCCAGGCACGTGTCCCGCAGGAAGCCGGGGTGTCGGGGATGTGTCTGGACGGCGGATTTGCAGGCGAGCCCGCGGTGGTGGCGGCAGGCAGGCAGCTCAGCAGCGTGTGTGTAGGTGGGCAGGAATGCGGCGCTGCGCTCCGCCGCTTCCACGTCTGCGAGAGACGAACAGCCAGGAGACAGCTGTGGGACACTCTCCCCTTACCCCTCCGTGCACCCTCTCTCGACTTAAGCTGTGGCTGAAATGACCAGGAGATTATCTTTTAGCGGAGGCAAACATTTATATCCCCGGGAGGAGACTGCTGGGGATTTATAATGGTCTCCGCACCGGCACCCAAGGTCAGGGCCAGGATGCCTGTGAGCAGCCCCAGTCCTGAAAAGGGCACAAGGGAGAGGCAGCGTCCTGATTTCTCTGTGCCTCCAGTCCTGTTCCATGGCTCCGGGGACCTCTGAGCCACTGGGAGCTGAGGAAGACAGGAAGATGCCGGCTTTGCTCCGAGCTTCTGGCTTCAGGATTTGCCTGAGATCAGACCCACCCTTTGTGCCAGGGCATGAAACGTTTCATTCGCAGCTCGGGGTTTCCAGGGGAGTGGCTGTGGTCGTTCGTTGGTTTGTTGGGTTTTTTTTTAAGTTAA
This sequence comes from Hylia prasina, assembly GCA_013397195.1. NCBI lineage: Eukaryota > Metazoa > Chordata > Aves > Passeriformes > Sylviidae > Hylia > Hylia prasina. Next base: position 888,998 of record VYXD01011413.1, on the reverse strand, counting down.
AATTAATTTCTTTTAAAAGCAAGAAGTCTGTGGGATATTTGGGGATTTTTTTTTTTTTAATTTTTTTTTTGTTAGAAAAAGTTAACGAGAAGGAAATAATTCCCTCCTACCAGCAATAAAATGTTTTTAGCTTGGCTATCCAAGGGAACAGAAAGCCACATCAGCATGCCTTTTGAGCACATTTTTCAATTTTATCTAAATATTAGGGATGCTTAAAGGTTTCAAAGGAATTAAGGTTTTAGGGGTTTCATGAACAGAAGTAAGCAAAGACAACTCTTCAGTAACTCCAGTGAAGGGAAAAAGGAAACAGGAATATGACCCTCACAGGATTTGGAAGATCTACCTGAATGCTGTGATGGTGGGAAAAGCTTCCTTAAGAATTCAGATTTTGCCTCCAGCTAATTTCTGATCCCGCTGCTCCAGAAGTGTCAGATTTCTGGCTTTTGGTTCATCCAAGCCTTCCCTCCTGCACCTTCCACATTGAGAGCAAAGTTAAAAAATAATAAATTAAAACACCACAATTCTACACATGATCCTGCCCATTCCCCCCAGCACCTTTTGTCCCTAGTGCAAACACAAAGCAGTAAAGAAGGGCACTCACACCCCAGGCCCCCCATGCTGGCACTGCCCTGCCTGGGGAGCACAGATCTGCTGGTGGGGCCTGAGGGACTGAGCCCAGGCAGCAGCTCCCCACATCTGTGCAACATCTGTGCAGGCCATGCTTGGTTACTGATGGCCAGCTGTGAGTCCAGGACTGATGACAATGCAGTCAGCAAGCAGTCCAGCACAACCCTACAGGCACATCTGGAGAGAAGATGGCAAAGGTGTCTTGATGTACCACTCCCCACATCCTTCTCCAGCTAAACCTGAACATCTCAGTCCCAACAACTGTGGATTTAAAATACGCACCAGCTTCAAGCTGCCATCTCCGTGTGAATACCACATACCTGGAGCACAGCACAATCCTCATGCTGGCCATCAACTGCTTAGGCAGGGTTAGGAGGAAACAAAGGACAGGGCACTGTTCCAGCCCTGCTCAACAAGACAGTGGGAACTGCTTTCAGAGCTGTTGCCTTTGGTATCACCTGTGTCACATCTGTAGTGTCAGAGCATCATCCACTCACAGCAAAGGTCAGTATAGTTTGGTGTTTTCCTTTGCAGGAATAACAGATGTTTTCATTGAGGCACAAACCACTTCTTCAGTGTTTGTCCCCAGGATCTTGTCTCAGCAGGAACTCACATGACAGGGACTGGAAGACTGACTGCTTCAGAGGGGAAAAGCTGAAGTCTTCCATGTTCTCATCCCTCACCATCACCTACTTTGCAGGTTTTTTCAGTGCATGCCATAGTCCTCTGCTTGAGCAACCCTGAAACTATACTTTCAAGTAACTCAGAACAGCTACAACAGGAGTTTCCCACTGCCTCACTTTCTACTCCAACCCCACAGCTTCCAGCAAAGCACATTCTACTCTTTTCCTGTTCTCCCACATGCTTATGGAGACTTCCAGCTCCCACGGAACACTTAGTGGCATCCTTTGTTTGCTCTAGGCTTTCCCATCTTCCAAGTCCCAGGGCAGAGGCTGGTTCTAGGAGGAAGGCCAGAGCACCCATCTCAGGAGGTTAACTGAGTTGTGCTGTGGGCTTCTTGTGAGTGCCAACTCCTTGTGTTTCCATGGGATCAGGCCAAGTCAAAAAGCTTGCCTGAGGCTGGCCTCACTTCTAATCCATCAGGCTTTTTATCTCACTGATGCCCCCATCAAAATCCTCAGAGCTGCAGTTTCCTATGTCACAGTCTGTTGGTTAAGCCTCAGTACAGCTATGGATGTCCCCTCTCCTGAAGACAATCCCAGCACTGAGGGCCACATTGTGCCTTCTTTCTCCAAAAGCGGGGGCAGCAGGAAGTTTTGATCCTTTTTTTCGAGCAGCTGGAAGGAGAAGGCATAGGAGCACTCTTGAAACTGAACGTGATTTGGAAGCTGCAATCTCCATTCTCCCCTTTGAGGAGTCATCAAACAAAACTATAATGGTAATACCATTAGTGAAGAGCAGATACGAGCACTGGAGAGGTTTCTTTCCACTGCTACTAATAAACAGGGCACTTCTCTCTGTGAAGAGGGAGCAAAAGGAAGCAGGTCTGAGAGACCAAAGTTGGAATATTGCTCCATCTCCTTTGCCAAGCCTTATGGTCATTCAGGCACATGTGAAAAGGTAAGACACAGAGCAGTGACTATGGTGATAAGTCAGGAACAAGGCCAAAAGGGGCTCTCTCCCAGCTCTGGCCCCAGGAGAGCCTGCCCATCCTCGAGAGCTGGCGGGCCACTGTGTAACTCCCACGGGAAACTCCTGCCACCCGAGGTGGGGAGGGAGGGAATTTCCCTCCCTGACATCAGCGCAGCTGCACCACGTCTCCAGGCGTTCCCGAGACACAGCGGGGCCACAGCCCGGCCTAAAGCGGGTCCGGAGGCCAGGGCGCCCCAGGACAGGTGGCAACCCCCTACCACGGGGTCAGGATTGCATATCAAAGGGGTGGCAGGAGCTGTGTAGGTGGAAGGCTTGGTCTCCCCATTCAGCTGCCACACGACATGTCTGGCATTCTGGCAAGAGCCGTGCCACAAATACACACAGCGTCATCACACCCTGTAGGGTCAGGCCCAGGTTGGGGACGGGAGCCTGGGTGACCACGTCCCTTGTGGGTGGAGGTCTGCCCCAGCCCTGCTGTGCAGTGGAGGGGCTGGTGAAGGGGGGCAGGACTGGGAGCTCCCTGCTCAGTTTTGTAGCACAGGCTCACACTCATCCTCTCACCACAGACCCATCCCAGAGTTTTCTCACGCTCTGCTCATATCGTCCAGGTGTTCACATCAGAAACTGGTTCACAGAATTCCAGGATATCAGCTTCTGAAGTGCTGGTGACAGGCAGCAGCACCAGCCCAGCAAATGAAAGAAGAGGCTTCCTCTACCTGAAGCAAAGCAAAAGATTTGCTGAATCAAGTTGTCTGTGTGGAGAGATTGACTCAGAGAGAAAGTCCTAACAAGGAGAGCATTTACTGTCAGCCTCGATGGAAGACACAGAAATGCAGTAAACTGAGTTTATTGCTGCATCACTCATCTTTCACAGCCTCTGACTCTTCCTTGTGAGTCAGAGCTGAGCTGAATTGTAGCAGTGTCATGTTGCTGCTATCAACTCTGCTGTTCCTGCACTTTCCCATCTCCTGCCTGCTCTGCAAAAGTAGAAACCTCTCTGCTCTTTTGGCAGCTTCAGAAACTAAATCCTCAATGCAAAAGTATTGGTCTCAAAAGAATTTCTCATTTCCAAACAGGATACAACAAAAACTCACTGCTTGGCTGGCAGAGCTCTAGTTCCCAGCATTAAGGCTATGTCTCTTCTGCAATCCAAGGTGCAAGCACAGCTCCTGCAGGCATACCTGAACTAATGGGATTAAAGCCAGTTCAAGAACAGTAGCAATTAAAACAAAAATCCCTGAAGCATTAACCACTAGCGATGGAAGCCCTGGTTGCAAACCTGCATATCCTCTGCTAAAGCCTGCACTTCCACACCTCCCCAGCCAGCAGTACCCAGCTCACCATTAAGGTGGGTGTGTTCACACAGGTTGTAATTTCCCTCCTGTCCATGCTGGAGATGGAGCCCAAGAATGCCTGCAGTTAGGAGCACAGGTCCTTTTCCATGCTTACAGTGTGAAAAACACTAGGGATGGGGCATGCTTAACTCTGCTAGTTGGTCCATCCTCCTCAGGATGGAGCACAAAATCCACTTAATCAATGACTGTACAGTACATGGGCATAAAATAAGAATTTGGTATCACTTAAGTTAATAAAACCTTCTTTCTTGTCTCAGAGCAAAGCAGAGGAAAGCTGAAGAGCCAGTGTTTCATGTCTTTGTGGAGAAGATAACAACTAAAAGAGAGTCTCTTGCATTACCCCCATCCTTGTGCTTTGATGTTAATAACCATACATGCATCCCTGAAAAAACCCAAAGCCTCACATGTGATATGATCAAATCTTCGCACCTCACTTTTTCCAAAGTGAAACAATTTCTGCTGTGACTCAGCCTAAGCACGTCATACATCGCACCCTTGAAGTAGGCAAAAGATAACTCCCTGTCCCAAACTCCCAAGTCAGCCTTCAGCTTTTCAAACCAGGGTAATTTTCCCACGGCCACGGGATGGCAGAAGCCAGTATTGCTCATCCCTGGGAGGTGAAGCTGCCAGAAGTGACACCATCAGTAACACAGCTAAAACAAGAGGCACCTAACACACAGGTAATCCTACATTTTTAGGAGCCCAGCCCCTCCTTCCGAGGGGATCAAATCTCCCGCAGGCAGCACCACTGCGGGCAGACTGAGAACCAAGAGCTGGTTTCCAACAATCAGCTTCTTTAAAACCTCGGCAACGCTGCCTGTTCCGAGGCAGCGCCGTGCGGGAAAGCGAATTATTGCCAGTGCGCGTAACAGTGCCATCTGGTGATCCCTGTCACCGGGGATCCCTGCCATCTGGTGGTCTCTGTCCTCTGGGCATCCCTGCCATCTGGGGATCCCTGCCATCTGGTGATCTCTGTGCTCTGGGCATCCCTGCTGTCTGGTGATCCCTGCCGTCTGGGGATCCCTGTCCTCTGGGGATCCCTGTCCTCTGGGGATCCCTGCCATCTGGGGATCCCTGCCATCTGGGGATCCCTGCCCATGGCATTATTGGAAGCTGGGCAGTGGCTCCCCAATCTCCTGGTGCCAGTGGGACTGGCTCCAAGGTGCTCCACAGACCCTTTTACTGTCAAGCCTCACTGCTGTTGTCTTTTGGGGTAACAGGTCAGAAGCACTCCAGAGCAGGGATTAGGGTGAAGGAGGGTGCTTTTTGTTCTCCCTACATATTAGCTTTCCTGAAAAGTCTTGCAAGCATGGGTTTTAGTGAAACTGACCCAGGTCCCTCTATTCCATCCTATTGCCATCCATCAAAATGCTGCATGAGCCAAATTCTGCCTTTTGTGGTGGCCATTAAGTTACCTTTTTCCGGGGGTCTGCTCCAGATTCACTTAGAGACCATGGTCTGTGTGGGTATGAAAGCAGAGGTCAGCTCTGTCTTGCAGGAGTGCTCTAGCTCTGAAGAGCAAGGGTATTTTAGCCCCTAGGTCCACATTTGAGACAAGTGCAGAGATGGGAAATATTCCTGCTTTTTTGTTGTTGGTGGTTTTGTTGGATTTTTTTTTTCACCAAGTTTTCCTTCTTAAGGGTAGGGCTACAAATCATGGCACAAGTTGCTCAAACAGCATCAGTTCAGAAACCTTAACACCACCTGCCTCCTGCTTAGGGATTCCCAGCATTAACTCCACTAAATGTAGCATCTTTTACAAGTCCTGTGGAGCCCAGAGAGGATACACACAACTCCTGTACCAAAATCTGTTGTAGCTTAAGAAAGCACTGAGGGACAACCAAAATGCAAGGGATGCTGATTAGCCACTGAGCAGCTGTGGGCTGTCTGCATGCCTATAATCCACAATAAATATCAGATAACTGGCATTCCTTGTTCCCTTCATGCTCACTACAAAAGAGATGCCACCCAGGTCCTCCAGGGACATGTTCTGAAAGAGCAGTGGCCGCTCAAGGCTGATGACCTGTCACTTAACATTGCTCCTTCCAGCCTGCTGCAAAGGGAGGAGGGGATGCCTCTCAAACCTCTCAGGCAGCTGTAGCCCCAGCAAGTGCATCATTAATGTACCAATGGATGTCCCCATGTCCCAAGTGCATACAGGTGAATCTTTCCAGTAAGTCTTCTCAGAAGATGAGGAAGGGGGATGCTTGTAAGGACTTTGCTCCGATGTTTTCTCCACTCTCCAGGAATGGTCCAGAACTGTTCATGTTCTCCTTCTGGGAGACCTGGCTTCACATACCTCTGGCAGGACATAATATAGACCTCCCTCTGCTCTAATAAGATTACTGTGCAAAAAACCAACCCCCAAACATATAAACCATTTCCAGAGTCTGCAAAACTCACAGTAACGCCACTCCATGTTTCTTTGCCTAATGCTAACTCCTAATCTGGTGTCCTGCCTCTCAGGAAATTAGAGGCTTATTCAATTGCTTCCAGTTCTCATGTCGTGCGATCTCTACTTGAAAGTGGTGTTAAATGTGATTTAAAAGATATTTCTGAAAGGTTCTTTTAAAACAGATTCATAAATAAAATATGTTCCTGTCTAAGAGCATCTAATTAATGCTTCTTTCCAAATACCTTAACCTGAAGCATGGGCAATCAATGACTAGGCAGACAGGTTTTTAGAAAGTCTCTTCTAAAACGGATTGCAACATGCAGATTCTGTGTTGTTAAAACAATTCACATGCCTTTTTCACACATGATTTTGAGTTACTGAGGTAGGCAAGACCACGCAATATAACTTAATACATAGCAATCAAAAATTTCCACACCATCCTTTAATATAAAGCCATGTCCCTATGTAATAAGTGATGCAACAGACTTTCCCTGAAGTCTCAATTCCTACAATTGAAGCTTAAACCCAGCAAAGAAAGAATTAAAATTCTTTGGTAGCCGCTGAATCACTGGCTGCATTGGGTTATTTTCCTGTGCATTAGACTTTAATTATAGCTAAGCTTTAGCCATCTGTTCTACTCCCTAATTACAGATGCAACAAATATTTCACAATTCCAACTGTTAAAGAGATCTAAGAAAGCTCCATCTATGGTGTGCAAGGTTGGCTTCACTGGGGCCCTTTGCACTCCTTTTTAAAGCACTGAGGAAGAGGACAGGATCCTCTGCACATGAAGCAGATCCTGTTATTAATTTCAGGAGGCCTTTGCAGTGTCACACTTCTTGGAAGGACTGTAAACTTCCCTGTGCCAGGGCACAGAGGGCCAAAGCAGTGTTACCTGCTGGTGTCCTCTAACCCAGATGATCCTGTCCCACAAGGACTTGAAAGAAAGATGAGCAATTCAGAACACCTGATGCATCAGCAGCTACATCATTGTGAAATGACTCTGACATAAATGCTGCGTTTTTTGGTGTGGATACTAAAGGTGCTTCAACCCCAGCTGCCCACCTGGCTCCTCTTGCTGTGGCTGTTCTCACACCACACACATCCTGCTAGGGTAAGTCCCTGTGAGTGTTTCAGCTTTACCACTTCATGGGCCAGCTCCTCATGAAGAGAGGTGGGACTTCAGACATCCTACTGTGGTCAGCAGCATCTGAAGGTGAAGCCCTGTTTGTGTTCCATGCCTGCTGCAACAATAATTATCTCAGCAGAGGAACAGGTTGGATGAAGGCATGATAGTGCCCCATCCATGCAGGGCAGCACATCTGGCCTGGCTGGGAGCATGGTTACCATCTCTCCCTGCACAGCTGGGGCTGGCTGTCCTTGCCCATAGACTGTTGGACAGCCCAGGAGGAGAAGCTTGCTGCACACTCTGGAGCCTCTCAGTCACTGTCCCCACAGCTCTGCTCACTGTCACAAGACACAGCTGCAGTGCCTGAGCTGCCACCACCGCACTCCCTTGTCCTGAGCCCTGCCCTGTCCAGAGCCTCAAGCACATTCGTAGCTGTGGGGTTGTGCTTGTGCCTCCACCAACCACCTGGACAACTGCCCAGTGTTTTGTAATTGCACACGCCGCCCCTGACCTCAGCAATCCCTTCACCAGTCATAGTCAGATGCCTGCTGAGCTCCAGAGCTGTTATTCATCACAAAAAGATTTGGTTTCACAGCAGCTGCCTGCATGCCCAGTTGTGGAGAGGAGGGCACGTCCTCTCCAGGTACATGCCCTGGGCTACTTTGTGTTTGTGTGTGTGTCTGGGGAAAGCACAGACAAAGAGAATAGGAGAAGAAAAGGTTAAATTCACAGAGCTGAAGTGTGAATGTTTGTATTTGTTACTGTACCAGAATGAATAGAGCTTTTTAGACAAAACAGAAAGCTAAGAAATGGTAGAGTAACCCAGAAGCACATACAGTTTCCATGGTGGGATTTCACATAGTTATATTTAAATTATCTCATCTCCTGCATCCACAGTAAGTTTTCAAATGATATCCAGTGGTTTCTCACCACAATTATATATAAGACCCTCTTTACATTTCTAACATTTAGGTATACGCCCAGACTTTCACTCTGAATGTAATGTTAAAATGAATTTTTAAAAAGTAATCAACCAACACTCTTCTGCTGTGCTTTGACAAAGACCCAAAACCACCACGTTTCTTGTGGTTTTCTTCTAAAATCATTATGACAGAGCTGAGTGGAATCACGAGGCAGGTTTGCTGAGCGGTTTGGTTCTGAGAATATAATAGAGTCCAGAGTCAAAGTGTTTATCTCTGGCATCAGAGCAAGGGATCTCAGTGTTTCTGTGGGTATTCATAACCATGTGCTTGCATGTCCTAGCCTCTGGGTGATTATATATCACACAAGGTGATAACATGCACACTGAGAATAACCCTGCAGGAGACACCATGCATGAGAAGAAGCCACTCTCCTTGATGACTTCCTTGAAGTTGGTCCCAGAGCCAGAAAATCCTGCTCTGTCATTCTAGTTCAACTTTAGGCCATAAGGAAAGCAACAGCAGAATAATATCAGTTGCTTCAGCCTCACGGAAGAAGTAGAACAAAGTCTAGCATTCTCCAAAGACCTCCTTAAGCTGTCCAGAGCCACGTGTGGAGTTATGTCCTCAGGCAAAGCACAGTGTTATTTATCTCTGCAAAGGTGCTGGAAACTGATGTCTTACCTTTCTGCCACAGAGGTCTCTTTGGTTTGGACTTTGATGTTGCATTCAGGAACCATTTGAGAAGTGACCAGAGCCAAGAGCAGCCCATGAATGAGAGTGCAACATGAGGTTCAAAACCTAAATATAAGCATCAGAGGTTTAAATGGCCCAAAAGCAACACAAATGGGACACATGGATCCAGGTCTGGGCTGAAACTGTCCTTATTCTAGTCACAAAAGAATTCTCACTGACTTAAGTAAGGTTTTTGCCGCGGGGATATTGTTTGGAGTTTAACTAATAGGCTCCAGCTGTATCTTTCCCTTTTTTGTATTTTCCCACTTTTCATGCCCTGGGGAGTGCTCAGCAAGAAAGCAGCCTGGGGAGCAGGTGTGCAGAAATCCCTCTTAGCACAGGAGCCAGAACCGTGAGCAGCTTTCCCTGTGCTGAGGCTGACATGGACACTCTGAGTAAGTGCCTGCGAGGAAGCCAGATGAGGGGATCTGCTTAAGGAGAATAAATAATTCACTGTGGCATTTTTCAAGAACTAAGTTAAAAGGGAAAAAAAAAATCTCTTCATTTGAATGATCCCCCGTCCTCCTTGCATAAAAGGATAAAAAACCTGCTTTTCTTCCCACACATGATCAATTTAATTCAATATGATTTCTGTTCCTGATTTTCCTTTACTGCACCCCTGAGCCAGCCAATTCTGTCCTGCAAAACCCAGGAAAGGAGGAAAGCAGCACTGTGGCAGACAGGAGCCCAAACAGGAGCTGTGTGCTTTGAGTCAGATGTGTGCCCTTACTCAAATACAGCACAAACCCTGCATCAAACCCCCGGATTTTCCCCACCCACCACCCTGTGTTCACTGAACATCCCAAGCAATAAATTGAACACGTCGCTCTGGGAGATTATGTTATGCTCCCTGCATAGCAAGGACAGCTGCACTGCACTAAGGATGCACTTGCAATGCAGAATTATATTGGTTTTGGCTGATCTCAACACTGTTGACCTCAAGATGTGTGATGCCAGATGAAGATTAATGGTGAGGAATCTGGATGGATTAAGTACTAGATCCTGTAGACAAATTTGCCATGTCTGTGAGATATGTATGTTGAGCTCTCCTGCTGGTCTCTGAGCAGACCCATGGCAAGCTCAGCCCCAGCCAGGTGAAATTCAGCTCAGGACCCAAAACTGTGCAATTATTTGAGTCTGGCTGAGATCCCAGACCAATATACCAACATGGCCATGGCTCAGCCTAGTGATGGCTTTAGTCCATGGCAGACAGGGCCTCACATCTGTCTGCAAACACTGCACTGCCATCCTCTCCATCCAGCCAGGTCTGATCCTGCAGGGCTCTGTGCTCAGAGTGTGCCTCATGATGCACTCCCCATCATCTCAGGTCAGATTAACCATAAACTGTAGGAGAAACTCCTGCACTTCACAGGGGTCAAGAACTGTGCAAACCAGGCTGGGGAAGCCGTTCAGCAGATTCAGGCTGTCCTTAGATGATGCAGCTGACCAAAAGAAAGATATTTGCAGGTGACTGGACAGCAGTAAACAAGTCATTCTGCTTGCAGCAGCAGAAAGCATCACAAATATGCAAGTTACAGTAACTTTCCAGCAAAGGAGAGGGAGGAATAGGTGGAGACCTGCTCGGAGGTGATTAAGTGGATAGAGTCATGTGCCCTAACCACAGTGCACCTGCTCTCAGGCTCTCCTGCTCCAGCCCTCAGCACCCTCATCTCACCTTCCTGCACTGCCACATCAGTGCAAACCTGATGCACCTCTCTGTGCCCAAGGCAGCTCAAAAATTCCCAACAGTGCAGGAACAGGCACAGGGAGAGGGGCAGAGCTGGGATGGGGAGCTGGAAAGGGTAAGAGAAAGGGCAAAGAGCCCTGTGGTCACTGCTTGTTTGCCACATGGAAAGGATCAAAGGAACAGCAGCCCCTTTCTCCAAACATCCCCTGCCCTGCAAGAGCCATATGGGCCAAGGTTGCCCATAGCAGGCACACAGCTGGTGTGGCCACCAGCATGGCTTTCTTGGGCTCCAGTCTCAATGAAATGGAGAGCAACTTTGCCAGGACTGTCTTGCCATTTTGGCAGCCAGCTAACACAGGAGACTGCCTGTGGTTAGAGAGTGCCCTACAGCCAAGAGCACCAGATGCCTCTTGTGGGGAATTGCTGAAGAAAATCCAAGAGGTTTGGACCATCTGAAAGTGTGGAAAGAAGTTCATAAGGGTCGGAAAAAATTAATGACTCTGTCAGGGAATAGGAAAGCAGCCCTTGAGCAATGAAAGTTTAAAAAGCATGATTATAGCAGATTGCATTCAGCACAGACAGATCCCAGCAGAGAGGATAGGCTGGAGTCCCAAAGTTAAGGCTGTAGGGATTCTCTGAAGAGGTGTTTGAGCACAGGTCTCCTCCAAAGTTGAATATCTAGGTGTAGAAACTAGGGTTGGCAGAAACGGTTTAACAGGGCATTCCCTGTTTGTGCTATAAATCCGAAATATGTGCCATTCTGGAGGCTGCTGGAAGAGGTTTTGCTATAATCCAGGAAAGACAGTGGATCTCCAAAGATATGGATGAGAGGAAAACTGAGAAATCTAGGGATGTGGCAGCATGGTATCTTTAGAGGGACACACTCTCCTTGCCCAATCTTCTATCTATTGTCAGTATGAACTATTCCTTTCTTTCTGATAAGGTTGGGTCACCAAGAAGTTACAGTTTTTTTAATTAATGGGTGAACCTGAGGTCAGAAGTTTTAGTACATACACTGTGTCAATGGCTTGAACTGATCCTACAGCCATGATCTTGTACCAACCCACAGCCTTCAAAGGCTGAGCTTTTGCAACAGAGAGCATGTGCATATGGATGAAAAGTCTTGTGAATGTCACCTGGTTTCCTTGCAGACTCATACAGATGTACATAAATGTGCAGTGAGGTAGAAAAGAGAGCCCACAAAATAACCAGGACAAGGATGATCCCCAGAAAAATCAAAGTTGTTCTCATCTATGTGCTAACTCAGCTGCCAGCGACCATGAACCTCTGTCTTGAGCATCACAACTGAAAAAGATTCATCAAGGACATGCTAAGAAATGCTGGACTCAAAGACCAAGTTTGCTTTCTAATGGAAATGACCTGCTAGATATTGAATATTGTGGGTTATTTGCTGGTGCAATGGGGAACAAGTCACACAAGACTAATTCATAAACATCAGAACTCAAAATATTAATTCTTGACTTACAAATGAATGTCACTTCAATTAAGGAGATGCTGCCTTGTGTTTGCAAACACTGGAGACCCGGAGGCTTTTATGGGTGTGAGGATCAAAACAGCCAAGCTGTTCTGATCCAGTGCAGCGGTACACACAGCTCCACTACAAGTGAAAAAAAAAAGGACAAAAAAATCTCCTTCTCTGAGAACCAGGCAGCTGAATATTGTGGTGTGACCATGCTACTCTGGTAGAACCAGGTGAGGATAAACCACATGAAAGACAACTTGTCCACACTGGAAAGCCAGCTGGAGCTGGTGTTGTGAAATGCTGTCACCTGCCACTCTGCAGCAGATCCCAGTTGGCCACTCTGTTCCTGAGCAAAAGTAGCTTTAGCTCTGGGAAGTTCAAAGACAGCTCATCATCCTGGGCAGCTTGTCTTCTGCTCTGCACCATGACCCACGACTTGGGCAAAGTCTGTCATTCTAAAGCAAGATAATTATACCCAACATCATTAGCAACAAAACAATTAATTCCTAATTCCAAAGTGCTTATACAAAGAAGATGAAGATAAGAAGGAGAACAAACCCTTTGCAAATGCAGCAGAGCATTGACTGCCTGCATATGCCTCACTTAATTACCTATTCAAAAGGAACAAAGCGTCTTTCGTACTGTGACTCCAAAAATTAATTAGTCTCAGATCTCATTAAATAAAGATCCAGTTCAACTCTAATTAAATTAGGCTGCCTTTGACAATCAGCTGCAGTCTAGCTATTGAAGGTAGCAAGCTCCTTTTCCTCACATCTCTCCCAGGTGTCAGCAGAGGCAGGGATGCTGGCAGCATCTGCCACCAAGCGTGGAGCAGAACCAGGATGCCCACGGACCTTGGGAGCAGCTGGCACACAGGAAACCTCTCAGATTCAGGTCTTCTGTTTCAAGAGCTAATGTCTCAGGGAGAACCAGCTCCTCTGCAGCCAGACAACACGCATTCAGCAGTGTATTTCAGCATGTTCTGCTCTTTGTCACTGCTGTGTTCAGCCCCAGATGTTCCACATCACCTGCAAACTCTCTGACTGCTGCAGCAGACTCAGTCTGGGCTCACTATTTGTGCTCTTCATGATTTCCCAAGGACAGACATAAGGCAAAGACTCATGCTCTGGGCTTCAGCTAGAGGATGAAGGACAAGGAAGAGATACAGTTTCTCCAAAAAAAAAAAAAAAGAGGGAGGCTGAAGTTTATTACCTCACCCTACCCCCATTGATGCTGACACACAAAATCTGCCCTGTGAGGGCTGAACCCAGCTTTCAATGCAGGCTTCCGTCTGCACCACTTGAGAATGGTGGGATCTCAACCACAGCAGTATCTTTCCTGCTGAGCTGCTGCCTTGCAAGTCTCATTATCCTGCAGCTGATACAGGACAATTCACCTCCCACATTTTCTGCTGTTCTGTCAGACCCTGAGGAGAAGCTTAAGGGACAGTGACCAAGCTCATCCTTGGGTTAAGGGGGTGGGTTATAGCACACCGGACTCACCAGGACCCTACCTGCAGCACTTTATCATTATTTAATGTTTTCCAGCTTTGAGAAGCTGGAATAGTCAGAGTCAAGTCAGAGATGTTAATGTTGCATTTAATAACCCAGTCATATATCCTTCATTAGTTTCCTAATTTTAAACTGGAAGGAGCTTTTTGTACTCACAGCTTCCTCCAGTAAAAAGTCACACCATGTAATGGTTCAGTGTGACAAGAGCAGCTCTGATAAAAGCTGCACAGCTGCAAATTGCAGGCTCTTTCCTTTGGATTGTTCTGCACTTCACAGCCACCAATTTACTTTTATGCTCCAGCTCCTGAGAGAAAGTGAGCAGAAAGCATCTGCATAACCTTCTCCATGTCACTCACTAGTTAGTGGACTCCTCTTCCCCTTTCCCTCACTTTTTTGAGTCTGGAATTATCACCTCCTTAGCTATCTCTTTTATCAGAACTGCTTCATGTCTTTACTCATCAATTGATTCTTTTGAATCTTGACTAAATTACCAGAAACCTAAATGTTTCCCCCAAAAAATCAGAGAAGTATAATGAGCAAGAAACTCAGGGTAACTGCCACACCTAAATAGCATTTACTCCTGTATCATTTTACATCTTCCAATAGCAGGAAAATTTATAGAGGCAAGGAGATTATAACTGTGAATAGATCAACAGTGACAAACCACAGATAAGGACTTCTGAGAATTTGCATAATCTGTGTGTCAACGATCTGTCAATAAAACCTTTCTGAATAGTAACCTTGTAAAATGAAGTCCAACTCTTCAGCAAACACCTACATTAACTTTCTCAGGCAGCATCATTATCCACTTCAATCTGAAATATCACCTCTGCAAAAGACCACATGCAGCTCTCCTTGTGCCTTCATCACTCCAAGGTGGCTATTAGGTGACAGACAGTGCCCTTACCCATTCAGTAAATGTCTGCTCCAGCAGAAAGGCAAATGGACCTACTGATTCCCCCCCTCATTTCCCAGGCAAGTATTGCAGCTCCTAACCCCACCTAACATCCATGCTCAGATCTGTGGAAACTTGTAGTGTCCCAACAAGTTCAAGTTACCCTGAACTCCCTGCAATCCAAGAGCTCCCAAAGTGCCCCCACATTAAGGAGATTACACAAAAATGTGAAATGCTCCAGTCATTTGAAATCACCATGTGATCAGCACAGACTAAAGGGACATTACTGGACTGCTTTGGATGGTTCTGTAAAGCCTTGTAGCTTGGGATTCAAGCAGCTCTAGGAGATGCACACACATCCCTTAAGAGGTATCAGGCAGAGATGGAAAGGGGCAAAGAACAGCTCTAGTGGGGCCTTGGCTCAGACAAGATCTGTGTGCCGGCCACATCCAGATGCTGCAGCTCTTCTTACCTGATAAGACCTTCTAGGAATCAGTGAAGGAAAACCATTCTGTATAGGAGGTTTCTCCAAGGGTGCTGGGGAACAGGACAGGAAATGTAAGCCACTAGAGAGAGACAGACCTGCAAGAACAGAGCCATTTTCTCAAGCATAAGTAAAAAGGAGTATGTGTTCCAGTTTGCGTCCCTACAGCACACATACAGAAACTTCCAGAGAACAGTTAAGGTGTCTTTCTTCAGGGTCTGGTGCACTGTGGCAGTGTGAATGCTTTGTTCCCATTTTTCCTTACAAAGGTTTCAGCAGAAGGTGGTAGTGTCTTTGCAAGAAAGCTTTAAAGAACATTGCAATAACATGCTTTTCCTCCCTCTGCCTTTACAGCTTCCCTACTTTCCTTTTGGAAGTGGCTAGTTCCCACTGCTGCTGACAGATGCTCTGGAAAATTCCGAATTCTTTCAAATTTTATGCTGCACAATGATCAAGTAGGTAGAAAACATGAGTGCCCTGTGTTCTTTAAAGGGAAGGATGCAAAAAGTGGTTCAGCCTTCCTCAGATTTGAATTAATCTTAATGAGAACATCTATAAAACTAGGATGTAGGTAGAAGTGGCCACAGGGGAGACTATTTTATAAAACACCAGAGGATCCCTTTGTCCATCAGGGGATCTCTCTGCTCTGCATATATAATGCTTATTATTACATTGCAGCCTCGATATAATGCAGTAGGGGAAAGAAAGTTCTGGGGGGGAAAAAAAAAAAACAAACAAAAACAAACCAAACCAACAAACCAGCCCTTCATTATCCACCAGACAAAGCCCTAGGAAATCTGACTGTATTGTCTGCCAATCACCAAACCCAGTTGCCTGTTGTTGAAATTGAAAATGTCATGGTCTGTCTCAGCATGGAAAAAAGAGAGCCTGGAAAAGCACTCATTTTATAAGTTTTGTTTTCCCACTGGCATGAGAGGGAGCTGGTGGTGGTTTTGCTGCAGAAGGAGGAAGATCTGGGCTCCTGTCCCAGAGCCCATACTGCAGGGACAGAGCTGTGCACATACAAGGAAAGCCCCGCAAAACACAAGTGACACAAGGTGGGTTTTGTGACTGCAGCTTTGATTGAACCACTTGTGCATCACTGCAATGAAACAACCTACCTGAGCTGGGCTTTGGGAGGGACACGTGGGAATAGGAGCCAAGCATTGCACTGTGCTCCAGGGAATGGCTGTGAAGGTGAATCCTTGGACCTCAGGGACACCCACCCTGTCACTGAAAACAGTCATCAGTGGGCACAGGATTAGCTGCTTTGGATGTTGTTTTGGAAAAACAAACACTTTCTAGGTTACTTTCTAGGTTAGTATCATTTTTAATGTTGCATTAAGGGAAGAGGAAGCAGAGGAGGGGGAGACCAAGTTCCCTAGCTGGAGCAGAAATAGAGCTTCCCAAGCTGAAACATGAGAGAATGTGCAAGCAGATCCCAAATCCAGAGCAGACTTGGGGGAGCATTGCTCCATAATGAATGCTCCTGTCTGAGTGAGGTGGGACATGCACAGTGTATCTCTGTCTTGGACCACAGGTGAAGGACTGCGTTGCCAAGTAAACCAGCAAACAGCTTTTTTCTCCAGGAGCAGTTCTTGGACACAAAGCCTTTTCAAAGCCAGCGAAAGAGGTACCAAGAGCTCAAATTTGCACAGTGATGACAAGTTGCAAGAGAAGGATTCCACTTCTTACATTGTACATATTAGAATTTCAAGGGCTTTTGACTTTGTCTAATCAAAACTCATTTTCACTGCAACACTCAAAGACCTTGAATGAAATCAAGATAACTCCCTTGCCAAATTTTCTCTCAGTAAACTATTTCTCCTCACGTGCCAAGTTGAATAAAGAGTAACAAGTTTTAACATTTTTGTCTGCTATTAGTCAGAGAGGAAAGTTAAACCTCTGAGCCTTGAGTTTCCACAAAAAAAAAAAAAATTAAAAAAAGATTTTAAAAATATCATTCTAATTAAACAGAAAGGAATTGCAGAAAAAGATCTTTCCCTAAAATAGGACATTTCCAAGATTCCTGAAAAAGCAACAGGGGATAGAAAAGCTAAGACAACTCAAGCCAAATTCTCATCTGTCTCCGTGACAGTGGATGTTGCAGAAGTTCAGTCTGAGCTGCAGACTCTGCACAGTTCCCATAAAGCAGAAACAAAAGCAAGAATCTCTCACGCTGCTTGTGCACGTTTCTGCCAGGCAGTGCCTCACCCAGCCCTTAACAGGAAGCTTCCCATTAACAATAAGAGATGGATGACGAATGAATGCTCACATACCCTCCAAACCCACTCACTTTTGTTTTATGATCTAAACCATGCTAGTCACACAAGGTTTTCAGGGAACTTCTATTCTGTATGTTCAAAATGACCCAAAGTGGTTCTGTGGCACATCTTGCCCCTGCACTGAGTTATTTGCAGGAGGATGCTCTGGCTGGCTGTTGCAAATAGCCTGCACATGCTCTGGAAAACTCAATGATGGGTCTGCATCCCATAGCCCCCCTTTTCACATAGCTTATGTCAAGTATTGATAGAAAGGGGAGGGGGGAAGTCATCAGTCTTCTGCTTTGGAGGGATGAATGCTAAATCACATCTGATACTCTGAGAACAGCCCCCAAGAGCAACCCTACACTGAGGAACTTGTAGGAATTTCCCACTGACCACCTGCTCTTGAAAGTGTAGGGGAAATCCCACATGCTGTGGGATGAAGGGAGTTCAGTTAAAAACAGCCCTTAACAATTACAGCTGCAGGTTATTTTTAATTGAATTCAGATGATGAATGTGAAATAGATGATTTTGACTGAGATAAGCAGGGAAATACTTGTTCTTGTCAAGAAGGTAAGGAACAAATAGTTTTCCCAACTAGCTTGGATAGGAACTTTTTAATCACTGAAAGAGAAATAATGGATCCAAACTATCAAGGTTTATTTTAATCCAAATTAGGGATTTGACTTAAAGTGGTTCAAAATCCAGCTCTATTGGATTATTTTGCATCTGAGTCTGTAAATTGAAGGTCTTCAGTGCCCAAAATAGCCACAGAGCGAGTCACCAGGAGGTTCAGGTTTGTGTCTCTGCACAGACCTAGAGGGCCCTGAGAAGCTTCTCTGTTCAGGGGCTGACCAAAACATTGGTGCACAACTCTCTCTGCCACATCAACACCAAAACTGTCCCAGCTGTGGGGAAGTGGGAAGGGAGATGTTCTCACACTCACTCCACTGCCGTTCAGAGCTTGCTGCAGACTCCTCACACAACCTCAGAAGTGTTGATGAAATTGTCTGGGCAATAGTTCCCCCCCCCCAGAGAAACAGGGACAATATTTCCCCTCTCCCACTCTTTGTCTTGTCAATCTGTGTGATAAGTCCTTTTACATGTGGTGGGAAACATCAAGGCAGCCAGAACCTGTGGCAGTGAACAAGTACCTGTAACTAAACTGTGGCATTGGTCCTGCAGAGCTGCCAGCTGCTTTTCATGTGTCACTGGGTATTTGGGTGGGTAACTGGATGCTGAAATGCAAGCTTTGTAGGCACAATGGATGTCCCTCAGCATTGACAGAAAATAAAAATAAGTTTGATAATTTTGGGGTGTTTTCCACAGAAGCTGATAAAAGCATTCATCAAAACTAGGGACACCAGACTGAATATTAACAGAGTAATGTGGACATGTGCCCAAACTGCCAAGATGGGCATTTCCCTTCACCACAACATCTTTTACTCAGATTTTGAGCTCATTCTGCTCATACACATGGCAGAACTGTAAAAAAAAGACAAAAAAACTTGTCTCCAGGCTATTGTTACATGAAAATACTCCAGTGAAACTTGATCAATACCCATTTTCAGTGTAATGAAAAGAGCTCACACACATCTCCTCCCCTTCCCTCAACCACAGACCTTCGCAGGACATTATTTCCATTAGAAAACATTAACTGTAAGTGCATATGTGCAAAAGAAAGGGATGAGCAGAGCTGGGAAAAAAAACCCCAACAAAACATGCCTAAAAGCATACACAGTGTTTCACAAGATAATTGCAGAACAAATAGAAAGCAGAGCCAGATAAACACAACCAGCCTGTGCCATGTTCTCATGGCCATCCCAACAGCATTTTAAGACAAAGAGAAATGGAACAGGAGATTTCTACTGAGACATTTTCTGGTATCTCAAAGATTACTAAAAATAAAAATTAGAGTAGAAGCACTACTGAGCAGGTACAGGTGTTGCACACACTGTGCACGTTCAGAGTCAATACCTGTCAATGCTTGGAGGAAGATATAGCTCAGCACAACATGGAACCAGCCTATTTCTTAAAAGCACTCCACAGATGCCACATGGCAAAAAAACACCTCACTATGACTCAGCCAGGTGGGATTTGGGCTGGCAATCTCCCTGCAAACATTTTTACAAACCTTCACTATGGCCTGTCCATCCATTCTCCCTCTGAAGAGATTCAGGCAAGATGGATAAGTTTTATAAAACCATGCTAAGAGAAGGAAAGGAAATCCAACAGTTACCTGCCACGATTTAAATGCAAAGTAACTGGAAATTACCATCCAAAGAACTGGAAGAAGAAATAATGTTTCCCAAGGAGCACCATTCCTGCCCCTGCCCCACCCAGGTTATCTCTTGGCCAGGTGAGCCACCTCCCAAAGGGAGCATCATTGTGCTCCACCCTGGCTTAGCCCTGGGCTCCGAGCAACTGATCACTGTTAGCTTCCCAGGGCTCTTTCAGAGTGGCAGGCACTTACCTTGTCCCTGGAGTGTAGGCTGATTTGTTAACTAGCTATTGGAATTAGTAATCCTCAGTTGAGTCAACAGTTAGGCAGTTGCTTATATCACCTTACAAGGAAAAAAATATTGACACTCTTATACTGTCAACAGATCAGAAGTAGGCAAATATAGACAGAGATAGAGTATTCAGATAACCTGCCAACCCCTGCCAACTGCAAGCAAAAATATAAACAGAAGGCTCTCTGCTCTATGAAGATTTGCAGTAGGACAGCAGCTGCATAAGGAGCTCAGGAAATATCTTCTGAGTTTCAGGCCAGAGGAGCATTATTTTGCTGACTCAAGGACTTTAGTTTCTGCTCAGAAGAGCTGCTGATACAGGCTTGAGCAGCTGGAAAGCCATGTCTCCATCCCTTTGGCAGAGGCATGGGGAGTTTACAGATTCAGCTGCAGTTGCAAAATAATACAACAGAACTGGAGCAGTCTGGATTTTGAGCCGTTTTAAACCAAAACTCTTAATTTAATTTAAAACAAATCTTGGTGTTGTCCTGCTCGTTACAGCTTACTGACAAAATGTACACAGACATCCTCAGTCCAGAGCCCATCCCAGATTTCAGGGATGCAGTACATAGCCCTGCTCTTCATCACTCACCATTTTCTCCCATGGCTGGTCAATGTCAGAAGATGTTGAGCCAGCAAATGCTTCTGATTATCCTGTCAGAAGCTGTTTCCTTTTCTGTGCCTTCTCCCACTGCTCTGTGTCCTGTAAACCTCCTTTCCATCTGTCTACTGAATGTCCTCTTGCAACTACATCCCTGCAGGCTCCTTTCCTTGGGCATCTCTTTATCACCTGTACTTCCCATTCTACACGACCTGGGAGGGACCAATGCTCTAACAGGTTACTTCTGTGGAAGTAATTGGCAGAAGATCTTTCCCTAAATGGCCAAGTGTCCTTTTACAAAATCTGGCTAATTGTTCTTCCTCCTAGAGCAGCTGGGACAAAGGCTAGGTGAGCAGCCTGTAACCCTTCCAGCAATGAGTTAGGGCTAATACAACTGAAAAACAACTTTGTTGTGCAAAGACCAATTCTTTATGGAGGTGTAATCACCAGGATTGCCCTAAGAGCAATAAGAAACCTCTCCATGGAGCCCCTTGCTCTATTTTTTCTGAGTCAACTCAGAGGAAGACTATTCAATTCATTTCCTCATGAAAACCACACAGACTCTCCAACAATGACAAGTGGCTGCTTGGGCTAACCACATGCATCCCCGCAGCCCCTACTTTCTAACGCCCTCCTGGCAAAGCCAAAGGGTCACATCTGTTTGTGGTCCTGTGGGGAGTAAATCCCTACTGGAGCCCTGAAGCCCACACCACTCTGGGATAGGTGTGCACGGAGTAGATGCTGGCTGATGTTCAAAAAATCAACCTCAGGGTAGGGCAGAGGGGCAGACATGCAGTACAAAGATTTTAAGATACCAGCTATACATTTCTCAATGTCTACGAAGGTTAAGCTCTGAGGACAGACATATTCCAGGTTTAGTCTGAGATGGAAGAAGACAAAATTTAGGCTCAGCCCATCAAGAAATGGGCAAAGGTTCAGTCTGAGCTGCAATTTCTTCTACCTGAACCAGTTTGCCCAACCCTGGAGATGCTACTCAAGATATTAGCTTTGCTGAGGTTCCCATCTGACATCTTTGAAAGAGAGCAGAAGGGCTCAGAGAACTCCAACTCCACCTTGGCTTATAAACCTGCCAAACATGTTTCTTGGCAAGGTGGCAGAGTCATTTCCCCAAAGGCATGGTGGTTTTGCTTTTTCTTTTACCAGGTCCTAGCCCCGTGGTGCCAGCAGTTGTCATTGGGAGACAATCATAAAGCAAGAAAGCAAAGCAAGAAAAAAGTAAATAAATAAAAAACAAACAAAAAAAACCCCTTAAGACCGCAACGACACACAAAAAGGACATGTTGACCAGACAAAAGCCAAGATGGAAGAAAAAAAGAAATGACTCATTTCTTTTCAGGAGTTTTTTGCTTGCTCCAAAGTAAAACCAAATGGTGGAATAAGTAATTTCCATTGTGTTTAGCTGCTCTCTGTGGTTTTCACCAGTAGCCACAATTGTCTGTGTTGACTTAAGTATTATTTATAAGGTACAAGGAATGAGTTGTGGAAAAGTCAACCAGGGATTTGACAAACTGCAAGAAAGAGCTTGGAAATCTTCCTAGTCCTCACTGTGCCTGACACTCACCAGCACTGGCCTCTTTCTGTCTCTTTCCCTATTGTGCCCTTGATAAGAGACTTTTGTCATTTCATCCTATTCTGTACTACAGGCTGAGAACACCTCAACACCAGCAGTGACTTCCTCCTTTTATGTGCTCTTCCAACAATAAAAGGAGGAAGATGCTGCCACCTCATTTGAGACAGCACTTGAAATGAAAAAGGGAAAATTGGCTGATTCTCCAGGAGACCTACAAGCATCCAGGCTGCAGTGAGACTGTCACTGCCCCCAAAACACAACAGACTCAGATGTGTCAGTGCAGTAGGTGCAGAGATGCCCAAGCAGGCTCTGCATGTGCCAGCCTTGGGTCAACATGACCCGTGAAGGCTCTGCATTTACTGCTGTGCTGATGCATTTACTGCTGTGCTGATGGCACTCAGTGAAGGCACTGCATTTACTGCCTTTACTGCTGTGCTGATGGCACTCAGTGAAGGCACTGCATTTACTGCCTTTACTGCTGTGCTGATGGCACTCAGTGAAGGCACTGCATTTACTGCTGTGCTGATGGCACTCAGTGAAGGCACTGCATTTACTGCACTTACTGCTGTGCTGATGGCACTCAGTGAAGGCACTGCATTTACTGCATTTACTGCTGTGCTGATGGCACACAACCAGCTTTACCCTGGAAGTGGCCTGGCCACCATTCTAGGAATTGCTGTGCAAACCCAGTCACTTTGTTTCTGAACAGGGTTAACACACTGAAATGGCATTTTTCCACAAACAAGCCTCCTCATGTGTCCGGTTGACCATTTTATGCTCTACCTTGGAAAAAACACCCAATTCTTCCCATGACAAAACCACCTGGTCCAGACCTCACTCTTCCTCTTGCCTGTCTTATCTCAAGTATAATTTGAATTGGAATTTCTAAGCAAACCGAAACTTTTCATTTTAAACCAGCTTTTGAGAACTGCTTCAGAATCCTTAATATTCGCAGATCCAATAAAAGTTTCATTTTAATCAAATATATTACAGAAGCTTTGTAGAATATATCCAGATCAACATACTATACTTAGTTGTAAAAAATTGCCTCATTATTTCCTGAATATCTTGACACTGTTTCTCCTTCTTATTATGAACACAAACACATCTTAGAGTTTCCCAAGGGACAGAAATACATTATCAAATCCTCTGAACCTGCCTATTAGAACATTCCAGGCTTGCACAGTTTGTCGGAGCATTTTTGGGTTTTGATCAGCCCAAGACAGCCCAGCTGCTTCTCTTGATTCACCTCCTAACATGGTGATTTTAGTCTTAAAGTGGGGCAGAAGTCAAATTACAGGCAGCATGATTCATGTGCCTCTCACTTCAATCTACCCTCTTCTCAGAAAATGAATTACTATTTGCTTTGAAGTAATGTTTCTCTCAAGTTAACTTTTATGGGATTTGCAACCTGCTTGCTGACTTGGTTTGGCATAAATTGCTTTATTACTGTGGTGATCTCACTACTGGATGCAGCAGGGTGGTGACAAGAGGAACTTTCCTGTAGCAGGGCCGTGTGGTCCTTGTGCATTCCTCTCAGACTTGTTTTATACACACCACAGCAACTCTACTGGCACATCACAGAATCACAGAATCATGGAATCAGGTCGCAGTTAGGTTGGAAATGACCTCTGAGATCACTGAGTCCAACCTGTGACCAAACACCACCACCATGTCAACTGGACCATGGCACTGAAGGCCACATCCAGTCTTTCCTTAAACACCTCCAGCAACAAAGACTCCAGCCACCTCCCTGAGCAACCCATTCCAATGTTAATCACCCTTTCTGTGAGGAATTTCTTAGTAATGTCCAACCCAAACCTCCCTTGGCTCAGCTTGAGACTGTGTCCTCTCATGCTGTTGCTGGTTGTGTGGGAGAAGGGGCTGACCCACACCTGGCTGCACCCTCCTTTCAGGGAGTTGTGGAGAGGGATAAGGTCCCTCCTGAACCTCCTCTTTTCCAGGCTGAACACCCTTGGATCCCTCAGCCATTCCTCATAGGAGTTGTGCTCCAAACCCTTCACCAGCTCCATTGCCCTTCTCTGGACACACTCCAGCACCTAAATTGAGCGGTTCAGAACCAGAATAGGGCCCCAAACTGTGGCAAGATTTTTGCTGCAGAAAGATTGACTCTGAAGGTATTAAGACTAAAGGCTCTGAAAATTTGAATAACCTCAGAGTGATTCTGAAACTGTGTAAGAGCTGTAGTTAATCTTGTCTATTGTCAATTAAAACAAATAAGAGAAAAAGGGGTTCAACTCCAAACCCAAGGATGTCTGGATTAATTAAACAAGCAACTTCCTTTTCCTTGAATCTTGCTGTTTCCATACTGATCCTCTGCACAGTTGTCTTGACAAGTCTACTCCAAACCCAATTTTAAGAATATCCTTCACTATTCTCTGAAGAAAGATACCCTGCTGCTCCAGGCTATCAGTCTCTTCTATTTGCACTGGTCCCTCATCAGAATCTTGAGAACTGTCATCAAATTCCCTTGCTCTCCTCAAGTCAGCCTTTGGTAATATGTATCTTGGACATTTTGAAATTGCATACATAATCTTCATTGGCTCAGCCATTCTTAAGCCATGATTAATAATCAAAATAATAAAATGTAAAAAAAAAAAAAAGAAAAGGGTAATTACACCCATGCTGGTAAGTAAAGTGAATAGATCTCTTGCACACAAAACAAATCCCTGTAGATTGACTTCCTCTGAGTCACGCCCCAATACACCCACGCCTCGCCTCGCTAAGGTATTTCTCATGTCATCGTAGCCTAAAGCAAACACCTACACTCTCTCTGAGCCTGCAGAAGAGAGAGCCCAGCCTTGCAGCACTGGGATCAAAGGTGTCAACGCCACCATCTTCCCCAGGATGTCCTGCAATTAGCAGGGGAATAACCTGGAGATGGTGGCATGGCCTGAGGTCATTTTTCTCAAGGGAGAGGGTGTGTGATGGCTTCTGGTGCAGCAGGAAGATCCAGACATTGGGACAAGTGCAACAAAGGAACGTCCAGCTCCTGGCCTCAGTCAGTTTAACCCCTATGAGGACCACAGTTAGGATGGAGTGAAATGAGGCTCTTACACAACATGACTGGTTTCAGACTGGGGTTTGCAGAGATGCTTGGACAAATGGGCATAACTTGGCATCCAAAAAGAAGAGAAAGAAAGAGATGGAGAAATGGAAGAGAGGAACAATATGGGGGGAAAAAAGGGAACAGAAAAGCCATGAAGACTGAAGTGGTGGAAATGCTTTCAAGAAAACACAGACTCTTGCTCCTCTTTGGTTTCTTTTGTTGGGTTTGCATTTGTGAAAAATGACTTGACATCCTCCAGTTTCTGCTGCAAAGTGACCCCGGGCTAAGACTTTTGCAAGGTCCCACTGCATGGGCAGGGTGTTTTACAGATGAACATTTTTTTTGCCTTCCACAAAGCATCCTTGCATCAGCTCTAGCTCCTGAAGAGTGGTGCTTCCCACCAGACACAGAAAATTTAATAATTGTTCATGCTCTTGGGTTAGAAAGAAAGGCAGGTCACGTTACGGTCATGCAGTGCCCTCAGCTTGCTGTGAGCCAGCCTGGCTTGAAAGCCTCAGTGAATCCCAGCTGCCACAGAGTGACCTCAGGTGCCTCTGGGCTGCAGGTTCTTCTCCTCACTGCTGTGTCATAGTCTCAGCTCCCTGCAGAGCCTCCTGCCTGCCCTGGTTGTCCTCCTGCCAATGCTGCAGCTTGGCTGGACATCAGTTCCTAAAGCTGGCAGCAGCAGCCGTGGTATCCCTGCCCTGCTGTCCCCCAGCACACCCTGGGCTTGCCCAAGCTGGCTGCAGCTTCACCAAGGAGCTCTGGACATCCCAACAGCAAGGCCCCACTCTGCTCATATGTCCCAAATACCTGCTGGAGGCCAAGCAGAGCACACTGGGGCTGTGCTCTCCCTGAGGAAACCAGGCTTGCTGAGGAGGGATTTACTGGACCAAGTGCCCAGCACAGCCTTTGAGCAGCTGCAAACCCCTCAGCTGAGGCTGGGGCTGACCCTCAGTTCTGACTTACACATCAGCTGTGGGTTGGATGGTCTTGTCCTGGGCTATTTTGGGCAGCTCAATCATTATTTATGCATGGCAAGACTCTTGTAACATCCAAGCCTGAAGCAATACCTTTCACACCAGCAGGGTTAGCAGTATAACCAGCTCCAAACCCAGCATTAGCTACAGAAAGGACACCAAGTGATCAATCTTCATGGCCAGTGCATTATCTGTGAGGCTTTCCAGCCTCAGAAGGTAGAAGCAGAAGTTAAAACTGAAGTCAACAAAGTGGTCTAAGCAGCATTTTCCTGTCCTGCACTCTGTCCTTACAGCTGGGACCATGAAAGCAAAGGCTGGGGCCACTGAACTGAGTTTTCAGCAACTGTGCCCTTGAGACAGAGGAGGAGCTGGGAGGACCCTTACCTCCTTCCCAGCTCACATGGACATCCTACTGCATCCCTGAATTTACAATAGCTGAAAATCCCAGGAGACTGAGAGAGGTAACGGGGAGCAATTACCCCGTCAGTAACTGTGGGCTGAAGTACTTTCCATGCCAGCCGTGTCCCTACCTTGCCTAACAGTACAGAAAAGGAACATAACTAGCAGCAAACAGCACGATGATGTGTTTCAAAATCTTTGCTGGAATACCAACACCCAGGCAAACAAACAGAGCTGAGCATGCTGCAACGAATATCTGCCCCATCTACAAATGAGAGCTCTCCCGATTTCAGTAACCTGCAGAGAGGAATTCAGCCTATGGATATGCCAGGCCTGTGCCAGGCAAACACACACCAGGGCTTCCCTGCAGCAACCAAGCAGACAGAGACCCATGGAAAGGTGATAGTGATGGCACAGTTGGATAGTCCCGAAATACCAGTTTCCCCATAAATAGGCAAATCAATTAAAGGTTACGAAATGCAGTAATTTTCTCTGGGTGTAGCTACATGCTTCTGAGTTTAATGAGCAAGTAAATGAAGTTGGGAGAGAGAAAGCGAAAACATACTTTGGACTTCTACTGTTTTGTTCCTCAAACCCTACAAAACTTCACAAGCCTTAGATCACACCTGGTGACCCTTTCAGAACCTTCCAGTTCGTGCCATCCTGCAAACAGTCACTCCTGCCTGTCATCCCCTTGGGCCTGATGACTCCTGGGAGGAGGGAAAAGTAGAATTGCCTGTCAGGCACAGAGATGGGATACTATCCAACCAATTTTACAGATGGTGTGGGGAAAGGAAAAGGGCCAGGAAAAATGTCAAAAAGCAAAAACCCGCAGAGAGAATTAGGACTGGAAATGGACTAAGTCAAATATTGCCCCATTTTCTGTACTTTGAAAAAAGTTTTTGCACCTTTCTTTTCCAAAGACAGATGAGGACCTCAAGCATCTACAGAGGTTTTATATCTCCTGCAGGAGGATGACCATATCCCTACAAAGGACAGACACCTGTGTACGATCCTCTCTCTCAAAAAGCACAAGAGTTTTCCAGATGACCTTCAGGAGAACCCTTCATAATGCCCCAATTTTACCTTAACCTGGCACTCTACCTTTAAAACTAAACAATTCTTTGTTGCTTGAGGGGCAAGTGTTCACATATGCCTATGAGCCTTTGGGCTTGTGTGCCTTGCTTCCTTCACACAGTGAAAATTCTGCTAATTCAGAGCCATGACTGAGAACTTTACCCTGATTTCATTCTCTGCTGTACTTGTTTGGGGGTTCCTCCTTCACAGCAGCCCAATTTGTATAAAGATGTGGCACAATGAATCATTCCACATCTTCCCATCTCTGGGGGAACGATGGGGACTAACCCAGGCACAGGCAATAATAGGCTTTCTGAATCATTCTGCAACAATCTCTTGGCGTTGCATTTGGGGGATGAAATACACCTCCAGAGTTCTCCACTCCGCAAAATAGAAGATACTGACACTTGGGCATATTTAGTAATAGAAAATGTAGGAACAAAGTTCCTGTTCCATTAGAGCTGCCCACAGACTTCACTTAAGTTGGTTTTTGGTGCACAGAACCGTATTTGGTTGCAATTTGCTGGTTGAAGTCACTTCTGGGACCACCTTTGTTGTGCTACGTGCCCTGCTCCTAAAAATGCTCCAGCCATGGTCACGGGCTTGGACCCAGATAGGAATGGATGCTCTCAAGCACAACCAGGGATCTGGCATTCCTTCCAGAGGAGGGCAGGAGCCCTCTCTCAGCCCAAGGCCCAGAACTGCTAAAATCACTATCACAAGCAGTTTTGATAATCAGAATGAGACAATTCTGTTGTCCTGGGATGCACACAGAAGCATGGCGATTTCATTGCATAGCACGTATGGAAAGCAAAGACTGCTTCTGATGGAAATGTTTTGTCTAACCAGGAGAGATTTGCTTAAAAGAATATAAGAATTCAAACACCATGGTGTAAAGTAAAGTGAGAAAGAAATTGTTAGATGAAAAGTTATTTTAACCAACCTCAACAACTTTAGATTCCCTTTTTTAGATCTACTGTAAGCTTATTAACATTGTAGGATTACAAGTAAACAAAATAATTCAGTAGGATTGAAAATCACAAACCAAAGGACCTATAATTTTCCATTAAAAAACAGGCACAAGCGTTTTGCTTGGCTTCACAACCATTAAAAAAAAAATCTGAATTCCAACACTGCAATATCTGAACAGTGTGTTTAACTAACAGATGCATCAGCAGGACCAATATGACAGTATTCATGTCCTGGCATAATTTCAGGTTCACATCAGGTACAGAAGGAAGATTGTGGGTGTCACTGTGAACATAAGACCTGCCCTTGCTAATATTGTGCTCTCCCAAACCAGATCTCAGCTTTACACATTATACTCCTCCTGAGGTCCATTTACTGCTGCACAACCATTCCATTCTCTGTGTAAAGAAGCAAGAGGAATTCATGTTACTTCTAATAAAGAACCACTCCACAGCCCTTATTTTAAATTTGCATTACACAGACACCTTTAAAAAGAAGGTGTCGTTAGGCCAGAGGAGCTGGCTCTGCAACATGCTCCTTTGGTAATAATATCTTCCACATTCTGTAACTTCTGAAATATAGGTATGACATAAACCCTATGGGGGCTCATATCACGGGGATACTGCGAACCCGAGCCCTGCAGCCCTTCTCATTGGGTGCATGGGGTAGGCTCTGCAGCCAACCACCCTCCCAGGGTAAGCAAAGATGCTTGGATACTGTGCTCTGGAGTCGTGTCCTGCCTTCAGTGGTAACCTTAGAAAGACTATCTTTTCAGTTTGGTCATTAGATAATTTACAAAAATATCCCGTGCTGTGATCTCAGCACAAAGAGCACACGAGAGCACAGGTGGAGGGAGATCTGCCTCGCCTCAGGAAGATGCTAAGTGGAAACCAAAGGGAAAGTTGATGATGCCAAGGACCCTTCAACGGTGTTTGTCTTTCTGAATTTGTTCTGCTCCTTGGTGAACTTTTATTGCCACTCTGGGAGATCTGAGCTCGGCTGTCTGCTTGGAGACATGCTTCTTTTCAACCAGGAGTGTGTACACTGGTTTTGGGCTGGAGTAAAAATGCCTTCAAGATAGATTTGCAGCTACTGTGATGACACAACACATAAGGAAATTGGATGGTCTCCTTCCCATCCTCCTCCCACACTGGTCAGGATGTGAAGATCTGATGTGTGATGAAGTTGCTGTTGCCTAATGAGATATTGCACAGCCTCTGACATGGTGCAAGAGATTATGTCCTGGGCTTTGCCTGCAGCAAATGGAGCTTGGCTCTCTTTCCTCACCTTAAATGCAATTCACTGCAAAGTAGGTGTCAGTGTGTGTGCACTGTTATCATATGACAATGGATATTGTTGAGCTACTGTAAAGGGAACAGTGCCTGTGTCCTTTCTTAGGAAGCTGCATTTGACACAATAGGCAGCAACTCAAAACCTGTTGAATGAGAACTCTGTAAAATGGCATGTCTTGTAAAACAGGATGAATTTGGGCAAAAAAAAGATAGGGAAGAAAAGGTCCTGAAAATCTGAACACCAGAGAAATCTCCTGTCAACTGCTTCTGTATTGAGACTCTTTTTGAGTAAGGCAACTCTGTCTCTCTGCAACTCCATCAGGGAGCTGTGTGCCTAAAACTCAGCAATGGGAGCCAGGCTCATGGGTCCTTCTTAATCCCAGCTGAGCCAAACCTTCATGATTTTGATCAAAGAATTGCAATCCTGCAAAGGATTCTGTAATAAAACTCAGGTAAGAAAACCAGATGCATAAAGCAAGACCGAGATTGAGCTGCAATTCCCCAGAAGTGTTAAACTCCCAAATTCTTCGCTTTCTTTTTGTAAGAGACTCTACCTGCAGAGAACAATATGGACTAAGCAGTGTCTCAGAATTGGGCTGTCTTCCAGACTCTCTCTCACCCCTCCCGAGAGTGTCTGAAAAAAAATCTGGCATTGCAGAACAAGGGATGTTTGAAAGTTGGCGCCTCTGGGTGCTTCTATGAAGCCTCAGGTGCTTAAATAGCTGCATCTGTGATCTTGAATAAATACTAGATTTCATGGAACAATTTTGCTCCAAGTGCATTCACTTCATGCACAACAGAAAGCATTTTTCCTTAAAAAAGAAGAAGGAGGGCAAGGTCCTTGGAGAAAGACAAGGAAGGTTCACAAACACTCTTCACTGAGGCACATTCACCCCGAAAGTGCTTGTGTGGGCATCATGAAAATATTGTGGGCTTCAGCTCACTGAAGAGTGAGAGCTGTGCTCGTGAGGCAGGTGACCAATGAGACACCCCAGGGAGCAGCTGCTGACTGGTGCACATTCAGAACAATCCCTGCAGTGAAGAACATCTGAATAACCAGCATGGTGGATAAACCTCCAGCAGACTCAGGGTGAATAATTCTGCACAAACCAATTTGTAAATCTGTCTGTTTGCACAACATGAGCTCAGACTTCAGGAGAAAATTCAGTAATAAAATTAAATTTTGACTCTTGAGGTGAGAAGTGATGGATTTTGCAGTGGATTTTGGAGACAAAATGAGACATTTTGTAAGAGTCAGTTTTCTATTTGAGGGTCCCCTATTCCTCTGCCAGGTCCTAACCTGACATACCTCAACCTCAGCAAAGTTCTGACAGCTTGGGATGGGAAAGGCCATGGTCTGCTAAGTAAGAGCCGTATTCCAGGATCACATCCAGGAGGCAGAACATTAAGAAAAAACCAGGCAAGCTTCTGCCACACAATGGCAGCGAGACGTGCAGCACTGGACACTGCAGAGCAGGGTCATCAGCTCAAGGAAAGGGCAGGTCACTAAAAGCTTAAACGAGTGGAAGAGGTGACCAAACACATTCATGGAATTTGCAGCTATTAAGTATCATGAAAGTATCAGGATGGTCTGGGAAAGCACCTGGTTGCAAGCACCAGGACGTGTCCTGTTTTCAGACTTATTCCGAGCCATAAATGGGTACAGCCAGAGGCAGCGCTTGGGTTACTCCAGTCCTTAGCCTTTAGCAGATCTCTGGGCTCCTGGAGTTCTCCTCTTGGAACTAATTCCCTTCCCTATAAATGCTTAGATGCCCATTATATTACAGTACACACATTATAGTTCACCAGCCAGGGCTGGTAGATGGTATGGAAAGCTTAAACAGAAGTTCCCTAATTCTCTCTTGGGTTTCAGCATGTGAAAGCTCCAGCTGTCATTGCAGTGAGAGACAAAATGAGACTTGAAACTCCCCAAAATTCGATTCCCCCCTCAGCAGCTACAATTCTATGAAATGCTGAATTAGCAAAAGGCGCTACATATTATAAGCTGATGAAATCACCCAAGACACTTGCAAATGGCTCAAAGGTCCCAAACCCTATTTGCTGGTAACCATGGCACTGCAAATTCTGTTTGCTAAATACTGGCCCTGAAGGGAAGGCAAAGGTGAGAGGCTTGCAGGAAGCAGGCTATGGTGCATGTTGCTAAGCCACTGAGCAATAATATGTTGTGTGTTTCATGGGTGTGATGGCATCAGTCAGAGCAGGCATGTGACTCAACCCCACCAACACTGAATTGAACCTTGTTAAGCACATGGCTAAATTCTCTCCTTATCTCCTGGGGATACCAGAGGAAGAAAATAAAAACCCCCTCAAGAAAAATCTTTCAATTTACTTACGTTCGTAGAAGTATCAAAAGATTAAACTGCTAATCAGGGTAATTTTTCAAATACTTGATACTTCCTTGACGTAGGATAGCCAGGCCTTTTTGAGTTCATCTATCAATACTCAGTCAGTAGGAGCAAAATTAAGTTCCCAGTCACCAGGAACAACCTCTCTCAGCCATCCCAAGCTTTCAGGATGAGGCTGGTTTTGGACAGGAGAGCAATTAGTGAGCTGATCCCTGAACCCTTGGGGCCTTAGGAGCCCAGCTTCCATTAATGTCTCACTGGCAAGCAAAGAGCTTTGATGCTACGTAACAAAACTCAGCACAGAGATCTTGGTGTTCATGAAATAAGCAGTAGGAAGTAGCCTGGCCAGGCTCTGGCAGGGCTGCACCCAGAGGCCAACGATGTGGTAATGGGTCCAGTCTCCCTAAAACTCTGCACTGCTTCATGAGCAATGTCCTTTGGCCAAAACCCCTTTGCATCCCCACTGGGAGAATGTGACTTTGAAAATACTACCCTGCCTATCCTACAGTCTAAATGTCAGCCAGGAAAAGAGAAGGAAGGAAAGTA
Organism: Hylia prasina; assembly: GCA_013397195.1. Classification (NCBI taxonomy): domain Eukaryota; kingdom Metazoa; phylum Chordata; class Aves; order Passeriformes; family Sylviidae; genus Hylia; species Hylia prasina. The sequence goes on along the minus strand of VYXD01011413.1, from coordinate 856,495 downwards.
AAGAGCCACCAAGTGTTGCAAAGAATGTGCTCTCAGCTGCTACTCTGCTGAGCCATTCCTGCTCTTTCCAGCACTCCTGGGTTTTTGGCAGGATAAGGCTCTTTCCATTCATCTTTCCTGGTCACCCTATGTAGGTGTTTCTTGCAAGTATGAGTGTTGAAGAGCCTCAAGTGCTTCTACAGACACTAAACTGCATGTGGTTAATCAAAATCATAATTTATTGATACCAGCTGACTCCTGGGATGAGCAGAAACATGCTGGGGTCAAGCTGTGCAAATTAACCCTATTAAATTATTCTTCAGTGGCTGCCTGTGCTCGTGAATGCAGTGTGCACATAAGAAGGGAGCTGTGGTGAGAGCAGGTGAAGGAGAGGGTGAGGCTCCTGCCCCCCGTGACTGCAGTGTGGTAAGTCTGGGAGGCACCACAGCAACACCTTTGGTGAGGAGCAGCTCCCTCACTGATGCTCAGAGTGCAGGAGAAAACTCACATCAAGGAGTTTCACTTCTGCCTTACAGCTGACAGCACTCAAAGACACGAGGTCAAGGATCAGTGGGTGGATTGGGATGGAATCAAAACTTTTTGATCCCTTCTCCCAGCTCCCTCCAGCACATGAAACTGTGCTTTGGAAAAATCTAAATTCATACTCTCTACATCTCTTGATTCCTAGATGTGTCGACTCTGTCATGCTCCAGCACTGTAGCATAACCTCCAGAGACCTAGCTGGGTTTTTGGTTTTGGCTTGTTCTGGGTTTTGGGGTTTTTTTACAGAGATTCTACCCTCACAGCATTTCTAACTCAATTTAGAGCACGGACACAACTGGCTCCTCTTCTTGCACCCAAACCTATTAAGCAGCAACCTTTCTACCCCACTTTTGTGACAGTTTCTGGGATAGGTCAGCACCAAAGCTCTTATTTGGAAATTGGCCTATTTTATAACACACAGCTCACACTCTAAGGCCTGCACACAGGATTGAAGTGAAGTTTGGCCCATTATTTCAGTGGCAGTATTATCATGCTTCATAAAGGTTCTCTGAGACCTGAGCCTTCAAATGCACATGGACCACCCACAGCAGAAGACCTGTCCCAAAGCTCAATACCCTGTTCCACACCCAGTGTCCAAGTGCTCTCACTGCATCTTCCATTGGGAAATGCTAGTTAAGTATTACATGTACTGCTGCACATATGGGTGCTACCCACAGCTTTCTAACTCCACTTCTTCATTTCTGTCTCAGGAGAGGTCTTTAGCATCAATGGGTGATGCCCACAGGTCTCTGTACCTTACAGATAATGCAGGTACTAAGCACAGTCTGGATGTCTTACAGTAACCACGATCTAGAAATGCTTTTTTGAAGATGCTGTACTAAAGTTTAGATAGAGCAAAAACATGTCATGGACATAAAAAGAAGAGAGATGATTCTTCAAAGTATCTGAGAGAGAGACCCTTGGATGCTTCACTTGTCACCATACCAGCAGCATTTTCTGTGACCACTGTTTGGTCACCTTTTTGCAAAGATCCACCTAGTGAATTGAGTGTTTACAGAGGTAGAGGTGGTGCAAAAGGAAAGTCCATACTCTTCCCTCCTCATTTTTTTTCAGGATCCAGTGCAACCATAATGCATATTACTTTGGACTTTAGGGAAAGAATTGTACTTGGCACAAATTCGGCATATTTTTCAGATCTTCTCCACTCTTCATCAGATTGCACACAGCATCTAGATCTGTGCACTCTTTGGAGCAGGGACTCATTGTTCACATACAGATGGCAACTAGCAGCCACCATCCCTGTAGTAGTGCACTATCAGTAACAAAATCTGGCAATGATTTTAAAAGAAGGCCCATCACAAACCTGCTTAGTTTTCCCGTGAGGTTTTCACCAGATTACGACTGCAGGATCCAGTGTATCTTTCATTAACCACATTGAGCTCTTTAAAACCCAGTTTCTATATGACAAAAAGCCCTAAATGAGCACCCAGCAGCCAAGGCAAGCCCGTTGTGTTACCTTGTTGGAGGCACACTCAGTTAATCCTTGCGGAAAGTCCCCTCCAGTCCCCTGAAGTCACTGTAACATACACGCGAGCGTGCGTGCATGGGTATAAATAAAAAAATGCATCATGAACCTCGGGCCCCAAATCTGGCCTTATTTGTAAGTGCTCCCCTCGCCACAGCCTTATCTAGCCTTGATGTGGTGGGGAGAAGGAAGGTGTCACCTGTTGGTGTCCTTGACAGATATGAGTGTGGGTATGCAAGGGGAGACATTTTAGAAACAGGGAAGGAGGGAAAAGTGCTCTCAGCAGCAACCAAAGGTCCAGCAGAGTCCCTGATGAACAGTTCAACCCTCAACAGAAATGAAAGGTACTCAGAGTGAAAGGGAATGAGAGACTGGAGAAAATGCAGGGCAGTGCATCTCTGCTCTGGGAGCAATGGAGGGTGGTAAGCTCACCTCCACACAACCTGCTCTGTCTAGGGATGATCAGAGTTTGTTAAAAAGTTTCTAAGAAAACATTAGGGAAACATGGTTTTTGGACCACATTCATCACACAGTCACCCCTGTGATTGTGAGATCAGTTTCATGTATCTTGCATGTAAGTAGCAAGGTATGAGTTATCTTCTGGTGAAATTTCAAGATTTTATGGCAGTTTTATACCTTGTTTATAATTGTTTGTGCTTTCAAAAAACAAACAAAAAGAAAACAACAAAACCCCAAAACAAACAAACAAAAAAAAAAGAACCCCCCCCCCAATGAAACAAAATGCCAGTGGTTTGGATGTAACATTTTCCTTGAAAATTTGAAACAGACAGGAGAATTTGTTTCCTTGCTATGCTTCTTTACATGAAATTATTGAGGAGAACTTTTTCACATCACTTTACAGATTCTCATCTCATCCTTCACCCATTTCATCACCTTATGTTCTCAGGCTTACATGAGTGTGTAAACTTCACTATGCACAGGAGTGAGCACAGTCAGAGAGCATTGGAGGTTCTGGACGCTGCTGTAATGCAGCCACTAACAGGACCAGGCACAGTTCAGCATCTGGTGTCATGACATTAGAGCAAAGGAATGGTTCCATAGTTAATTCCATGAGATATTAGTTGCTTATCTTTGGCTTTGGCTGCTTTGACCAGGAGTAAATGTATCGTTGAAGCATGGTAAAAGCACACTGATTTAAAGTGTTCCTTTTTGCCATCACACAAGTGCCTGTGTACAGAGCCTTAAACAGACAAGCACTGAGGGTGCACACAAAACTCACTCTCCTGTGTGTTAGCAGTGCCAGAAAACCACAGGGAATGAAAAGCATTCCCTCCTTAGCTGAGCTCTGGGAACCTGTATTTCAAGTCATTTCTGTTTGCAGAACTAAACTGAACTCCTCTGCAGCCCAGGTGGGAGGCAGAGCAGCCCTGGCTCCTGGCAGGAGCTGCAGAGCTCCCCGAGCCCCAGACCCAAAAGGAAAACCTCCACAGCAGGCAAGGGCAAAGCAAGTGCCACTTCCCCAGAGACCTGACTCTCAAAACACCAGAGACAGCAGCTCTGCAAACCCTCCATGAGCTGAAGGTCAGGGAAAGGGGAGTTTGGGAAGCTGCCTCCTGAATTCTGGGGAGCAGGGGAGAGTCCTTCACCCTCTAATGCCCAGAGGGCAAAAGGTGCCCAATACCTCGTTATTTGAGCAATATTTGGGCAGCACAGGATGTTCCAGTGTGGAGCAAGTTTTGACACAATATTGCAAGTGTTCCCAGCATTAGGGATGCCCCATTTTCTACTCAAGCACACAGCTGCCATACCAGAACTGGGCAGAACTGGAAAATTATACCATATATTAATGTGGCATGTGAGAGGGTTATGGTTTACCTTTTGTTCTTATTTAATGAGAGGGTGGGAGAGGAGGGGGTTAAGGGAGGGGTGAGATCATGATAGATGAAGGGAACTGGCTTGGCTAACTCTCCATAGCCTGTAGCTACTGCAATATTTATGAAAGGGAAGGTGCACCTTGGCAAGCTAACCTGCCTGAAATTGGAAGGTTTCAGATGAAAGGGAAACCCTGTAAAGTAAATCTGAGTGGTGCTTGAGAGGAGCATGACGGCAGGGAAAGAAAATCTATCTCCTCACCAAGAGTTTCCATTTCTGAATGCTTTGCTTTGCCCCCCCCAAAAAAAAAAGAAACCAAAAAAACAACTCACAAAGGAAAGCAACTTGGCCAGGCCTGCCTGCTCCAAGAGCACAGGAAGCAAAGTGCCAACAAACACCAAACGCCCTATTCACAACTGGCAGAAGTGCTCTGGTATGTGCTAACACTGCACATTGCCCTGCCTGCGAGGCTGGAAGGGTCCCATCCCCAGAGTGGCTGATTTCTACTACATTTTCCTGAATTTTGAGGTTATTTGCACAGACAGGGCAGGGCCCTTGGGTGTCCATTACAGGTCTGCTTTTTCAAGAGGAAAAGCTTGAAGATGCTATCATGAATGGCATTTCCTGCTTCTCCTAGAGTGCTTATTGACATAGAAAAAAAAGAAGAATTTTCTGTCAATGTTACCAAGATTTCTTATTTACCAAACTCTATATCAACACAGGGCTTGGATCTTTTTAGAAGAAAAAAAAAGCATGTAGGTAATAAAAGTATGAATGTCAGGATCCTGCAAAATATTCCCTTGATTTCTTTTTAGCACAAGACATGGAAACAACTTTAAAAAATTTCAAGAAAATATTTGATATAATAGAGATAACTTTTAATTAAGATCTTGCCTGTGGGCAGACCCACAGCCCTGGCATCTCTTATCTGCCAGCACAAGGCACTCCCAGTATCCTGTACTCCTGTGGAAGAAGCAAGCCCTATTCATGCAGGGGTGGGTTTCTTTTAGTTGCTTAACTGTTTCTTCCACAAAGACAGCTCCAAAGTGAGGTGATAAGCCACTTCTGGAACTGGAGGGAGGTTTATTTTTCAATTTGGATGAAAAATATAGATCTCATTCTCTCCTCCCACCAAAAAGAAGCGTTTCAACCAGACTGGATGAGTGGCTGTGCTTTCTATTGCTTTCATTTTTTTAAAATTATAATTTCCCTAATTTTGATCTAAATCTATCACTAAATACAAAAGAGCGGTCTGAAAGCTTCAAAAGAGAATGGTGTGATTTTTCCAGCAGTTCTTCTTATTGTCCCTGCCTTCCCACGCCAGCCCTGGCGCACAGGGGCAGGGAAGGAGAGTGCTTGGCACTCTGGAGGTTCTCACACCCCTCTCCTGTCTAGACCAGGGCTATGTCTGATTTTCTATCACCCCAAGGCTACAATTTCCAGTGAAGAAAGTATTAAATTCAAAACCATCTGCCCATCTCGGCTCCTTCCGAAAAGTCAAAACGCGTCAGAGGCCAAATTCCCACGTCTGGCATCAGAAAGGCTCCTGTCCCATTTGCAGCTCTAACATCATCATTGCCCAACCCATGACGTTAAAGGCTCTCACAGCGTGTTTGGGGCAGGGACACACACTCATGGAAAGCCAGGATTACACAGGGGCACTGAGAAAATCTGGGTACAACATGGAGCAAAGGTGCTGGGAGCTGGGCAGGATTTAACCCATTCAAATTTACTCCTTGTCGGGCTCGTTCTGTTGTCCTCTGACTTTTCCCTGCAAGAGACCTTTGGCTCAAGTTTGCCTGCTGCTGACTGGGCCAGGATCTCATTTGCAGCATTAATCATGGGCAGCTCTCCCCGGGGCTCAGTGGCAAGCCAGGGTCAGCGCTGGGGTGCTGGGAGGGGAGGAGGAACAAGGCGAGTCACTCAATCTGCTGCCTGCTGTCACAAGTGATTTATGGCCCGCTTCAAACACAGCCATTGATCTGTTCTGCTTTCCCCAGCATGCTTGTCAGCGTGTAATAAAGCCAATGGGAATTCCTGGGTGTTGAGTCAAAGTTAAGTATGCTCAGGTTTACTTATTTAAAAAAACACACCTGAAGTCTCCCCATTTGGGAAACAGCTCAAGATTTACAATCCTGCAGAAATTTGCAAGGGTAAGAACAAGAAATACAACCCCAACCAGCCCTTCAGGCAGCTGGCCAATTAATCTTCCCTTTGCTGTCTGCTGCTTGTTTTCTCCTTTCTGCCTTCAGCAGTTTGGGAAGATCTAAGCCAGGCAGCAGCAGGGACTTCCTCACGCCTGGCCCGCAGTGAACCCCCGAGATGCGTCCCGGAGGTGAACCCAGCCATTCCCTGGGCTGCATCTCCCAGAAAGGCTGCTCTGGAAATCACCTGCTGCTCTCAGTGCAGGCCAGCCCCAATGTCAGGCCAAGCACCCTGTGGGCCCAGCAAGGCAAGAGCTCTGCAGGCACGTGAGCTTACCAGCAAATGTCTGCTCAGCTCTGTGCTGCCTTGAGTTCAGAGGACCACTGAGCTCAGCAGCTCTGGGACTGGGGGCCTTTCTAGTAATGGTTCTCTCCTCACCTGGGATTGCTGCAGGAGGGAGGAGGTGCAGGGGCAAGCCAGGTCAGGCAAAACATGACTGTGCCATTGGCACTGCAGGATTTCATATGGTAAGGGATAGCACAGGGCACTGAGTTCTCCCAGGTCACCTGAAGCCACAGCCCACGTGTGGGTTTGCATCCAGCCCATGCAGGATGAAGGACAGCATGGACTGAATGACAAGAGAGGCACCTTGCCCAGAAGGCAGCCCAGATGTCACCAGACAGTTCATACTGTTCTGCCCTTGCAGGATCTGTCCTTGATTATAACATCAGTGGCTTCTCACTTTCATCAAGAAGGAAACACTGCTCTTCGGCATTGCATGGGCTGTACATTTAAAATACTGAAATAGTAACACTTTTTCCCCAGTAAAATGATGTAAGGCATCTTATTATCTTGCTTTGCTCTTGATTAAAAAGCAAATAATAAAAAACCCCAATAAAACAATTCCACATTTTCGCATGCAACCTTTTAAAACAAAAAATTTGCATCTTGCACGAGAAATATGTCAGCAAATGCCCAAAATTCTACCTCAAAAAAGTTTCCCTAAAAGTAGTTTTCCACATTCTTCTTTCTCTAATCAGAAAACATTGACTGAGGAGCTTAATAAGAAAGTAGTTGATAAGCTCCAGCAATTTTTATCCTTTTGATATATTCACTTTCTCGGCAAGGAGAATTCTCATTAACAATTACTAGGCAGTAGAATAATGAGATTGCAAGAGCTGCTCCATGGATCTCATTAAAACTGCCAACCTAGGAGCACATCATGCTGCATTTCGGAGCACTCACAAATGCTCAGCCCCTCTGGAAAGGCAGGGGTGAACCATTCACCACAGTTATCTAAAAAACATCACAGAATTCCCAATCAGTGGCCATTGAGAAGATGTTGGCCCCAGTTCAATGGATTTCAAATTTCAGCTACTGTACATGTCATAACAATCAAACTGTGTGAAATAGAGAGCAGCAGGTTCCTAAGAAATATTAACGCCAAGTCTGATTGAGTAATGAAGGAAAACGCACACCTATGGGACTTTCCACCATTCTTATCAGTTCTCAAAAAAACCCCAAAGGACACACATCTTCCAGTCTCTTTTTTTTTTCTGGGATGAACTTCCCAGCACTCTGGGGAGGAGGGAGACAAGCTGGAGGAATAAAAAATCCCTTTTGAATGAAACACTGAATTAAATGCCAATGAAATGTTGATATTTAAAACACTCACATATGGACACTCTGGGAAGGTCAGCCCACAGTAATGCTGGATTCCCAGCCCAGTGCATAGAATGCCTTCAGATTTTCCCTATCTGAGCACTACTTTCAAGAAACTCAGTCCTCGTCATTGTATCTTCCCATTTGAAGATTGTCTGTGACATTCAAAGGGACAGGGAGAATTAGGAAGAGGTGAACTCCTAGGAAAAGAGGCCATTTTGTGGCCAAAATCAAAGCTGCTAGGACAGAAAGAGGGAGTTCTTGTTTTCTGTACTTCAGTTTTTATTTGCCCTCCTAAGTCACAGCAAAGCTGTCACTAAAAGTGCAGCAGAGACCCCAAATGCCCCCACACTGGGAGTACCAGCATCTTTTGTGTAGGTTAACACCACTAACTCCTTTGCTCTTCTGAAGCAGATTTTGTGATTTTTCTTGTCCAGAAGGCAAGTCCCAGGGCGATAAAAGCAGCCAGCTTGTCGTGCTAGCAGCACAGACACTGCCTCATCTCTGTAGCAGAGGGAAGCTTTTTCCCTGCCTGGCTAAATCCTACTGTAGCAACCAGCTGGAGTCTGCCTGTAAACAGCACACACACCCGAAAGCAGCTGGGCAGCTTGAGTAAATGCTGGCATTCACAGCCAAGCCCTTGGAGCCCTGTTCAGGCACAAAAACTGTCTGCAGTACAATCCTTGCAGTATGGAGCTCTCAGCTTTGTGATTGAGCCCAGGAGTGGTTACCCTGAAGAATCCCAGGTTAAACTGGTTGCAAGGAAAAGATTCTGCTGGTACACATCAATGCCTGACTTCAGTGGCAGCATTCTCCCAACTCTGCAGAATTAGGTTTAGAAGTGTAAGGCATCACCTCAGCAGAAAAAGGATTTGTGGGGATCTGAGGGCATTGTTTTATACTGGCTGGAAATCTAGCCCTAGATGCTTTACAAAATTTGGTAGAAAACTGCACAGACTGCTGCCAAGAGGGGTGCTCATTCTGGGGCTTCAGAGAAATGATAGAGGCAGATTTGAACCTGTGACTTCCTCAGAATCACAGGGTAGAGACCCAGCAAGAGAAGTGCTGCAGTGAAATAGGCTCATACAGTGCCAAACACTCCCTCACACTCTCCCACATAAAGTGAGAGGAGTTGCTCTTCCACCTCGCAGATCAAGCCTTGAACAAGGCAATTAATTTGAAAAGGGCAATTTGATTAGACTCAATTTTGCCTGGAGTTAAAAACATCCATTAACTAACACCAGCGAGTGAAAAGGTGCTCAGTTTCCCCTGGGCTTTCTGCCTGTGTCAGTTGGGAGCATACATGGTAATGGATTCATCAGAGCTAGAAGGTGACAAGTTGGCATTTAATGCAAGATGCTGCAACCCTGGTATTTTGTATTTTTTCAAACTTCACATAGGAAATAACCCCAGGATGATCAGGTCTTGACAAGACTGACAGCAAGAAGAGGTACATGAGGAAGTGACAGACACCTGCTTGTGTTCCTGCCACCCTGAACACTGTCCCAGTGCAGGAACTGCCACACCAACAAAACCAGTGTCGAAGTCACCTTCAACAAACCATGATATAAAGCCATTAGTGGAAGCTGGGAGATACTCCTATGATCAGGCTACAACCAGATTGTCTCACTGGTTCAAATATCTAGCAATCTCATATCTCTACACTCAGGAATGACCTTACAGCCACAACTTCCTTTTACCAGTTTAAATGTGGTTTGTTAAATTTATCTGAGCAGCAGATGAGAGCCTTTTCTGGAGGAAGAAGCTACAGAAACAATGGGTGAGATGCAGAGCCACCACTGCCCTGTGCTGTGTGTGCTCTCCATCCAGGGTGCTGGAAAGTGCTCTCTACATTCTAGCTCAGTAGCTGTGCATACCCACCCACTCACCCAGGCTCATTCACTGCTCTGCAGTATTTTCTAGGCACAGTCTGGTGATGAACAGCCCACACTGACACAGCCCGAGGTACACTGCCACCAGGCACGTGCTTGCACATTTAATCTGGCAGCAGAAGCAGCAGTGCCTCTTGGGACACTCAATTCAGAGCCAAGGCAGGGAAAACCTGTACCCCAATCACAGGGATGCTTTTGGGAGCATCTGTCAGTATTGCCAAAACATGGTATCTGCTGGTTCATGTAGCAACAAGCTCATTTAGCACTAAATGGATAACATTTTGACTAACTCTAGCTGTGTGAACCAAGGTTGCAGAGGACACCGTTAACCGCAGTACACAGCACTACTGCATGCCCCTATTGGGCTCAAGTTCATGGCAACCCCCTTGGAAAAACTTGGAATATCTGCTTATTGTGCAAATTGTAACAATAGTCTTTGTGCCCTGCCTGTATGGTAATGGAGCGTGTTTAAGCCACTGACAATGCTGAGTTCCTTGAAGCTGCTAATGGGTTAAAGCTGGGACATCTGGTGAAACACTAGCCTCAGCTGTTCCTCAAGTGACATCTTCTTGGGTCAAATTTATCTCTTCTTGCCAGTCCATCTGCTCACAGCCTGTCAATGATAAACACTTGAGAGCCACAGAGCAAGCAAGGCAGCAGACAGCAGTGAAGGACAGCATCTTGGAGTCTAACTAGATAGTGATATGGGAGCAAAAATAGCCCCAGTGCTCTCCCCCTCCCAGTCATCTTCCTCCCGTTGCGCTCCAGGGTCAGGGTCAGGCCAGGGAAGCAGCATGTGCCATGCTGAATGCAGAGCCCAGACCAGGCCACCCGAGGGCTAAGGAGAGACTTGTTTGTCCCCTACGGGAACAAGGAAAAAGCCAACATGCACAACTCCACACACTACTGTACTTGCTCATCCTTCCAATATCCCAGGGGAAAGGTTCACACCTGTGCTGCCAGCTGGTGCATGTTCATTTCCTTCTGCAAGGCACTCCAGAGCTTCCCAGTGTTTGCTGGCCACCCCTGGGCAGCCCTGCCCACATACCAGCCCAGGGCAATGCAGCAAGAGGCTTAGGGGAGCTGGAGGCTACCAGGGAAGGCACAGGAGAAATGTGCTGCTCAGTTTCCGAGGAGTTGGTACATTCAAGGTCCATTGCCTCCTTGCCCATGTCCCTAGAAAGGACACCTGACAGTAGGCAATGACCCTCACTGTAGACATAACACATACACATAGTGCTCTCCAAAGCACAAATTCAAGGGCCCCAGGTCATCCCACAGCCTGTAAAACAACAAGGTGGGGGTTGAACATGACTTCCCCCACTGCCCCAAGGGGATTATGTATCTGAGAGTCTAGAATGATATAAAACCCATTCAAAAGGGGAAATACTGCAAGGATTTTTGGATGTTAACTGGTGCATGTGTGTGTGTGAGAGAGAGAGAGGGCAAGGAGTCACTTCACATTATAAGGATACTCTTGGAAAAAGAGATAAAACTTTCCTTGCTGTCAGCTGACCAGCAAGGACCTCTGAAGATGCATTAACCCGCTGGGTCTCAATCTGGTGAATAAGTATTTTGGTTTACAATGGGCAGGCACAGCACAAAGACCACAGTTTTGCCCCATGAGTTACAAGGGTATATTCACAGTTAAACGAGCACTCTGTGCTCTTATGTCTTGCTACCACAGTGGTGATGTCCTGTAGCTAGTGAGGATCAGTTTCAAGTTGGCCCTTTTCTGTGCAATGAGAACCTTCTACCTTGAATCACTTGGATTCTTTCACAGCAGTGTCATAACACTGCACTGTGCTACTGCAGTGCACCTGCTCGTGGCCCGATGCTGCCCCAAACACCATGAGGAAACATCATCACGACCTCCATGAAGCAATAAGGCTTCTTGGCATGCTACGAATACCCTTGGAGAGAAAAAGCCCTTTCACGCTGCCAGTGCTATGCAATTGCTCTAATGAGCCACACGACCATAAGGAAAGCATTGCCTTCTCCCTCACAGACTCCTCCATCCCCCCAATTAACTACATTACCATCATAACTAGCCCCTGTGCCTGGCGCGTGCTGGCAGCTGGCAGAGCCCATGGTTCAAGACGTGCTCGATGCATTGCTGCACAGCAGATCAGGGCACAGACGTTTCAGTGTGCGTCAGACACCACATTTCTCCATCCTTGAAACTGATCCTGCCAGAGTGTGCTCTCTGCAGAGCCAGAACTTTAACCCGAGAGTGCAGCTGCATTTTTAAGTATCATGTTAATACAGTGTTGTGATGGGGATTTTGTTCAAGGGAGGGTGGCTCCACTCTGACCTTTGGCTCCAGAGGCACACTTTAAAATTAAATTCTTTCTTCTTCTGTGACCCACCACTAATTTATCTCCATTCATACAATAGTGTGATTCTAAAAACCGTTTGCATTCTCATCTGGAAGTGTGCATGGCACTTTGTACATGCCAGCAAAGGCCAACAGAAGAACAATACCTACTCTTTATTTTTAACCCAAGAAGCCTTTTATAGCTGTGTTAACTCACAAAAGGAAGAAAGGCCTTGGTATTGACCATCTGGCACGGTGGTATCTCAGCTCTGAGCTTGGAGTCAGAGCTGCAGACCAAGAAATTACAGTAAACCAACAGTAGAGCCAAGCTAAAGGCTCCTTTGCGAGCCTGGGCCCTGGTGAAGAGGGAGCAATGAGGATGGTGGCCAGGAAGAGTAGCAGCAGCACTGGGAGCCCTGCTCTGCTTCTGCTGCCACGTGCTCCTGATACATCGTGGGCAGTCCTTTCTTTGCCATGAGTTTTCTTCTGCCCCGGCACTGCCCCATCCAGCGGGCAGCCCGGAGGCACTGTGTGTCCGACCATCGCTGCTGTGCATCCTGGGCACAGCCGCATCCACTCCGGGAAGTGAGGCTTCCTTATGCTTTTAATTGTGCTACCCTCTAGTGGCCAATGCCAGCCCCTTGGAGCTCGGCTCTCCACCCCGGCAGGGGAGAGAGGCCTTGGACCACGAACCTTCCAGACCTGGAGTGAGCTTGGAGCTGCACAAGAACAACTTGCACGTTTGAAAGGAGACAGAGACCTGGCAAGGTCAAATGCCATCCCAGGCTCCACCACCCCAGCTCTGCTTTGGTCTTAGGAAGGGCAAGATCTCCCTGCCCAGGCTGAGAGGTCTTGGCCAGAGCGGGGTGAAGCCACCTCCATATCAGGTGCTTGCAACACGAAAAGCATCACCGAATTGTCACTCTTGGCAGGCTCTCCCAGAGAACACGTTTCTTTCCTTCTCCCTGCTGTCTCACACCCGGAGCTGCGGCAGCTCGGATGGCAGCAGAAACACTCAAGGCGTCAATAAAAACGGGTTAGAATTCAAGGAACGTCCTTGCAATTACCGAGATAATTGCTACATTTCAGAACCAAACATTACTTAATGGCGCTCAATTATCTTGTGGCAGGGCCTGCAATGGCAGCAACTAATTGCTTAACTAAAGACTTTCTTCTTTCCACCCTGTGTAAACACGCATGCATGCAATTAGGCCATTGGTGCAGGGAGGAGAGGAGATACCTGTTGTGAAAAGAGGGGTTAAGTGGCAGCCACAGCCATGTTCCAAAGCTCAGAGGACAGGTGTCTTGCTTCAGACTTTATAAGGATGTGAGGCAGAACCTCGAAAGCTCAGGAGGGAACAAGGATACAGGCTTTTCCTTCCTGTCTCTGAACAAAGACCTCAAATGACTACACAGTGTGACTGGTGCCCCTCTTACAAGCCTAGAGGTCCCCAGGCTCAGATCATGTCAGTAGCCTTTTCATAGTTTATCAGTCTGCAGAATTCACAGATACTAACAAAAAGAAAAAAACAATCAACTACCTAAAAGCTAACAGAAGACTTCCCTTTGGTTACTTTCAAGCTTGTTGAAAACCTGCTTGTTGTTAACCTCTTCACTGAGCATCGCCCTCATATGAAAGAGAAGCAAAGGGAGAATAGGTGCATTTTCCTTGTTATTTTCCATTTCATCACTTCTTCACAATTCCGTACTATCTTAAGAACTCTCTTTAGCAGAGCATTTCACTTTGCTTTGACACAGAACTACTCCTTGTCCCTCAAGCTCCTGTCCCTTCTCCCTGGCTTTTTCAGCCTTTTCTCTACTTGAGATGGAAACACAAGGGCCCAGATCAGGACTTGACCCTCATGAAAACATCAGGTCCTGGTTTCTACCCCTAGCTGGTCATGTTTGTTTTGTTCCTCTGACCAGACAGGGTTCACCACAGAACCAGCCCCAGGCCTTGTGTCCTGAACATTGCATGTGTGGGATCCAAGGGCTGCGCCTGTTCAGCTCTGCTCATCCTTTCCCGATTCACATTTCTCAGACACAACTTCCCAAGGCCATTTTGCTGATCAGTTACCAGCTCAACTCCCTCCCTTTGAACCTCTCCTTGCTACTCTTAAGGACATTTTTTTTTCTACCACTCATCACAGTTTCCACAGAACAGTAAACAAACTAGGGTTGACGGTCCAGCTCAGAGCCTGCCTTGGGGGCCTTCAGTGTGGTGTAAAACTGTCTGTTCTCACCCTGGTTTTGTATGTTTGTCTGTTTAACTTATAGGCACAGTTTGTTCTCATCCTTTAAGTTACTGAACAGTCCTGTGAAGAGTTGAGACAAAAGCTTCAGGGCCCCAAATTTTATCTTTCAAATCTCCATTTTCCTCTTTGCTACATTAGGAGCTTTCACAAGCTAAAGGACATGGTCTCCTCTCCAGAACACCACACTAGTTTGTCCTCACTTCTCCCCATCATTTATGTCCTGTGCGTGCTCTTTGGACTTGTATTACAAGCCAAGAAAGGGGACAGGAGCCAGACCTTGTGGACTCAAACTGGTCACCTAAAAGAACCATAAGCCAGCAAGGGAATAGTTAACATTCCCTAAAACTGAGGCAGTTTCATAGCACAGAGCTCAGTTTGCTAGCAACGCACCCTCTCCATTTTCACAGGCGCACACATGGGCTAATTGTTTCACAGGAGTAACCTCACCTGCAATTAGCCACTGTTTCAAGCCTTTGATCTCTATAACTCTCCAGAGGACAGCAAGATTCCCACATGAAAGTGTTTTATTATTTTATTTCACATTTGGGAGTGACCCTATGCTCCTGGATTTATTAAAAAAAAAAGTCCTTACCTGATCTCAGCGATTCCCATTGAGCTGAGCAAGGCTGTGGCAAGTGGAAAAGCTCCCTTTGGGGGATGGTTCTCCCAGGTGTTAAGGAAAAGTGAGTGCAGCCCCCACCTGATGGCCTTCACCTGCTCTCTGAGCAGACTGCTGCTCTGCCAGCATCAAACCCATCCCTGAGATGGACTTTTTGGGGACATGTCTTGTCTTGCTGATTCACTTCCTAGGGTAAATTTATTTCTTTGAGCTGTTGTCCAATTCAGAGTTAAGGATCAGCACACATTGTTCCTTTCCAGGGAGATTACCTTAGCCAACAGATAGGAGACATCTACATCTGATCCTGTAGCACTAGCTCAGGCCAGAGGGTGCACTCAGCTCCTGAAGAGCCAGTTGCCAGATTTTGCCTGGCTGCTTTTCTAGGGAAAGGGATGGGGCAGAGCAGGTAGCTCAGAGGCCCAAGCCACAGGTCTGGTCCCAAAGAAAACAAAACGTCAGGGCCTCAAGGCTCTTAATTAACTCTATTAGAGTGATAATCATGGCCTGCCCAACCCCAGGGGAATGGAAAAAACCCTCCAGTGTGAGATGCATGTAAAGGTACTGGACTGAAACATGAATATTTTCACCCACTGTCAGCGGTTAGAAAGAGGTGGAGGGTGGGAGGATGGTGAAAAGAAAAGATCCTCAGCTCAAGGAGATTCTGGTTTAGCACCAACATGTAGGAAACAACCTAGAAGTCAAAGAGATTTCTGTGAAATGTATTTGCTTTTTGCAGGGCTGCTTTCGAAACATCTGAAAATTTTAACTATATCCTTTACAGTTCATTAGTGCACAGTAAATATGTCCCTAACCACTTCCTTTTTGTCTTTTTTTTTTTTTTTTTAAATTAGATGTGACTTAAAAATAAATCTCTCACGTTTCCTTGCAAAAGAGCAGACAGGAGAGTGCTTTAAGAGAGCCAGCACTGCTTCCATGCCTCTGTGCAAGAGCTGGGCTCCAGTGATGAGGCTCTTTTCAAGCAGAAACTGCTTCAGGGGAGCAGGAGAGGTGTCGGGACTTTGAGAGAAACAACTTTTTTTCATCTGCAGGCAGGAGATGCTGACCCCAGCCAGTCAGTGGGATCAGCACAGCTTTCTCCCCTGTCTTATGTGGTTGTGGACCCCCAGCACATGCTGATAAAGGAGGTTTTAGAAGACAATCCAAAATGCAGTGCTGTCAGGGTGCAGACCTAGCGGGCTCCCTGGCTCTGCTTTTGGCAGCTTCTCCTGCCAGCTGCCCACCTGTGCAGTGTTTTGTGTTTAAGCACATGGCACACGAGTGGCACCAAATTCAAAAATCTTTCCCTCACTAGGCACCAGCTCAATCCACAGTCTCAGCTCTGAAATGTCTCTTTCATCCTTTTTGGTTGAAAAACCTACAGTGTCAGCTCATCACTTATAAAAGCCTCATATCGTCTCTCTGGAATGTGGTTTGCCCCAGTTACAAAAAACACCCCACAATCACACATAATGTATATTCAAAAGGATCAGTTAAAGGTTGGCTTTACTTTCTGGCTCCTTCACTTTCAGGCAATACACATTTCACCCTTTCAAACTTCTCTTTGCTAATCTGAGGGAACTAAAATTTCACTTCAAAGTTAGTGAAAATTGAGTTGAGCTCAGAGAAGTGCAAGTGGCTGACTGGCCCTGGCTTAATGCACAACCATTCCCCAGCTGAACCACAGGCTCATCAGCCTCCCACCCTGACCCGACAGCTCAGCTCAGCTGATGGTGCAGCCACTCTGCACCAGGAGAAGCATGTCACTGTCACAGCTGGACCCTCTGTCATGCTTCCAGGGCTGGCATGTTAAGGGGGAAAGGAAGGAAAGGCTAAGTACCATGAATTTCCCAATTAAAAATCCTGAGTGGTGGCACTCAAACTTTATTTTCATCTTTAAGCCCAAAAATCCTCTGGGATGTGAGCCCTTCTTCATTGGTGTTGCTGCATCTCACTGAGGGCAGACCTTGTCAGAAGTTTCATCACCTCCTTTTGTCTCACAGGCCCCTGACCTTCCCACGTGACTGGAAGTCAGAAAATCACGGTCTGTGCTGCCCTGGTGCCTGTGGGTAGCATTCAATAACAGGTGCTGTGAGCACAGGGCTGCTCCTGCCCTGACCCTCCTGCCAGAAGACTGTCAGGCAGCTGCTCTGTCTGAACTGTACCCTGCTTAACAGAGGACAGTGCTTGTCTTCTTTTTTCTCCTCCTCCTCCACTTGGAGCTCTTATTTCTCACCTCCCACTGCAACACTTATCAGAGAGTATATCCTTCACCTCTGGCTCAGCATCCCTTTCCTCAGACTGGAAAGTCACTGATGATGGGGGTGGAGGTGGCAGCTTGTTCTCAGCTCATTAATCTATCACAAACCTCTGCAGCATGCTAGCTGCCTCCAGCCTTGATTCATTTTCAAGCACAAAGGATGTTTGTGTTTGATTGGATATGCTGGATAAATGATTCCAAGCTGTGAATTTCATTTCATCACTAATCACAGGCACGGGTTGAAATCCTGTGCATGAAGTCGACAAGTGAACTTCCATTGACCTCCATGGCAAGGTGGAACACTGGTCACCCTGAAATAAATAATAATGTAAATTAGATCAAAGGAGTCCACAGGAAGGGGATATGGAAGAAGAAAACATTCCCATCATCCTTATCTTTATTCCTGGTCTGTGGATTCACGTATGAAGGGGATATTTGCTTTCCTGTACCTCTAGTAGCTGTGAAACAGAAACACATCATTAAGGATCCTCACAGTCCCAGCTCAGATAAACCCCAGAGGCTTCTAACCCAGCCCCAAGATACTCTTATAACATCAGTCAGACCTTTGAGCTTTGTTGGTAGCATTGATATCCTTATGGATAAAGGGATGCTTCTCCTTTGGACAGAGAAATCTCTGCCCACCTCCAGCCCCGCGTTCTCCCATGGGGCTCTCAGCATCCCTGGAAGTGTCACTGCAGGGCTTAGGGCTGGTGGCACAGCTTCAGCACTGTTCATTTTCCAGCAGAGGAGATTACTCAGACTCCCTTTCCAAGGACATAAAGGATCCCCCCTCCAAACTGGTAAATCAGTCAAATGCTCAACATGAAGCTCCTTCCAGGAATGAGGAGAAGCAAAAACCCCGTTTAATTTCTTACTCTTTTTTCTTAAATGCTCATGACTGTGCAGTTGGGTCTAGATGTGTATGCCTGGCTCTTTTATCACAAAAAACCCAAACCCCAGAGTCAGACCAGGGAAATCAGGTACAGATTTCAGAAAGTTTCTCTCAGCACCTCTACTGTGCCCAGGCAGGCTGGAGTGAGGGTTGTTCAGTCCTGCATGGAATCAGCTGTCAGTTCTCAGGCCAGCCCTGTAGAACAGCATCCCCTTTGAACAAAGCCCCCATATCACATATAACGTCACACAGGAGAGACAGGGGGAGAAAGAAAAGGGAGGTAAATGGGTGACAGGAGCAATAGAGAGGAGAACAGGACACACAGTCATGACCTGTGCTGGCACTAGTGCAGCAATGCACATCTGCACTTCACAGCTTGTGGTCTGTGCTCTGGAGCTGCTGAAAGTCCAATGGCTTCTCCCACTGCTGTGCCATGATGTGACATGTCCTTGTCTGGGCATTACGGGGCCAAGAGGAAACTTTTAGGGAAAAGCTGCTCAGCATTAACTGTGCTCAGCAGGGCAGTGTGGGCACCGCCTCCCTGACTGAGTGATGAATGGCTTCAGCACTGCAACCTCCACAAAAATGCGCTTCCCTGAATCTCTCCACGGCACCTCACTGGCCTCCAGAGCCTAATTCCTGAAATTAGGTACTAGGGCAGAGGTTTTTGGTTTCCAAACCAGACAATGTGCTGGAGAGTGGCCAGAGGCTGTGGGTACACCGAGCGAGGGTGGGGTAATTTGGGGGGAAGCTTTCTGCCTACAGGGAGAGCAGGATGCGTGAGAGCAGGTCTACAGATCTCAGCTGGAGCAAAAACTACCGGCAGATTATCATCTTGATAGCAAGATTTAGTGCAAGGAGGACCAGGCCAGGTGAGTCACCCTGCTGCTGCTGCCAGTCCTTGGGGCTGCTGATGGCTGTGATAACCCAACGAGCACCGTGTGGGGACCGGCAGGGAGATTGCCAGGTTAGTCATGGAGCTGGGCACTCTGGAATGTCAGCAGCTGCTGTCTGTGCCCCTTTGCAGCACCAGGTACTGAGAGGACAGAGCACAGGGCCCGAGACATGCCAGCTTTTGCCACTTGTTGCTCGGGTGGGCTGCACCCTGAGCACAGTGCAGTCAATCCTGCCCCAGGAATTGGGTGCTGCAGCAGATTTTGCTCCACCACAAGCTGCTCCTCTGGGGTGCACATGAGGAGCTGAACGGCTCCCAACCCCAACATGGCAACAGCTGAACCTGGCTCACCGAGGCATGGTCGAGCACCAGGGACTAAAACCCGTGGCAAGCCCAGACCAAAGATCTTAAAGAACTAAAGCAGAAGGGAATAAATTCCCCAAAACAAGAAACAGCCTCTCTGGTTGTTTTCAAGAACACCAGGCCCAGGAGACAGGAAGGCCTAGGCTCTGCTGTCTTCAGTCATTTGCTGCAGCAGATGAATGAGCTCAGATACTTGTGCTTTGCTTCAGAGTTTGCGTACCCAGCACCTCAGATAGTGTCACAGCAGGTATAGTTTTGACACTGTGGTCTCTCACCCTCAGTGTGGGTCTAAGTAGAACTGGGATGGGCTCCCAAACAGCCCTGCTCAGTCTGTTAGCCAGGGATCACATCACACCAGAGGGTGTGGAGAGGCCCTTGACACCAAAATGTTTTGACAATCAAACATCCCCAAGCAACCCTAGACATCGAGCACAGCTGATGCACGGGTGGCCAAAGCAGCTTTGAGCTGTCCAGAGCTACACAGACACATAACAGAGAGCTCAGCCTGAGAAGTGGTGTGAACTCTTGGGTTTCTGCTGCACACAAAGCCAGCTGTCCTCTCTGCACACCCAGTGCCACCTCTGCTAGTGAGTCTGATGGGAGCCCCAGTCTGTGCAAGCTGAGATTCTGGTGCACACTGGTGCTGCTGACTGCCTGGTTTTCAGGAGCCACATACACCCTACAGAGCTCAGGAAAGACATCACCCTCCACAAACCCTTCCACATGGCCAGCACTGCTCCCACAAGCCCATCCCACAGCAGAGAGAAACAGAGATTGCAGAGGCTGCTGAACAGCCCCTGCAGGCACCAGGCTCCACTGTAACCAGCAAGGGATGAAGAGCTCAGACTCCCTGGCTGACACTATTGCAACTCCTGCTTAAGAGCAGAGATAGAGGCTGGCCCTGCTTTGCATTGAGGGTCTCTCTCCCATGGATGCACTCTAAGCCCAAAGACATCATCCTCTGCTGGGGCTCCCATCTTCCCTTTGCTCCAGGTGGAAGTGGTGACTGCATGTGATGAGGTGCTAAAATTTTTTTGGCCTGAAAAATCTTTAGATGTTGCAATTTGTTGCTCAGGGGCTGCAGCTGGACTAGATTAGATTACACTGAGCTAACCAGAGAGATTTTTGCTGGGTTTCTCCAGCACTAAGCTAACCACAAATCATGAAGCAGCAAGAAGACCTACAAAAATGTTCAGATCTGAAATGCTTTCTCACAGAGAAAGTCCAATTAACAAAAACTCCCAAGAGGTCAAAAGAGAAATGAAAAGTAATCATTGGGGTCAGGGATTGTACAGTGCACTGTGTAGTGAAATTACTCACTCTGCTGCAATCCAGCTACAAGATTTCCTATTTGCTTTGCCCTAATTTTGGGGTGTTTTACAGTTACTGGAATGATAAATTAAACTCCTACAACAGAAAATAGCTAGTGGCAATGGATTTGGGGTAATTTCATGAGTTAACTGTGACAGAACAATGTGAGAAAAATTATGGTCTTATTTTGGTTTAAATTTGGAGACAAAAGTACATCAGTCGTTATTTTATCAAAATGGCTTATTCAGCTCAAGAACATATTTTGCATCCCTATTTCCCCTGCTGCACAGTGGAATATGATGCCATGTACTCTGCTTGTCATAGCTCAGATCCTGTCTTACATTTCTGTAATGCCTTGCGTGCTGGAGAGTCTCGGCATGCTTCACAAACTGCTGTATACATGGCCAGAATCAGACATGCAGCCACTTCTGGGCTGGAAGGCAGCAAGAACTGAGTGTGCTGCACTGGGGGGAATAAGATTCTGTCCTGGAAGAGATGCTTTTGCATAGCATGTCATTACCATCAATCTCTGAACACCCAGCAGGCTCCTGGCTACAAGTTTAGCTGCATCTCAAGGACTGGAAATTTTACTGCTGGGATGTGAACCTGTAGTTCCAGGCAATCTATTTCCTCCTAACCTGCTAGGCTGTCAGTAGCTGTTTTCATCACTTATATACACTATAGAACAATAATAAATAAACATCAGAGTAGATTTCAGCCTCCTGTACCTTCTGAAAGGGGTTGTCTTCTCAAAGGATGCTTTTGAGAAAGGAACCAACACCAGATGGAAAAATAGTCAGGTTGTCAGAAAAGAGTCATCTTCTCTCTCCCACTTCTCATCATCTGCGTGTCTCTCTTCTCAGTGCCCCACAATGCAAGAGGGAGGTATATCCTGATGGCTGGGAGGGCAGAGGTGGAGAAGGAGGAAGGACATGGCTTGGGCTGTGATTCTAAATGAGTTGCATTAGCTGCAGAGCTTGAGGAGTGCATGGCAGTAAAACTGTGACACAGGTTCTGATCTCCCAGTGCCTTCTGCAGCCCTCAGGCTGCTACACATCCCTCCCTGGTTGAAGAGAGAGCAGTGTGACAACACAATTGATTATCACAGTGAGAGTTTGGTGCCTGGAGCTGGCACATCCCCACTGAACACATCCCTTAATAAGGCTCCCAATCCTATTCCCACATCAAATGTCAGATTCCAGACATCCTGCAGCTACCATGACACCTACCCGGAGCCATTTGCCATAGCCTACCTGCTCATCTCTGTCCCCTTTCCCAAAAGCCTGGATGCCAAAAGTGTGTCCTGGTGGTCAGAGAGAGGTTCCAGCAAGGTTCTGGTTGAGGTATCTGCTTGTTGCCTTCCAGAACCTGGGAAGGTACCAGTGAAAAGGCAGGTGATGCTTAGCAGATTGGAAGTTGTCCAAGGGCACCTGTGACCTGGCCACAGCTCTGCTACCAGCTTCTTCCTCAACCTGGAATTAGTTTACTTGTTTTGATTTTAAGCATGCCCAAAAACTGGGTATTCTTAGGGAAGGAGAAAAACAGAAATAAAATTCCTTTTTCCATGCCAGCCTTTTTAAACATCGTCGTGATAGGACATGAGGAGAATGATGCCCTTTTCTTCCTGCATACTGAGCAGGTACAGAGGAAAGTGCAGTGCCTGTGGCCCTGAGCACTGCCTGAGGCAATGGCTGGCAGCTGAAGCAGACCTGGTGTGCAGCCACACACCCAAGTGCTGCGGTGTGTGTCCTACCTCATCCTGAATCACAGCTGCCAGCAGGAGTGAACACCTGGGTTTGCAGGGAATGCTGCCTTCAGCTGCACCCTCCTCCTTGTGCTCAGGAAACCACAGCCCTGGGCATGGTGTAGCTGAAACTCAGGTGAGCATCTTTAAGCAGTGGGCAGACTACAGCTATTTTTTAGAAGGCATTTTCATTTTGGTAAGGTAGAGGTTACAAAGTGGCTGGCTATAAAATGGTATCTAACATACTGAAAAAATCAATTGCTGCTGACACACAATAGCCCTGAGCCAGCTGATCCATCCCTGGTTCCCAGTGGCCATGAGGACACAAGAGCCTCCCCAAGCAATGAACTGAATATTCTGCATGTAGGGCCACAGGGTGTTGGGTACCCTGCGAGCTGGAGATTGCTGGAATGTTAACTCAATTTCCTAAGCACTGATGTAGGAATGAGGGGCCACTGTACCAGCCTGTCTTTATAAGGTGCTGTGGCTGAACAGGGCTGAGGCTTCACCTCCAAAGCCAGCATCTGGATAATGAGCTTGAAATCAGCAAACAGATGAAAATGACACTCATTCCAGGCTCTGCCATGCACCACCCCAGATGCTTCCTGTTCCTCAACAGCATCTTCCACCTTGAGACATTTGAGAGAGTGTTTCCCTTCATCTCAAAAAGCAGCATGTGGGCAGAGAGAAAACAAAGCTCTGATATCTCAGAGCCACATTTCTGCCTTGTGTATTTCTGTGCAGTGCCAAAAGCCATTGGGATGGGCAGCCCTGGGATAGCCACTATCTCCAGCCCTGATTCTTTTCCCTGACCACAGGCAAATGCAGCTCTGGTTTGGGCCAGGATCCCGTACCAGCCTCCAACGTCATTTGTTCCATCACCTGGACCTGTTGTTTTCAAATGTGCAAGGGGCCAAGGGATATATTTGTTGATAGTATGCATGTTGGTTACTACCAGGATTGCAGTTTTAAGCATTTTCCACATATCGTGTGTCCCATGCCCGTCCATGTTGCAGTGCAGTGACCCAGACACAACACTGACAGCTGCAGGGTAAATAAATAAAAACAGAGTATTTTGATCTTGGAAGGGGAGGTGGTTTGGAGGGGAAGGGGGGCCAGGGTGTCAGCAGCCAGAACAGGGTGGCCACAGCTGTGATGGGAACAGATGCGGCACAGGGAGCGGGAGCAGGGAATAGAGTTCTGCAAATGCAAGCAATGCTGGAGAGTCTTGGAGAATGGCATGCATATTTGGGACAGGTGGGAAGTGTTTACATTGAAATAAGAAGGATGATGGCCTGACAGAGTGCTGGTCATGTTACCTGTGACCCAAACTGACCGGCCACAGCTCTCGTGGGCCCAGAACATCTGAGACCAGCATTTCTTTGTCACAGCAGGGCACACTGAATTCATGTAGGGCCCTATGCAGTGGTAGGGCTGCTGCTGCTTGGAGGTGTTTTGTCCCTCTCACAAGCAAGCTGCTGTTGCCTCTAAGCCAGCCTTTATCCCATGGCTTGTGGTGGGTCTCTGTAGAATCTCTGTGCAAGCTTTGAACCAGGCAGGTACAAGGCAGTATCAAGACCTGAGCCAGCAAACCTGCTAGTGTGGTCTCCAGCACAGCTGGAGCACAGCTGGCAGGGCCCAAGGACACATATCTGACTCACCTCAAACAGCATCTCTGCCGTGGCTGGGTCCCAAGCTGGTTACATTGGTTTATTGGCTTTGGGTCTTGGTTTTTGTTTTGGTTGTTTTGTTTGTGGCTTTTTTGGTTGGTTGTTTTTGTCTAAGTCTAGCAGAAGCTGTTTCTCAACTGCTGTTTAAATGATGAAACAACTAGAGTTGCACACCTTTCAAATTCTCAGAAGCAGCCCAGCTGCCAGGAGGAGCTCAGTGAGGCTCTTGCAAAGCAGGTAACCTGCTGCTCTCTGCTGCCTGACTGAAGTGGCATTTGGGTGCAAAGCAGTTGTGCTGTGTGCTATCTGCTGATGGTCATTAAAGACAGCAGATTGTGGGTCTTGCTGCAGAGGATCTTTGCAATACTTCACTCAATTTCCTCCATCCAAAGGACTCATCACAACAAATGATGTGAACAACATCCTTCTCCTGGCCCTTTACACCCTTTCCGTAAAACATTAAGGGCTGGGTTTTTCAAGAATCCCAGAGGCACATGTGTCCCCATTTAAAATTAGTGGAGGGCTGGGAACCCATCTCCCTGAAACCCCAGCTAAAGGGGTTTAGCTGAGCCCAGCAAAGGCAGACAGCATGGCTCTTCACACCCGCATTACCCAAGGGTGGCAAGGAGACTTGTCCAAGGTCATTTTATGTGGTGCACTGAAGAATATAAACCAGAGGATCCACCTCCTAAGCCTCCAGTCTGCCTCTAAGCTTCCCTTTTGCTCCTGGCTGCTTGCTGATTTGTGAGACCTGTGGGAGAAGAAATCCTTCTGACTGCAGCTGTGTCACAGGAGGATGCTTAAAGGCAGCTTGCAAGAAAGTTTGAGCATTTCTAATCAAGTTGGAGAAAGGCTCACAAACACAAAGTCATGTTGAGAGACATTCCCTGCATTTATTCACACCCTAGCCCCTAGATAAAAATGGCTTTGTATGTTAAGGGTAGGACCACAGAAAGCCCCAGTGGATAGCAAGGGATTATCACAAAAGGGCAGCAAGGCAGTCAAAAAGAGCCTGAGGGACATTTTGTACGATTTCCATGAAGAGAATAATTAATTCAAACTGTATACAGACAGCTCTGGGAGTGTCCACTCTAGAGATGTTCAAAGAGTCCTTTGCTGCTTTGGGCTCATTTTAAATCGAGTGTCCTAAAAAACCACTTCAGCTATGCATTTCTTTTCAGTTATACAGAATGCTTGAATGCCAAGGGATCAGGGAAAACTTTGTTATTAAAGAGCTGCAAGACTTTAACAAGGTACACAGTCATTAGAAAGTTGTTGAGTCATGAAAATACTGCCAATAATTTGAAATTAATGTTTAGTGTGTGCTGTACCATAAAAATGCTTAGATGTCGTGGGCATGGATACTAAAGAAAAGCCTTAAGGCCATGACTACGTGAGCAAGTTACCACAAGGTGAGCGAGGGTGTAATTTTAGAGCACACCACTTACAATAAGGTAACTTCCCTTTTTCCAGCTCTTGTCCTGGGACCAGGGAGGGTGGTTAAGTCCTTGCTGAACGTGGCACAGGCTGTCTTTTGAAGGCTGCTGGCTGAGGGCATGCGTGTGGCTGGGTACAGCAGAACAGATAAGGCAAAATAA
Source organism: Hylia prasina (assembly GCA_013397195.1). Lineage (NCBI taxonomy): Eukaryota > Metazoa > Chordata > Aves > Passeriformes > Sylviidae > Hylia > Hylia prasina. The sequence continues at coordinate 831,034 of VYXD01011413.1, read as the reverse complement.
ATCCATGCAATAACTGATCTTATCTTATCTTTTAGTAATTTTGCTCTCCAGCACAGATGCAAGGATGGACTATGAGTAGCTGCCAATTGCATAGAAATGGACACAATCAGATAATTAAGAAGGTAAACACAAAGGGCTGGGTCTTAATGTGAAGATTCTGTTTCGTAAGAACAAATATACATATATATATATGAATAAATGCAAATAACAAACAGGGCTCTAGTTTCCCTATACCAGTGACCAGGAAAAATGACAAACTAACAAGTGTTTCCTTCTCTCCTTTCCTTTCCAGAAAAACACAATTATCTGAATTCAGACTGCTTCTGGTGGTCTGTCCTTTACGTTCCATCTTTGGATTGTGCCAGGCAAAGTTCATCAAGTTTTGTTTATGATTTGTAAAACTATTTGTAGAGTGTGTTCCTGATAAAACAGGGCTTCTATCCCAAATGAAGAATTCATCCTAAAGCCTGGCCTGAGCCTGTCCAATGCTAGGTAAAGAAATACTGTCTTTCTAACCCAAGTCCAGGGTATCCTGGAGATTTTTATTTTCAACACAGTAATGATCATTGTGCCTTTTCTTTTCTTTTCTTTTCTTTTCTTTTCTTTTCTTTTCTTTTCTTTTCTTTTCTTTTCTTTTCTTTTCTTTTCTTTTCTTTTCTTTTCTTTTCTTTTCTTTTCTTTTCTTTTCTTTTCTTTTCTTTTCTTTTCTTTTCTTTTCTTTTCTTTTCTTTTCTTTTCTTTTCTTTTCTTTTCTTTTCTTTTCTTTTCTTTTCTTTTCTTTTCTTTTCTTTTCTTTTCTTTTCTTTTCTTTTCTTTTCTTTTCTTTTCTTTTCTTTTCTTTTCTTTTCTTTTCTTTTCTTTTCTTTTCTTTTCTTTTCTTTTCTTTTCTTTTCTTTTCTTTTCTTTTCTTTTCTTTTCTTTTCTTTTCTTTTCTTTTCTTTTCTTTTCTTTTCTTTTCTTTTCTTTTCTTTTCTTTTCTTTTCTTTTCTTTTCTTTTCTTTTCTTTTCTTTTCTTTTCTTTTCTTTTCTTTTCTTTTCTTTTCTTTTCTTTTCTTTTCTTTTCTTTTCTTTTCTTTTCTTTTCTTTTCTTTTCTTTTCTTTTCTTTTCTTTTCTTTTCTTTTCTTTTCTTTTCTTTTCTTTTCTTTTCTTTTCTTTTCTTTTCTTTTCTTTTCTTTTCTTTTCTTTTCTTTTCTTTTCTTTTCTTTTCTTTTCTTTTTTCTTTTTTTCTTTTCTTTTCTTTTCCTCCCACTAGTTATTTTGAGGAAGGGAGAGCTGTAAGTGTATTTCCTATCCAGATTTTGGAAACTGCTTATACCTCCTCTTGTAAAAACAGGAATGGAGTTTCACCAAGAGAGCCCTGCTACTGCTCAGGGGAGGTGAGTAATCCTGATGTTCAGACCATCTCTACAGTCTCTTCTTCCATCCAGATTGATGTTATCAACATTTGGGGAGTGAACAAGGCTCCAAAGGAAGCCACGAGCCTGATGAGTACAGCAATCAGCTTTCATTGCCTCTCACAAGCTAAAGACTTCATTAGACAAGAGTGCAGCTTCCTTTGGAAGGAAGGGTGCATTATACTCAGCAATAACACCCCTGCACAACCCTCTTCTTGCAGGTTAAGAACTCACAACCCAATAATCCAGTTTGTCTCCTTCCCTTCTGGGCTGGCCTGTAGGTCAGGGCTGTAGGATCTCACTGGTGCATGGCACCTTACCCAAACTAAAATTATAAACATCAGATTACATCCCTAAATGCCTGTTTATATCCCCCAAACCAAGACAGAACTGAAGTACCTTTTGAAGGCCTGGCCTATACTGTGTAAATTTTACAGGCATTGCACAACACTTTGTGTGTTCTAGGTGTGAGAAGGGGGAAATGCTGAATGGGAAGGGTGGGAGGACTATGAATGCCCTTTCTGACCAAGGGCAGAGGGATCTATTTTGGGGCTGTCATACCTTGTGTTGAAGAGAAACAAGCTGTGGTGGTGCTGCTCAGTGTTCCTCATACTCCTTGGGGAAGCAGAGAGAGAATGCAGATCCCAGCCAGCACAGTGCCTGAAATTACCCAGAAACTGGGCAGAAATGATGCTTCCCCTGCTAGGAAAGGGTAACTCACATTTCTACTCTTGCCTAGCTCCACACTTAAGAAATATTGTTCTGATGGTGGGTGTCTGTAGGCATATGTTTTGTGGAATCTGATGATCTGTTGCTCGTTGTATCGGTGTCTCAAGAGTTAAACTACCTGGAAGAGGGGGATTTTAGTAGAAGATCCGGAGTGGTGAACATTATCAGCAGCCTTAATCTGTCACATCTTTCCTGGACTGTACATACCACGCTCCACCACTCTGGCATGTCATGGCCTGCCTTGTTACAAGATGTGCTGAAGCTGTAGCCAGCCATAGTTTGGCATCTCACTGAACCTTCTGATCCAAGAAAATACGGGAAGGAGAAAATAATAGTGCCATTTTCAAAAAGAAAAAACCCCACACACACAGACCAACCCACCTTATAAAAATCAACCAAAACTAACTCCTAGACTCCTAAGCAAGTGCTAAAATAGAATTTTTCAAATATAGCTTTAGAACAAACCTGTTTGAATTAAAGGTGGGCTAGACCCTTGGTTGCACATCACTAAGGGATGCCAGGTGGCTCAAAAGCTCAAAATCTAGAGTTTTTCTCTGTCATTTTTCTGTCATATTCAAACACATACAAACTAAAAAAAAAAAAAAAAGGAAAAAGAAGAAAAAAAAAAGTATTTGCTTTTCTGGTTCCCTTTTCCCACTTCTGGCAAGAACCTGGCCAGCAGCCAAGCTGGGCTGAAAACATCCCATATTATCTGGGCTTGGAAATGCAACAGACTCAAGCTGGAGCAGTCCTTGGAGCTGACTTGGAGAGCCCACACCCCAGTGCAGACACCGGACTGCAGACACCAGATGAGAGGGAAGGCCCTTGGCCCTATTGTCACTGTTGAGCTCCTGGAAAGGAGCTAGAGAGAGGAAAAATGTTCTGGATAGGATAAAAAAAACTCTCACAGGAATGGATGATCTCACTTGTCCACACACACACACCCAGATGCACAAATATATATAATTAACTGGAAAATACTGTGTGGTACAAAGGTTTCTTCAGCTTGGGATCATCACAGTTGGGCTAGTTAAGCCATAACAAAGATTACTTCCCACACATCTCCTGCTAAGAGCCCTTCTACCACATCACAGCCCTTTAGCTGACATTTATATCTGCTGATAGGTACCTCTGTGCTTTTCACACACAGAAAACCAGGCATGTGATACAATTATTAAATGTACCTGTAATAGCCCATTTAGTCATCAGTAGAGCAGATGGGCTTTATGTACACACATGCTTTTATATGGACAGTCTGTGGACCCCTTTAAATGGCCACAAGGGTGTACAAGGGACAGGAGACAAAAAGACTGTGCTGTTTGAATACCATAACGAATAAAAACAAAAGGAAGAATAAAACCAAAAGCCACTGAAGGCAGATCCAGCTGGTTTTGCCTCTGTGCAGGACATCTGTGGTAGAACAAAGGGAGGACCACTGAGGGTACTGTGGGATTTTGGGGCTTCTTAAGCAGCCCCATGACAACCTGGACACAGTTCCAAAAAGCAGCTCAACTTACAGACACAAGTTATCAGTTTCAAAGGTGTCACAAAACATCTTCTGCACCTCTTTCCCCACTTCCTAGACAGTGTTTGCTAAGGGACAGACCAGAGCACTCCTCAGAGCATGGCTGAGATTTTACCAGCTCACCAAAGCAACAAAGTCAATGCCAGGCACTGCTGGGCAGCCATATCACAGGACAAACAAGTCCTTGCTCTATCCTGTTCCAAAGATGATACATATATGTATATATCTATATATATCTACAAATATATATATATATATTTAAATCTGGGCTCTTTTTTGTTTTTTTTTTTTTTTTTCCCAAATGAAACACATATGCCTCTGTTTTGTTGGGGGTTTTATGGATTTTTTTGATTGGTTTGGGATTGTTTTTTTTTTGAATGGGGGCAATTTGTTTAGGTTATTGGTTTTTTTTCTATGAAAAGCTGTTAAGCATTCCCACATACTTTCCACTCATGCTGAAAATGAAGCTGTGTCCTTAAACAGAGCTAGTGGTGCCCATTGTGTCCCCCTTGGAGGTGCACATGGGCATCCAACCTTTCCCTTGCAAAAGGCCCACACAACATCTCTTAGAATTATGCAAGAATCAAAACTATCTTAATAAAACCAAGGACAGCAAGAAAGGAGGTGTGTTACCTCTGCTTTGATAACTCCAGAAGCCACTTCCATGCTTGTAGCATTAACTGGAAACAGTTGACTGCTTCCCCTGTCCTGCTAGAGCAGGAGCTGTCCTGCTGTTTGTCTTGTGCTGAAGAAGTAGGACAGTGTTTCTCAACAGGAAGGCTTGTCTGGATCCCAGACAAGGAGGGATCAGGAGCATCAGCCCTCAAATAACCCAACCACTCACTCATCCCAACCCTGTACTCACTGAAGAAAACTCACCACCACAGCTGCAGGTTTCCATCCAGCTTCCCCATGAAACAGTTAATGTAATCCCTAAGCAGAGATACTAATGTGGGAAGCCAAGAATGGTTATTTTTTAGGTAACAAGAATGCCCCAAATTTTCCTTGTGTTACATAACTTTTAGCTTCTTGTTCCAAGCCCCAAGCTGCTGAAAAGCTTCTCTGTTTTTTAGGACTACAGGTCATTCCTCTCTCTGTGTCCAAGTTGCTCTTCCAATATATTTTTAAACTGTATGCTTGTTTCCAGTGAGTGCACTCCAAGTGACAGGAAAAACTCTGTAAGAGAGATTGTCTTCTTGCATATAAATCTTGCTTTGAAAGGAGACAGTATTTTTGGAATTAAAGAGCTTTTTTTTTTCTCTGCAATATTTTTCTTCTGCCACTTACAGAAACACTTTCTCTGTAGAAGGAAGTTGCTTAATCAACTCTAAACTGAAGCAGGAGGTACAAGGCAAAAATCTCCTTTCTACTCCACATTTTTTGGATGGAAGAGGTATTTTCTTTTAGACTGTTCAGGACTTTATTAATTTGCCTACATCCAGGTGTGCAGGATTTCTGTTAGGGAATGCTACATCCCCCTAAATACAATAGAGCACAAGTTTTTGGTTGTTTGGGCTCACTCTAAAATGCCCTAGGATGTCAATGCTTCACCTAATTCTAAACCAGGAAGAATGGCCCTCACAGACGACTCAGAGACGCTTTGAGGTTCACCGACCCATTTTAAGTCTTGACCAAAACATTATTTATTACTGGTTACTCAACAACAACAACAAATATAAACTTGCAAGAATGAGTTGGGAGTGTCAAAGGCAGAAAAGTTTTACCCCAAAGGCTTGTTCTTTATACAAACTCAGGGAAAAGACAGAACGCAGCGCAATGATGAGAAGCTCAGAAAGTGGCTGAACATCTCAGACAGGGGACAGGTTTCAGATGGGTGCAAACATACTCCTGAAGCCAGCTCCTCACCCTTGGTGGCTCCTTGCATCCACCTCCTGATTTATACACTGCTGCTCTGATGGACTGGCTGCTAAAGCTCCTGCTGAATGCTGTGCCTATCACCAGGATCTGGAAGCAGCCCAGAACTGGAGGACAGCTAGCAGACCCCCAGCTACACACTTAAAACTCACTTAGAATCTCCCCTCTTTTCTGAAGCCTGGTGCTGTGGGCTTTTCTTCACTAAGGGACCAAACTTATCCCCACACAACAGGTAATGATCTCATGCTTGGGCAAAGGAGACACCGAGATATTTGGGGACTTAGGGTGTAACTGATGGTAGCTCTCAGTAGGGTCTGGCTTCCTAGAGAAAGGAGATGCAATCTTTGCTCAGCACTGTGCCCAGCTGGTTGCACTGACCACACTGAGGCACACCTCCAGGTGTACAGTTCATTATAAAATGAAGAGGGATATATAAAAATTCAAGATGGGGCACTGATTTGATGGCTGGATGTTCCTTTCTCAACCCCAGAAACAGTAGAAGACCTGGAAGACACAGAGACCAGTACAGAACAAAACCACCTTTTCATCTGTTGATGATTTACATGGCCACAGCCAACACAAAACCAGGGAGAAGGATTCAGTTTGCCTTACAGTGCAGGATCTCCAGCCAACCTGAGCACTCTGGGCTTGTGTTTCAGCTGCTGGAAAAGAACAGGCATCTTTTTAGGGCAGATTAGCCAGGCTTGTTTGGGCTGTCAGGTTAAAATGACTCAGCCCCTAGCCACACCTCTTGCTTTTTGCTTGTTAGAAGTGTGTCTAGACAGCTCAGGTATAGACATTGCTGTGTCCATATTCAGTGGGATTAATCCCTGTTGGAGTACCACAAGCTGTGCCAAGGCAGCCCTCTGACACCACCTTGGTAAGCAGGGCAGAGGGCTGCAAACAGGCAGAAGAAGCTCAGACCCCCATGAGGATTTAGTGGCCTCACTCCTCGATGACTTGTACAGCCACACGTGGCTGCAAGCAAAAATCAGTGCCCAAAGCCCAGCTCTCCTCTGCTCCTGGGGTATTTTGGTAACTGTGTTGTTCCCCTCTAGGAGCTCTGCAGGGGCAGCAAGAAGACACAGGGCAAGGAGAGACAGTGCTGATGAAGGCCCCAATTAACCTCCCTGATGGACAGGCTTCTCCAAGCAACTCCCAGCATCTGGACGAAAACAGGAACAATGCCCTTGCTGCCACATGGTCTCCAGGGCAACAGCCCCAGTGTGTACACAACAGGACCATCAGGTAGCTGTTTCTGTGTCACTGATCATCACAACCTTTTATTCCTGGCACAGGACACAGAGAGATGAATGAGGCTGATAGGAAAAATGGCACCACCCTGCTGTAATGGAGATAATTCTTGAGTGTCATTCTCCAAAGCTGACTGTGTGTCTACATACACACATACACACCTCACTGCCTCCTGTCTCAGTATCTCTCAGTTGTACCAGCACTGCTTACCTTTAAAGGTACCTTTTATTGGGTTTTTTTAATTAATTTTCACTACTTGTGGTCTAATCTGAGTGACGTCCACCTATAGCAAAGGACATTAGTCCTCACATTTATGGTTAGGAGTGGACTCAAATGGTTTGACTGGACAGTAGCAAGTGAATAGTTTTCATAAAAATGTCTAAATGCAAGCAACATTTGGAGTCCAGCCCTGCTTCTGTTTACAATCAATTCCTTCAACAGCCAGGTCCCAAGAGTAACTCAAGATATTTCCAGTGACAGAATAAGCAAGGTATGGAAGCTCCTGCAGACATGTTGCCTGTCCTAAATGCAAAAAAGACTCCAAAGAGAGGAATTAACAAATGAGATTTAATGCCTCACAGAGCCAGCATTCATGTGAAGAACTTTACACTCTATGAACCAGGTACAGTGATTTCAATGCACACCCTGGTGCTCTTGCCTGATGCCCAGTAGGTTTCCAGTTGTCCAAACCTTGGGAAGCACTGTTAAACAGCTTGTTATAGTCTTGCCACATATATCAAAGTTCAAATAGCTGGACCTCAGTTGGTACCTGAATCTGTCATGATGACCATGAACTTAATCAATCAAATGACTTTTCAACCACTTCCCAGAGGCATGAAGAAAGAGCAGCCCTGAAAGCCAAGGAACAAGGAATGCACTGACAAGTAGGTATAGAAGGACTTGTGCAGAAATATCTGCATGTGCATGTGTGAGGGGAAAAGACAAGATGAACTAATCCCTTTCCTCGGGGCTATGTCTTTACTCTTTCAGACTGGCACGTGTCTCCTTTGTTTTCAATAAGAGGTAATTATATCTGAAATGTTAAACTGTAAATCCATCACATAATTAAGGGAATTCAAACTGCACAGAACTATGGGAACATTTAAGGATGGATTAGGGACAGGGACTCTGAGAATCACACTCTATGTTTTCCATTCCCTGACTCAAAGACTCAGGCAGTTTACTGCTTCCCCCAGGGACTGTCTATCTCCCCACCACAAGATAAGGGAACCACATGCTGATTCCACAGAGAATCACTAGTGTACTGTGGCAGAACAAAACAGCCTCAGAGAGGGGTTTATGGCTTGTGCTTCCTTTAGGTTTTTTTTGACCCTTCTTATCACTAAACAAAGGCTTGTGGTCTTTCCTAGATAATCACATTTAAGCTCTTATAAAACCACAAGCCTGGATACAGCAAGTCTTGTGCAACTCAGATGAAGCTGTTTTTCCCTGGTGTAATTATTATTGAAGAAATCCATCATATTTTACAGCAAAGCCTAAAATGCAAAGTGCTTAATTAAAAATACAGATGAAGCAGTATATTTCCAAATCCTTCCACCCCTCTACCACTTGTATTTGCAAACAAAAGAAGGAAGAAAGGAGGAGTACTAAAGAAGGAGACTCATTCTTTCCTCATAGGATCACCAGTGACACTCACCTCCTGTGGGCAGTGAAGGAGGGAGTGCCTGGGCTTATCCCACAGTACTGCATGGAAGCCTCTCCAGGACAGTGCTGGAGGGATGGTGCTGGTGAGAACAGGGATTCAAGCCATGGAGGCCTTAAATGCAGGGTCTGATGTTCTTCACATCTCTCCCTATTGGTGGCTGCTGGCCAAGCTCAGGCCTAAGGCACTCCTTGCTTGGAGTGAGCTTGGCCTTGCTGCTGCTGGGAAGAGGCACATTTGTGCACAGCTGGCCTGGGCTGCCATGCCAAAAGAGAGGAAGGCACCATGTACTTCCTTACAGAAAAGGGAGGAGAGGGTGCTTGGAGCACAGCCTCAGACATGGGCTTCACCAGAAAGACAGGAGAAGACATCAGGAATAGAGATTGTTTGGGTCCTGCTGGGTCTGTCTTGCTCTTGGTGTCCAGGTGATCTTTATCTATGAGCAGAGGCAGAGTCATTTGCACCTTTCTCCCCAACAGCTCTTTCCAAAGATGAACAGAGAGTGATTTTTGGGGGGTGATCTTTGGGCAAGGAATGCCATTACTTACACCAGAGTCACTTGGGATAATATTTATTACTGATAAGCTTTCATGGGGCAAGCTCAGGCAAAGGAGATCAAAACACTGCTTCAGGGCAGCCCATGACTTATAACTGCAGAAATGCCCACACCACAAAAAGTTAAATGCAAAGTGGAATATGAGTGTACAGGGCTTGACTCAGAAACTGCAAGATTTGGTGAGCTATTTTTATTTTACTTTGGAGTGTGTATGGGTCATATTCTACATAAGTGTGAGGGCTGGAAACACATTATGGATTGTTTGGGAGGGTTGTTTGGTTGTGGTTTTTTATGAGAACTCAACTTCTTAGATATTAACAGAATTTTTTTTTTAATAGCAGCACAGTGCAAAATTCAGAATGAAATTATGAGAACTAGCTGCATAGTAACTACTGCTCCGATTTCCACATCCAGCATTGCAAAAATGTTGATTAAAAGCTAGACAACTTTCTTCCACTCACCACATTTGGATCATTAAACAACCCAAATATCTTCATATATCAAATATCATCCAATATTAGTGGAAACCTTTTGACTGGCCTCTATTTGTTTCCTTGCTGGAATAAGTGGGTCAAGTACTCCACCCTTTCTTTTAAATAGACTTAAAATGCATCATTGAAGTTACTTGGAACAGGCTGCAGGGACTATCAGGAAAGGATTGACTGTAACAAAATCTTTGTGGGGTTAAAAACTGGGCAAGCTGGTCATTTAAACTCTGTGATGGGTCATTTGCCTGTAGCAAACCAACCTTTCCAAAAAACCAGCCTAATTGGGTGTTTCTACCTTAAGGGTGTTGCATGAGGGGTTCTGCTGTTGCTGGAAGATGCCCCATTGGAAATGCCTCCATAAAGCTTTTAAGGAGCCACCAACTCGGACAGGGTGGACTGCAGACTGGGATTTATTTAGTGAGAGGCGTGAAAAGCCAGCAATCCAGCCCAGCATTCCCTGGATTTTGTCTCTGGCACAGGAAGGGTTTGCATGTTTCCCGCTTGTGGCTTCTATTTTAGCCTGTGTTCATTGCTGGGATGCTTGGACACAGCTGTGCTGGTTCATTAACTGCCCAGCATGTCACTCAGCCCAAGCAAATGGCTTTGGGGTAGTGTTTTCCAATGACTCAAGGGGAGGGTAGACCTCTCTGTGAGGAAAGGAAGGTGTTGGTCTAGGAGGCATTTGATAATCTCCTGAGATACATTTAAAATTAGGAATGAAGAAGAAGACTCAAGCAGGAGCAAGACAGATTCCCACAGCAAGAAGGCTGGGACTCAAATGAACATTTTAGGAATAATACCCAGCCTTTGAGAAACCCTAATGAGGCATGACTCAAGACCACAAAGTGATCAATGAACCAATACTTCCCTTTGTGTTACAGCCAGTATCTGTAGTAGAGAGCTCACTGCTCCTGTGGTTTTCCCTGTAGGCTCAGAAGTGAACTGTTTGAGGATCCTAACTGGACACCAGAATGAGGGAAATGGATCTACAATATCCCCACCCTTTTCTGGTCATTACATCCTGCTCTCGGGTGAGAGCCATTCACAAAATTAGAGCATGCTCAAGCCTTGCCCTTGAATGCTTCTGTTTGGAAGGTGCCCTGCCCTGTTCCAGAAGCTGTGTCAGGGACGTGCTGAGCTGTGCAGCTGCTAGTTGGGTGCTGCTTCCAAAGAAACAGGGTCCACATCCTGCTGCAAGTGACTCATGCTGAGATCATCCCACTCAGGAAGACACAGAAGAAGTTGTCCCTCTTCCACCAGGGAGGACGTGTGGCAGGGAGGAGCAAAGCAGGTGCTGTGAGTGGGGAGGTTTGGGGCTTTTTTATGAAGAAAAAGAGACAGCCCCTAAGGACGATGCTGTTCTGCCAGGCCATGCTATGGCATCTATCACAGAGACAGCCCTTGGCCAGGGGCAGTCTGGGAGAAGCATCCCTGGCACGCTGGCATGCCTCTGCTCCTTCCCTGAGCTGTAACCCCTGCACTGCCCTGCCACAGCACTGCCTCCCTGCTCCTGCCTCCCCATGGGCACTAATACAACCCCTGGGGACTGCTCACTTCAGCCTTTCCATGGCTAGTCTCTGAAAGGCCACTATGGGCCTGGGTAGAGTCAGGGGCTGTGGATACTTGCCTTTAAATGCAGGAAATCCTCAAGACACCATGACAAGCACAAAGTCCCTGTGACTATTGCCATGCTGGTACCAACCCTATCTCAATAACCAGCTGTGGAAGCCACTCATCCTAAATATTTCCCAAGGCATCTAAAACTAATTCTAGTTTTAAAATCAGATTCAGGTTTAGGCCAGCAAGAAGTGAGCCCAGCAGCCCTAAAGCTGTCAGTTCAGCCCCCTACTGTGGCACAGCATTACTCAGCACAAACCATAGAGAGGTCTATCACTTATACACTCACGTCTACATCTCTACAAACACCTATGCTTAAGAAAATGAAAACTCTGTAGGCTTACTTCCAATCCATCCCTGTCTGCTTGTCATTGGGTTGTTCCAGCCTTTACTCTGCACCGTTACAGCTCTTCCCAATGGGATTCTCTGTAGTCACTTCCATGCACATGCACTCACACGTGCCTGCACCACACAGGCTGCTGACTCCTGCTCCTCCAGGCAGTCACTGCTGTTCCAATTGCCCACTGGAAACCCAGCCTGGCCCAAAAACTAAAGAGATTGACAAAAACACATTTCGCTGCTCTTCCTGCAAAAGTCTTGAACTCATGAAAGTTGAACACATGAAAGCAATCTGAGGTTAGCAGGTAATACAAAAACCACATGAAAGAGATAATTTAGCATTAGACACATGTTACCAGGAGCAGGTTGAAACTAATACAGGTTTTGCATTCAGGTCATAAAATACAGCCCTTACATTGCCTAATTAACGTGCCTTGATGGGGGAACAGCTACAAGTGCTTCAATGCTGACACAAGTTGAAAACACCCTTTTCCGTCACTCTTTTCACCCACTCTGTGAAAGAGATACTCATACCTGCAGGACAGACTCTGAATGGGTCAAAACCATTTTCTGTTCCCATTGCAGACCTACTGAAAGGCCAGACTAACAGGCTTGAATCCAAGCCCCCCAGCAATTGTATAACTGCTGTTTATCATTGCCATAACATACCTTCCAAAGCTGGTGCCAGTGATCCAGTTGGAGCACCAGAAGGGAGAGTGAATGGTCCCCAGCACTGCCCACTGGCTGTGGCTCTGGAACAGAGGGATGAGGGCAGAGATCATCCTCCAAGCAGCATTAAGGAACCTTTGTGGGATCTCTGTTCTGATCCTGGAGGAAATCACACACAGCCTGATGTTAGAAACATCTGCCTGTGGTTGACTTTAGCAGGATTCAACCATGTTACCGCTACTTTTATAGAACCCAAAGCACTCACTGTCACTTTAGGCCAGAAAAAAACCAACAAATTTCAAACAAGATGAAGTTCTGAAAACAGAGCTGTGTTGCACCTTTAAAAAGTGTGTTGGCAGAGGAACTGGGTTTACTTTGAAAGTTAGTTTGGTATGAAAGAGCTACACAGCAAAATTCTAAATCCCTTTAGAGAACAGAATGAAATAAAAGCAGATCTTTCATCTCTTAACACCTTGTCAGCAAAGTTCTCCTTCTTGGGGAAGACTTTTTTTCATTTGCGAAATTATTGTGCTTGTTTGCCAGTGAAGCTTTTCTAAGAACAACATAGCTGCTTTCTCACCCTGCCTCTCCCAACAAACCAACACTCCCTTCTGTAGGCCAAGCAGAAAATTCTTTCCCTTGGGGCCTGCAATGAAGCTCATACAAGTTTTTGGGAGAAAATTCTGCCCTGATGTAGAAGCCACATCCTTCTTTCCTCTCTCCCCTCCTTTTTAAGTTCCTGACTCTGACTTTCAAACTACTGTTCTAGCTGAAGTCCCAGAAATGGATTTGATTTGAGATATTTCTACTGGTGTGCTTTAAACAAAAATTATCAAGGGGCACTAAAAATATGAAGATCAATCCCCTATCAAGGGGCACTAAAAATATGAAGATCAATCAACTCAGAGTTAGACTGAAAAAGTCCCAGTGTGACTGATGGCCTGACTTGCCAGTGATGTTCTGGCAAACACAATTCAATTGATCTTGTGGTCTGCATTCAACTTAGGCTCTTAAAGAAAAATCTGGATGGAAATGTGAATATTAACCAAAACACACTATCACTGAGAAAGGTGCTATAGACATGCTGGGCTAGCAGTAAAGACCACAGAAGAAGACAGTCTATGTCCTATTTTTAACTCTTTATTCACCAGCCGAGAACAGCTGGAAGAATAGCAAAGGTATCACATACTGACCTTAATTAAGACAGTGATTCACCCTTTCTCTCTGCACACAAATGGAACAGCTTGGAGCTGGAAGGCTGACATGAAATTAGAGTTCTTTGGGTGAAGAGGTAATATTTGCCATGCAGGGCATCTTCTAAGGGAGAATATAGGGCTCCTGATAGACACATTATCCCAGAGAGCACACACAGTCATTAATCTCTTTTCCTGAAAACTTAGAGAAATACAAATATGAAAGGTATTGATTTTTGAAAAACTGGAAATCACAAGTTAATTTATCAGTTTATTCTGATCCTTATAGAAACAGGGCTTTCATCTGTCTAATTATACAATATATTTATTTTACAAAAAACCAAAATTTGTAACATCCAAAAAACTATTTTTTTATTCTTCCTTACCTGAGTTTCTTGTTCCAGGTGAAAAGTCCTTCCAGAACAGCTCCAGAAAGAATGTTTGTCTTGTAAGAATCAACGCAATGTATTTCAGTGTTATTTTTGCTTTGACTGGATCTTCACAAAGTTAATTTCAGCAGCAATCTTTTTTGACTAAAGAGACATGATATTGACAGTTTATTTTAAAAGGGAAAATTTCTTTCCAACTAATCCGAACCAAAGTCACTTCTTTATATAACAGAATATATTTTAAAATATATTATTAATGATATTTCTACTATTGCTCCACAAAGGTATCAAAAGTAATCATCCCACAACCTATCTTGAATCAACTGCTGATAACTAAAATATTTATATCACTTTACAGTCATGATACCAAAAAGCCTTCAGATGAAACAGGGAACTACATCTCCATCTACCACATTGATAAAGAGCTTTACAGAGAAAAAATGAACAAGAAGTACCCCTTAGAGTTCCTGGGGGATGGGATTTCAAAAGCCCAGCTTTGAAAGCAATTGAATAAACACACCTGTTCTGATGCCCAAAGAAAGCCAAGGGCCCTGTGTAGGTGTCAGCATGGAGAGCCTGGTGCAGGACCATAACCAGCTGTGGGTCCTTGTGCTGGGCTCTCTTCCACAGTCTGGGTAGGGATGGAAAAAGGGAAGTTTCTCCAATAAAAATGGGGAAAACTAGGAGTACAGAATCAACTTCAATCACAGCAGAGTCTGGGTCTTACAAAAGCAATCCTGGAGAAAGCTATATATAGACATGAAAGCAAGCAAAAAAACCTCCCTTGAAATAAAACATTTCAGATCAAGGCTTCAGCAAAATTTCCTTGCTTCACATCATCCTGGTCACAATGCTTTTCTGTAGGAGGAAGCAAAGTGGCCTCTATTTGTTAAACCCAGAGCTCAGAAAACAAAGCAGCCTAGTGGGGAAGTGGAGAAAACCACAGATCTGGTTTTATTTGAAGAGTTTCGAGTGGTCCTAGAGAAGGAGACCAGAAAGTAGTATTTCTAAAATGTCAATAACCCAAATTCAAGGCTCAGACATCCTCCAAACTTGAGGTTTGATCAAAGAATATTAGAATTCAATCCCAATTCAATGAACACTGAGATGTGCCATGCCCATTTCTGTTTTTAAGGGCTGGGAAAGATTTCAGGCAGACTTCTTTCTCACAGGGCATGCACAGTGTGGGCAGCAGAAAGGCAGAATTTCTCACTGTGCCACAGCCAATGAGCTTTTTTTTTGCAGCCCAAGAGGAATTCTTTCCTCAGAGAGGAAGGCAGGGAACAGCCAAGGCCACAGGGCACCACACAGACTGACTGGTAGTCAAAATTGGAAGGTCAGGCTCTGTTACAGGGAACATCAGGGGCAGGACCTGGCACCACAGAGATGGTTCTTCTCTTTCCTGATCTCCTGTGTCCATTTCACAGATGTTGGTGGATCCTTCTGCCAGACCATGACTTCAAGGAGGAAAGGAGTCTGACTCAAACTGTTCATTCAAGACCTCCTGCCCTGCCCCCTGCCAAAGGCTCTGTGCTCATATGTGAATTGTAAACATGGAGAAATGGGTTTGAAATTAACATTAGTCCCTAAGCTTTTCACATGGTCAAACAAAATCTCACATACAAATTCTTCCACAAATTCTTGCTTTTTCTATCCAATCCTACAGTGAAACTGAAGAATGGGGTTTAGCATCAATGACAGCAGAATTAGTATGCTGAAGGATTTTGTGTCTCTAGATCACGAACAGTTTGGAACTCTGATCTGTAAATTAACAGAGCCAGAGGGCAGCCATGGTCAGCTAGGTTTGACTTCTGAAAGGATGCCAGCAACAGGGCTGCTCTGAATGAATATCCTGCATGAACCTGAGTGTGGCTGATGGGAAAAGCATCCAATCTCTGCTGCAAATGATGGAATAAATCACAACCCTGGCTTTTACTCCAAGATTGGTTTCTGCTGTTAAATGTTGAAGACTTACATGCACCATGAACTTGTCCAACTTCTAACTACTAATTCTTAACACACTGTTGCCCAAAGAAGCTTCTGTTTCTTAATTTCTCTTCCTTATATAGCATACTTGAAACCCAGACTTCTCTTGACTTGTTGTTTGGTAAGCTGAGGGGATGGACTGCACTGAAAGGCGTTTGCCAATCCTCCAGTCATTCTTGTGGCTCCTCTCTGAAAGATCGCCAGGTTTTCAACATCCTTCTTTAATTGTGGGCACCACAACTGGATGGAATGTTCCCAAAGCAGTTGCACCAATGCCAAACACAGCAGTAAAGCAATCCCTGAGTATAGAGGCAGGGAATATCAAGCAGGCATTAGAAAGGCTCCAAGAATTGCTTTAGAACCTTTGGCCATGGCACTGGAGTGAGAGATGACACTCAGCCAGTTATGCACTTAGGCCCTCAATCATTTGCCAGATTGCTGTTTCTCAGCCCAGTCTATTCCATCTGGTGCATAGATCTCAGATTTTTAATTTCCTTTACCTGTAGGATCCTGAAAAGAGAAATTATTTGCTATTTCCATTCTACCAAAGGACCATGCTAAACTGGTCCTTCTGTCATCTGCGAACAGCAGCAGAGTGGAGTTCACCCCTTCTTACAGTCACTGCCACACCATTAAGCAGCTCAGTGCAACAAATGGATCCCACTAGGAACACAACTATTTGATGTATTTATACTTTAAACCTCTTTATAAATCCCACTTGGAAATTTGTAACTGAAACAGCTGGAATCCATCTGCTATTTCTTATTTGGAACTGTACCACTTGAGTTTATGAAAGAATATGTATGGGAGCAAGTTTAAGGCATACAGGAAGTTCTTCCATCAACATTAGTGTAATAATCACCCAGATAGATTTCTTTTTTTGAAATCCAACTGAAGCTGACCATAATTAATTTCCAAAAAAACCAGAACTAGATGGCTCTTCATATGATACATTGGTTTAGTATGTTATTCCTTATGTATTCCTTGCATATCCTTGAATTAATATTAATGTTAATTATTAATGATCATAGCAATCTATTTAAAATATTGATCTAAATTTAGATTTCTTTAGCCTCTGGAACTTGCCCAGTGTTTCTCATCAGAAATCAAAATAAAGACCTAGGGAGCTCTTTAGTTTTCTACCTCTAGGATTTGGAGTTAGAAAAACCCAGTGAGATTTGCATATGTAACTTTAAAACCTGATTAATATACTCCCAAGTACCAATGAAGTGAAAATTATTCCATTATCCAGAGAAAACATTCATCTTCTGTTTATTCATAAGATACAAAGAAGGTTCTTTTTGAGCCACTATTATCAATTTTACCACAACCAGCTAGCCAATTGAACTCCTATGGATTATTTCTTTTAAACTCTATTATCTTCTTTATTTATCTGATTTTCCAAGTAGGAATGTCCTAATCAGACCTTCTTTGAGGCACCAGCATTGAAGTCTAATTGGGCATTGGTGTGCAAAGTAGCAGAAGCAGTTTGCACACTTATGAAAACAAGGAAAGCAAGCATCCTAAAAAAACCCTGGTGCACAGCATTTTTTTGGGCCACAAATCTACCGTGAGTATTTCAATATTTTCTCACTCTCGAAAAGGCTCTAGGTTGCCTTTTGCCTCCCTGGTGGCAGCCCCACTCTGCACTGGTTTGGCTGCTGCCTCCCTGAAAACAGGGACTTCAGATTCCCAGCAGTCAGCTGCTGAGGGAGATGCCGAATTAAGTTTGTGATTCTACCGAAGGTCATTTTCTCCCCGTGTGCAGGCGAGCACAGCCCAAACAGATGCTATCGGCACCAGCAACAAATTATCTTCCTAGGCTTTGTAATTTCTGGAGAGTAGCAGGTTGCAGCAAGTCAATTTATAT
This sequence comes from Hylia prasina, assembly GCA_013397195.1. Taxonomy (NCBI): domain Eukaryota; kingdom Metazoa; phylum Chordata; class Aves; order Passeriformes; family Sylviidae; genus Hylia; species Hylia prasina. The sequence goes on along the minus strand of VYXD01011413.1, from coordinate 813,486 downwards.
TGAGGACGGAGAGGGAGGGAAGAAGAGGTTTTACAGGCATTAGCAAGCAATTTAGTGCAAGGGAAGAGGAAAGTGAATTGGAGTTAGACAACTACACTGTGAAAGAGTCATTATCTGTGTACCCATATTGCTGTTAGTGAGGGTACACAGCAAACCAGAGGTGGGGATATGGAGGTTTCACACCTGGAGGGAATTTGTGTTTTATGCTCAAGTGCAAAAAAATCCAGAGAGAACACGTGCATATGCTTGTAAATGTTTAAGGAGATGTAACTGTCCACATGAAATGAAGTTCCTTGCACCAGGACTTGGGGATATGCTGCAGCAGGAGGGGACAACCCACTCTTTGTTTGCTGTTTCCAAGAGAACAATTTTCTGTGGCGGAGATTCCAGTCCCAAAACCAGAGTGGTGACACAACTGCAGTGAGGAATCCTTTCACTGCTTCTCTGCAAGACTGGGAGAGCACATCTCCCTATATATATTTTAGATGCACAAATATTTTAGTCTATAGCACTATGCATAAGTACCTGCCCATAAATTGGCAGAACTGGCAGAAAGACATGGAAAAACTTTATAACAAAATGAGGAATGGATCTCCATGTTCCTAAAAGCCAATGTGGGGTCCCAGAGAACAAGACCTGCTCTATTTCTGTAACCCAGGCTGGTCTCTGCTATGTTCAGACAGAGCACACACACCTGTTTGTACCCAGAACTGTAAAATAAGCCCAGAAGTTTATGTAATTTCTCCAGATAAGGTACCCATTAAAGGCAAGTCTTACACCTCTGCTTTTAACCGTGGTATCTCTACACCCATTTCACACCAGCACACAAAGCCTGCACTGCTTTTTTATAATATTTTCCTCAGTGTTTTAAGAAGAAATCATATTTCTGATTGGGACTGGGGAACAGTGGAAACATTTGCTGAAATCTTATTTGCAGAAGACAGCAGACACACATTTCAAAACTAGTCTGTCTTTATCATCAAAGTGAAAGACACTATTTCAGCATTCCTCTGCTGAGATGGAAAGAAAAAACTGCCACACATCTCCATGCAGGTGACTCTTCCTACCTCTAGACTCAAGGGAACTGTACTTCCTTTCCCATGTGTCCTAGCAAAAATATATATATTCCAGCACTCTACTGCTCCAGCCCTGCTGTTTTCTACAGCTGTCAAGAAAATATCTGCAGATATTGATGAGTTTTGATGATTCATTCATATCAATCCACAGCTGCCTACATAATCTAGTATTAGCTTGCATTTGCCCAGACAAAAAAGGAAACTAATCTTACCAGTCCTGAAAGACTTCAGTACAAATGTAAGGAGGTAAGCTGCTCACAAAACTCAGAGATATAGACATTCCTTTAGTTTTTCTATACTAACACATTCATATTTTTAGTCTAGAGGAACACACAAAATGTAGGTATTAATTCAGTTTATTTAGTTATTTGGTAAACTTTGAGGGCTATATTAGAGTTTGAGACAAAAGATTTTAAAAACCCCCAGCCAATTGCAAAGCATTAAAATATTACTCTATGTTCCCTACATCATCCTTTAGGTACTTATGGGTTTCCACCTGTTGTCCTGGTCCCTCATTTCCCTTACCTGACAGAGCACAATGAAAATTCTATTGCCATTCTTTGATGTCCACTCAAGGTCTCCTAGGGGACATTGTAGACCAAGGGTTTCAGTGGAGCAGGACCAATCTTTCCTTCAAATGATTCAAGGGATTTCTCGTGCCTTCTCCTTTCCCCTATTAAATAATTGATTCAGAACAAAGAAACACATTCAATAAAGTAACTCAAACCTAAGAGTTCTCAACAATTTCGAGTTAGTAGCATTCCAAATTCCAGGACAGCTATTCACACAGAACTGAAAGCAATCGGTATAAATCTAGATTGTTTTATGAAGAGTCTGATGTCTCCTTTTCACTGCTGGGTAACTGTAATACAAACAAAATCAGGCTGCTGATTCTCTGATTTAGGAGCTTGCAACATTAGAAATTAAAGAATCCAGTCTCCTGACTCATTTCCATGCCTTTGGACTGCTATCAAACCTGGGTGGGTGCAGCATCTCATCCTTCTAGCATAATATTTACAATATTCTGCTATTCCTCCCTCAAGCACTGTTGTGGTTGCTGGATTTTTCAATTCCATTCAAAACAGGAGCAGTAGTTTTTCTTTCCTAATATGTGTTCATATTTTAGGCAAATCCAGTTGAAATGACCTGTGATTAGCTTTCAAGGGGCAGATCTATATGTTATGTTATCTTATGTACAAATCCCTACATTGTTCAACATTTTAAATGATGCTGAAAAAGAAATCTTAGCAGAGGGAGAAGTCCAAATATTCTCCCAAGAAGATTGGGCTAGCACATTTAAAGCACAAAAGTTTCCGTAGCCAAAACATTCACATCTGGATGCTTTTAACTTAGTCAGCATGGCCAGACACCCACTTGTATCTGGGCGTTGTGCAATTCCAGCATGAAACTCAAACTCATACCATGAATCCAGAAGCAGCAGCCTAACACTCTGCCCTCACACCCTTTCGTGTAAATCTTTGGTCCTGGAGAACTTCTTCCAGCTCTAGGGTTTGGAATAACTTGTTTTCAGACCAAAGCTGTCTTCTCCAAACCAAGTCCTGTATCCTGGCTGAGTTAGCTGGAGTTAAATCAGCACAAAACTAAAATAGCACAATGGAAAGTCAGGCTTACTGTTAAATCATGCTTCTATTTTTATCTGGCAAAGCACTTAAGCATGTGGTTGAGATGCAGAGAACTTAAGCATATGCTTAAGTTAGTCCTCTGTTTACATGCATTATTAACTCAAGGCTTATAAATATACTGATTTTGTGAATCTGGCTGAAATATTGTGATTTTTTTTTTTTTTTTAAAAAAAGGAACCACACAGTGCTGATCTCCAAATATAAAAAAAGATCCACAGGATCAGATGCAGAGACTTGTAATCAAGCAGGAAAAGCTGACTATCAGCAGTTGGGCCAAAAGCTCACACAAACCTACAGAAAGGAAAAGAAAAACTTCCAAGTGAACTGTGGGACAACACAAAGCAGGAAACAAATTTTGGAGTTAAGCACGTTCAACCTTAGTAGAATAGGGATACAAACATGGTGGTGCAGGTAAAGCCAAGCCTAATCTGGCCCAGCAGCTTACCTGCACATATGTCCAAAAGCAGATACTGAACAGACACAGGACACAGGCCACGCACAGAATGGTCACAGTCCTCCAGCTTCTGGTCATTTGCAGTTTAAGGACTTGAAGCAATGTCCAAGCCCACACAGGCCCTCGTGTTTAGTAGTCTCTGGTGAATGGATCCTACAGAATTTTGACTTATCCTCTCAAATTTATTTCATTTTGCAGTATCCAGTACCTGCCATCACTTCCACAATAAAATAATGAAAATACACTCCTTTTATTCAATGTCACTATCAATCTAGTTTCTTTAGCACCCTTAGTTCTTAGGTTGCAAAGAGAAAGGAATGGTCAGTTCCCATTCACCTCCTCCATAACACTCACAATTTTATGAGCCTCTGTCAAATGCTTCTTCAGATTTTAAGGCTGACAAGTATTACTTTATTTAACTTCCCCATTAAAAAAAGAGACATTTCACACTTCTAGCTACTCTTACTGCTCTTTTCTATGCTTTCTACTTGCAGTACATCTTTTTTTTTTTCAATTGAGTGACCAGTCCTTCATGCAGCAGCCAAGATGCAGGAACACTACAGGAAGATCCATATCTCTGTCTGTCTCCTCTACCTACTGCAGCAGCATAAGTTTTGTATATACTGCACAGGCATAACTTTTTTTATTTTGCTGTCAATTATTAAAAAAAACTCCAAAAAATTCTCTTCAATATTTATAGGACTTCTAGTACTTGTCTGACATTTCAGGAAAATGAGTAGTTGTGACATAATTAATAATTTTCCTGAGTACAGAAACCACAGAAAACATAGCAACATAGAGGCAAGAATGGTTGGGATTATTTTCCCCTGCGTTATATATGTATATTAACATTGACTTTTGTCTGCCACTGTATTTCCCAGTCTCTCAAGATCCTTGAGAAAAGGACCAAAAAAGTTTAGTTGTCACTGTGATAATGATTTTTTTGGCCTGAATGACTTTCCTGCTCTCCCTACTAATTCTTTTTTCAGGTAGTGCTGTTGAAGAATGTGGTTTCCCCTGCCCCAGAAACTCCACAAGGACTGCCCTCCCCTCCTCACCCCCTAAGGATCACTAAAAGGAACATGAATATTTTCTAGTGTGAAAATTGGCTAGTTACAGCTATCTTTTTCTTCATACCTTGCTCAGACTTTTTTAAAATCCAAGTAAAACCCGAAGCACACCATATTAAGTGTCACATGCTTTTCCAGATGCTTATTCATTCCTTTGAAGTTCTCCAGGGTTTGCAGTGAATGCCTTTAATTTACAAAGGTCACGTTAGCACATCCAAAATATATTGTATTTAGGTATGCTGCCACTAAATCTGTTGTAATTTCCTTTCAATTTTCCTGGTAGACAAGCCAGACTTGGGTCACCTGCAGGGTTTTTCATCCCTGCTGGAACACTTTTAAGGATTGGTGTCACATTAGTTACCTGTGCTGGGTAAGGTAACTGAGACTGACTGAATCCAAAAGTTTCACACCAGAGCAATTAGAACATTTGAGTGAATATCATTTGTCCTGGTGATTTGCTATTGTTCATTTCATTCATGCCTGTTTTAAAAGCCTTTCTGTTAACAATTCAATTCAGGACCATTCCTTGGCCTCAACCCTTGCAGGACTTTCCTGTTTGCTGTGCAGGCAGTGCCTGCTCTCAGTGGGTTTGCTGACCTCCCCTGCTCCTTCCACACCTTGAGCATTTGCTGAACCCACCAGACTGTCAGCTCTTGTCATATTTGAAGGAAATTTGTTACAATTTTCTATGGGTTTTGTGAGTCACTCCTCAAACTATTTTAGTTTGTGTCGCAATGGGTTTACATTTAACTTGTAAGAAATTATACTCCTCTCTGATTTCTTTGTTTAGGCATGATTTCCACTTTTTAGAGAACACCATTCTATTGTCCCTTTCTCCACTGTTTAACTGTAGTAACTTTTTGGAAGGGTTAGGTGAATTTTGGGAACTGGTATGTTTTCTCCACTATACAGGCATGGTACTTGCATTCTTAGTGTGTAAGAATGTAAGTACCATTCTTTCAGCGCCCAGAAAACAAAGCTTCTTTTATCACACACGTTAATTTACTTACTCATTAATGTTATTAAAATTAAATTTATTAATATTAAAATGCTTTTGAAATAAAAACAGTCATGGTCTTTGGGTTTTTCCTAATGTTACTATTCCTACTAAAGCACTGAAATTGACCATGTATGGTCACTATTGCCAAACCATTCTTCAGTGCAACAGCTATGATCTAGACAAGGTCTTAGTCAAAAATTACTTTTTTATTGGTCTGTTTAGAAATGTAAATTAAAATTTGCCCTTTATATCCTAAGTAGGATAAATCTTCTCCAGTCTGTTTTCTTGTATACTCTCCATTGCCTCTGATATTTTTAAGTATTTCATAGATATTTTCACTGCCATGGTCAGCTGTTTAAAAGAGTAAGTTTATTATAATGTGTTTCTTGATTTGGTGTGGCAACACCCAGTTCACAGAGAGTGGGTGGCAAATGATGATACAGATAATTGATTTATCTTATTGGACTCTGATTTCCAACAGACTGTGAGTCACTTCTCCAATGGCAAAGCCTGTTCCTGTTATTTCCACATCATGAGTATCCTGGTAGTGCAGTGTTGGTAATGATCAGCTTCTTTCAGTATGATTTCTTTGAGGCCAGTACAGTGAAATTCACCCATCCTCATCTTATATGCCCTCAATATTGCTAGGAAAGCACAGATACTTTTGGTTTTGGCCTGCGTGTGCCTGGTTTAACTGGGAATTTGCTTAGACTGTTGGATTATCTGAACATTATTGGCGGCTATTCTGTCCTGCCATGAAGGCACAGAAGGAAATTTCCCATCAGGATGAATGTGTTCATCTCCAGGACCTCATCTCAAATAATTTGGAAGACTCTCCCAGTGTTTGTTTTCATTTTCAGTGCCACCAACCTGGCTGGCCCCATTTCAGAAGACATCACCCCTTGCATCCATTTTTGAGCATCTCTCCTGTTTCTAAGATGTCTCTTCTGTTTCTTCCCACACCACTTCCTTAGACACACAATAGGTCTCTGATGGTCTGGGACATTTCTTGAGTGCTGTAATGGAGCTCCTGTTCTTTACCATCCTCTCCTATTACAATGTTATGTTTTGCCTCCAGGACCTCTCCCTTGTATTTCTTGGTGCTCACACAACCATGACCAGACATGATGCACAAGGAAGGTCACCAGCTCCTCTCCAGTACCCTCTCAAAGGCTGCCCAGACACCACAAGATAGAAAGGCCCCAGAGCACAGACAAACCACTACATGTTCCCTCCTGGCCTTGTATTCCCAGTTATCCATCCCACACAGCAGGCACAGCCTGCCTGTTCCTCCGCAGTGGGGCTGCGGTTCTGCCAGCATGTGTCTGGCTAAAGTGGATACACAAAGTTTCCTTCTGGCGAGAGAGAGGGGTCACATGGACAGTATCTTTTGCACACATGTTTACTCATTCAGCCTGAAACATGATTTTACAATTTGCCTCATTGTCTCCTAATTCAAGCACCAACAGCAAGTCAAGCCAATTTGCCCAACCAAATCTCTTCTAAATGTTCATTGTACATTCAGTGCCCAGAAAACAATGCTTCTTTTACCACACACGTAAAACTAGCACAAAAACAGGTGAACATGTGTTTTCCAGAGAGAAACCTTGATGCTTTTACTTCCTATCATCACAGTCCTCACTTTCCTGTGCTTAGGGAAGTTTTCTTCTATTTAGAAGCCAACCTTCTGGGGAACACAATTGTGGTTTTTACAATATTTTTATTTTCTAAAGGCTGACCCTGTGTTTAATTTGCAGAAAGCACATGGTACAGAACAGATCAAGGAGTTTGGCACAGAGGCAGGAGGTACCTTCAACCCTTGGTCAATTAAACAAGAAATGTAAAACCTGGCAAGTATTGCATTTAATCCTCTTTGCACCCCTTAGCCCCCTGCCAAGGATCAAAAGTACTTCTCTCCTTAAAAAGAATAAAAGATTTCAGAACACATCATCAACTCCTCCCTTCAGACTCAATACTGACAGTGTTATCTCCATACACAAAGCTTCTCCCCCTTCCTCCAGCTTGGCAACAAAACCCAAGCTCAATGAATATTTTATATGTGTGTGGTTAATGGAGCATTCTGGCTCCAGTCCATTAGGAACTTTACACAACGGTGTATTAACTGCTTCTCAGTGTAACATTTTGAGTCTGTCCAAAGGGGATGTGTGTTTGCCAGTTGAGCCAACACACTGTTATTGTCCTGTCAGCCTAGTTCCTGTCTTTGGTTAAAGAGCAGGGTCCCCTGCCACAGCAATTTGCCACCATTGTGCTCCCAGCAGCAACCCAAGAAGATTAGCTCAGCTCCAAGCTCTATTTTCCCCTTTGTGTTTTAAGGTCTGTATCTCATGCAGGGTGGGGAATGCCTGCAGTCTTTCCCCTTCAAAGATATACACAGAGATAAGCAGTCACATCACAGATTAGCATAAGGGTAAATATAAAGTAGTTGAGATCTTTAGTTCTAATGGAAATCAGGCCCCCAGATTTTTTCATCAGCTCTGAAATTGGTAGCCTTAATATCCACCTGACTGATTGAAAAAAAAAATGATAGCAGAATGACAACATTTGACAAAATAGTTATTACTCTCTCACTTTAAAAACCTCCTCTGATCCTTTGGGCCACCTCAAACAGAATATCCCCATCAAAACCAAAATCAGCACAAAGACATCTCAACAGTCAGATGGGAACAGGTCAGTCCCCTTCAAACAAGTGACACTGTAATTCTACCCTACACATAGACAATATCCATGGTAAATGGTAAAAAGAAGCAGGTGCTGGATTTCTCAGATGAAGAGCCCTCTGAGAGTTCGGGGTCTGGATCTGAATGTTCCCCTCTGCCTCCCAGACAGTTTGTGGAGCTTCCAAAGTGTGAATCATCCCAACCTAAGGCAGATGTCTGCAGTGGGTAAGGTGAATGGCATGGGCTGTTTATCACTCCTCACTGAGCAAAGAGGGAGTCTAGATGACAATCTTAAACTTTATGTCTAAGTTTTAGATAACTAAAATCAGGTGAGACGATTCCCAGCCCCAAGGTTTGCAGACTCATTACCATGTGAGCCGCAGACCCTGACAGATTGAGGGCAGAAAACAAGAAGATAAGAGAAGTGCTGATGTGAAGGACTGATCTCATTCCTTCCAGCCTGAAAGCAGAAAGAGCTGATGTTTCAGAAGGTGAAGTCCATCCTTTGCTCTTACATTGCTGAAGCACAGTGGAAGAAAGGGAACACCATTGCTGGGCTTGCCAGGATGCTGTAGTGCCTTCTATAACATCTGTGTGAGGCACTCACCACACACGTGGGGCTTGGGTGTTGCAGGCCCAGGGGAGCCAGGGAGGGACAGCTGGCCAAAATACAGATGAGGTGAAGGCTTTCAATAGGTAGGGAACAACTCTAGACAAATGGTTCCTCCTCACCCACCAGTGCCTGCACACCCATGACTTACCCAAAACAGACACTGGTGGAAGGCACTGGAGCTGAAAGATGTGGGGAAGGGTCTCTAAGACACATATTTAAGGGAAGCTCCATGCAAACTTTGAGGGAATTTTCCATTGCAAGGATTTGGAAGAAAAAGCAATGGTTTCCCCAAGTACACTGACAGGATCATCACATCTCATGTCACTTTTGAGAAAGGACAGGCACTACACAAATACAATCCAAAGCCATAAATCTGGCTGACCAGAAGCTCAGTTGCTTTGAATACAGCTCCGAAGTCAGGTTGTTTCCCTCTCCCAGAGGCACAGGCAGCAAATCAGTCATTCTACCAGTAGATAATCCAGTTACCAGCCCTCCCTCCTCTCCCTCCCAGATCCCTCAGTTCCCCCCACACCCCTCAGTGCTATCATCAATGGAAAGTTTCAGCGAATTAGCTGAAAACAAGCAAAGTGCCTAATTGACTGAAGAAGGGAAATGGCAACTTCCATCATCTCAAAAAGCTGCACCTTTCTCCTAGTCATCTCAAAGCTGAATAAAGGAATTAAAAACACAGCCTGGGGCAGCAGCAGAGATTTACAAGAAGCAGACATTAGTTCTAACTCTAAAGGCTGGGCGTGTTCCTGAGCCAGGAGGAGCAAACAGAGAAAGGGAGCAGAAACATAGAGTCTTTGCATTTAAAGAAGAGGAAGGAGAAGGGGGAAAAAAAACCCCAAAAATAAAACCAAAAAAAACTTATCAACAACCTTTAAGCCCTTCCTAATAAAACAAAGATCATCCTGGCAACATGAAATGCTACCCTATTTTGTTTATTTATCGACACAAAGAAAGAAGCAAGTTGGCACCTCAGAGGGTATTAAATCCTCGGTTTTTTGCTGACTGAATGACCTCAGCTGAAATATTTTCCATGACAAGAGCCCAGAAGACGCTGGCAGAGTGTCAGACAATAAGATTTTCAGAGTGTATTTACATTCTATCCATGGCCCCAGGCTGTTCCAAACCATAGGCAGGTGCTGCCTTTATCTGTACTTTGCTCACCTGGCTCCCTAGCAAAATATTCGGAGACCTGTGGCTCAGCTGCCTTAACTGTTTGCTGCCTGGTGCTCAGAAAGGTTCAGAGACATCTGGAATCCTGGCACACACAGATGATTGCCCCTGATTCCACTGATTGCCCCTCAAAGCTGACCACTGAGGGGTGTGTAAGGCACTCTTGCCAAAAAGCAGAGGGAAAACAGTGATGATGCAATGGTAGAAGACAGCTAAAAAACAAATGAATTCATGCTGAGAAAAGTGATACTTTTAAAAAAAGTAAAGGTGAAGGTGTTTTTTTCAAGGATGCACTGCATTTTCCATGACTTGGGATCTTTCAACTAGGTCTGGGTGGTTCTCTAAGATGCAACAGTCAAGATCCTGAAGAAGACCAGAGGCTGGGGTCAGAATTTTACAACTTCTAGCCTTGAAGTCTGTGCAGGACAATATTCCACTGTCAAGCAGAGGACAGTCAGCAACCCACATCTGTAAAGCAGTGGACAAAAGGGAGAGAGGCAAGCTAACCAAACAAAGAACCACAGTGTTCTACCTTTCAACTCCGTGCCACAAATTCCCTACATCACAGGCTTCCAGCTGCATTCTCCCCTAGACCAGCTCCTGACCTGGTCCTCAGCAAAACAATCTGTTCCACCCCTGCAGTGGAAATGGCTTCCTCCTTGCTCAGTTTAACTTGGCTTCTCTTTGTGCACAGCTCCTCTCTCTTGGGTAATAAGCCTCCAGGAGATGCTGTGAGAGGCTACGCCCTTCATACCGCCCGACCAGGAAGAATGATAATTGCACTTCTAACAGCACCATGTACAAGGCAGCCACCAAAGCAGAGGAAGCATGAATTAAAGCAGGATAAAAAGGAGGGGCTTTACTCTCTACCTAATAAGGTATTATTCATGCTTTTGGAAAGCTTCCTTGTAGAGAGATAAAAACAGACATAATGGGTATTCATAAGTAACTGCCTCTGGAAAAGGAAAGGCCTGCCTGCCATCTCACTCCCATTGTCATGCTGGGCTCACCTTCTACCTTCCCAACCTTCAGCTCCCTCTCCCTTTCCTACCTTCTTGCCATGTGTCCTTGTTTAACCTGTTTTGTACCCAAGTCAGCTCACCCTTGCCCTCATGCACGGCTCAGACCTGACCAGATCACACATCTTCACACCAGTTCCTCCAGTCCCATCACCTTTATCCAACCAAGGAAAACTTATTTTTTTCCTTTGTTCTTCCCTTTCTCTCATTCCTATTCTAACTGCAAAGTTCTTCAACTCAAATTCACTCCAAACCTACTGTGTGCAAACAATTTCCCCTTTCATACCCCTCCTCCAGCCCACACCCACCAGGTCACTCATGCCACCCCACACCTGAAAGGATGCAGACATCTGCAAACTGTGCTTGTAACTCTATTTCTGTATTTGTCTGGCCTCACTTTTCATCCAGGAAACAAAAATGTGACCTTACCCTCCAACAAATTTATCACAATAAACTTCCACTCATGAGCCCAAAACAGGGGTGAGTACTGAACATCTTCACAAAGGAAATTACCCACTGTTCACTTGCATGACCTGTCACTGTCACTGTCCTGTTTCAATCCACCTGGTTATTGTAGTGTGTGAGCACCTTTGCCATTTCTGAAGCTGTTCCATGCAAGCTGGGCAGGACTTGCCATGCTGGGAAGTGCAGCTCCAGGCACAAAACCAACCAAACAAAAAACAAACCCTGATTGTACTTTGCAAGGATTTTGGGTGCATGGCAAATGGACTCCTGGAGGAATTTTCAAAGGATACTAATAAAGTTAGACATATCAATCCCATCAGAGTCACATCAATTTGGGTATCCAAAGAGCCAAGGACCTTTGAAAGCTCTGTAGGCCTCTTCAGGCACTAAAATGCCTTTGGAAACAAGGCATGGAAACTGCAGTTAAGTGTTAAACGTTTAACCAGGTCCGTGGTCAGCCCTTTGGTGCCTATCCTGGGATAAGATCACATGCACACATACACTAAGACCACCACACAAGTAGATGTACAGAGAACTTTTCAAAGCTGTCCTTTCCCTGGCTCTGCCTTCCCAGCCATCATGACAGACTGGTTTAAAAAACAAACCACAACAACCAACCAAAAACCCCCTGACATCCAATCAACCAATCTGCAGACCTCCTGGGATGAAAAAAATATGCTATGAAGAGCTCCTCTCAGCTAGAACAGCAAGGATAAAAATGGAGGAAAACAGAAGACTAACCAGGTACTGCACATGATACCTGCCATCTTCCATTCTCAGCAGAAGCTCTGAGTAATGCCTGCAGTCTGTGTTACTGCCACTGTCCAACCCAAGGACATCTTTAAAACAATGCCTCATTGATAATCCTGTAAGGATTTTCAGCTCTGTCCTGCACAGCATTTTAATTACTCACACTGTTTCATGAGCTCAATCATTTACAGAAGGTATTTTCATCCCACTAATTGTATGTTTCCCAGAGGACTCAGCACAGTATTTCATGTACCCAGTACTATTAAATGCATTAGGAAAGTATCCACACTTCCAGAAGTCAAATTTTTTCATGCATGCATATGTTTTAGGAGTGGAAGAGGGCAAATCAGCTAAAGGAAAAATTTAGGCATTAAACAAAAAAGAAATTTCAACTGACAACTTTCAAGGAAAAAAAAAAATCCAACAGACAATATTCCAAATAATGCTACAATAGGCTCATTGAAATCAGCAGCAGGTCTGGAACCTGAAATCTCTAATGCTAATAGCATGCAGGTATACCCCTGTGCTGGGAAAAGCAATTTCATTAGTTAGTAGGTAAAGGTTACATCTGTATCCCCAGTGGCATCCAGCCTAGGAGCAATTCCCAGCCTCCCAGGACAGTTCAGAACATCTCCTGCCCACACCACCCAGGGCCAGCTTGGCTCCGGAGCAGAACAGCCACAATTGTGGCCCTTGGCCTTGTGGCCATAAGACACAATAGTTGCCTGTGTGTGTGCTTGAAGTCAACACACCTAAATTAATTTGGGAGCTGTGTGGCAGCCCACAAATGACTTTCCTGCCTGGCACTGAAGGGCTGTGCTGCAAGGGCTGCAGGAGGAGGGCAGTGGCAGGGTACAGCCACGGGCACAAGGTCTAGGATGGCACAGAAGGGCTGCAAGGGGCAGAGGGAAGCCAAACACACAGTGCTGTGCTGCTTTATAGGAGCAGTCCTGCAGGCCATTTTTTAGAGGAGTCTGGCTGGTTGACCCCAATGCCAGACACGGAAAAGCGCTGGGAGGCTGGGATGTCTGGCACGGGAGAGCCATGACATTTACTGCAGGTTGTCACCCTGAACAGGCAAACCACGAGAGGCAGAGACCCAGAGCTTCCAAATGCAGCAGCTAGAGCCATGTATTTTTAAGGAAGGAAAGAATGGAGGTTTCCAAGGGTATCTGTATAGAATATCTGAAAGGTAATAATTGTATCCTACTGCATTCCCTGGAGTGGTGGTAACGTCAGCCCTCCCCTCCGTGCCAAGGAAATTTAGACACAGCCCAAGGAGGAAACTGCAATTCTAGTGGAAAAAGGGCTGAGATCTGCCAAGTGCCTGGAGCTCACCACACTGGGAGGGGTATGGAGATACAGCAGGTGGGGGATCTATAGCCCAAAGGAGAATCCCTTTTCCAGCCCCTTCCTATTGGGTACAAAGTGCTCTAAAATGAAGGTAACATTCAGCCTTGTGTTCCATGATCCTGTAATGGTGGAAAAGGCTCACAAGTGCTGCCCCACAGATAAAGGCATTTGCACATGAGCTGGGTAGTGGCAACCCTCAGTGTAGATACTCTCACTTATGTGAAAGGTGGGTTTGGTACTGTGGTTCATAATAGGAGCTGTGAGCTGACCAGCCATAAATTATTGGATTGCTGTATGTCAGCTGTGACCTTCAGTCTTCATCAAAAGAAGTCTCTACAATGGTGATCTCTGGACTGTTGTGGCACGCAGATCCAGGGAGGTAAGTCTGGTTTACTCTGGCTCTTAGAAAATGAGAATCTGTGTCACAAAACACATTATCACAATTGGTATTAACCAGTAAACATCTTATTAGTTATCTCTGCAAAAATACCCAGGTGAAATAGTCCAGACAAGCCAGATGACCCCTACCTGCATAAGAAATGTCCATGCTGATAAGAGTTGGCTGCTCATGACATGAGAACATGCAGCAGTTCTTCCAGTGCTGAAGAAGAGACATCCTCCAGCAGCTCCTTTTGTTGCTCCTTATAAGTGTTTTTTGATGACAATTAAAGGTGATGGATCTTAGCATTAGATGGGAATTAAACTCAAAGGAGTTCCACCAACCAGAAACAAAAATAAGGACGAGACAATCCATTGGGAATTTTTGACTTCAGGTATGTTTCCTCTCAAAAAGGTATCACAGATTGCAAGGACAGGACCACCCAAACCAATTACCTCAAATACTGACCTGTGGATCCTGTCCTGACAGCAATTGTATCCTGAGAGAATTCACTTTCACTACCCACAATCCTGCAGCTTGGAACTCTCACCTGGCACATCTGACTGGGGTGGACCTAGGAATATTCCAAAAGTGGAGCTTTTACATCCCCCGCAGGGGTACAAAGCACAGAGCAAATGGTGTGACTCAGATACTGCCTGGAACACGTAATGAGGATATTAAACTGGATCATCATTTTATAGGTTACCTTATTTTTAATTGGGAAAAAAAAAAAAAGACGACACAGAAGCCAACCAACCTACATATTTGGCCTTCGGATGAATTTTTTTGTTTTATGTGACAGCTTTTTCCTCTATTTAAAAATTTGCATAAATACTGTCAAGACAGGACATGCATGGTAAAGAATATGCAAAATCCTGAGCTAAGCCCAGCTGCCTCTCCCACTGTGCTGTGCCAGGACAGAGCAGTGGGGCTAAGACTGGGGGCACCCTTCCTCCTGCATGTCACTAGGTCAGGGACATGGTCCTGCTGGCACACAGCCCTTCAAGGGAATCGCTCTTGACAGACCCCACACAGAAAGCTCAGTTTGGGTTCACTCTGCCCTTCTCCTGGTGGTGAAGGGGGATTTGCTTATTCTCCTGTGGAAATTGAGCGTGAGATGCTTCAATGTGACCTCCCCTGCCGAGAGGGGAGAGCAGGCAGGGAAAGCACAGCAGGGAAAGTTGAGGATGCTGGAAGGAACGTGAGGTTGTGCCGACCCACACTAAGGCACCCTGCGTGACTTCACGAAGAATTAATTCAGCTCGTGCAAACTCCCAGGCAGACACTTGTGGTTCAGGGAGATTTATCTCTGCTAACAGGATTAGGAAAGGTTTAAGCTAAACCAAAAGAGAAGAATGCACACAAGCACATTCACAGCTTAGAAAACAAACAAACACCAAGCAGATCTGCCTTTAGACATGGCCAAAGCAAGCAGAGCTCCCTTCCCAGCAGCCCTCGGCACACAGAGCATGTTATCTAATGCCATCCTCTCTGCTGCTTTTCCTGCTGCACCCCTACCTCACCACCCACCCAGAACAGAAAATTGCTGCACTTTACACCTACATGCTGCTAAATAACTTACCTCACTCCAGAATTTGGCCCAAGTAGCCACACTGGAATATGAAGAGCTGTGCAAAACAGCTGTGGTTTTTTTGTTTTGGTTTGGTTTTTTCCCCCTCTAAGAGGGCACTGGGCAGCAGAGTGTGCCTGAGGTATGAAAGCCTGGCATTGTGCTGCAGTAGGAAGAGACAAAGGCAAAACAGAGAGAGGCACCAGCTGCTACCTTCAGCACAAGGAGGCCATTGCTCAAACCAGGCATCACCAAGGCTTCCAAAATCCCTACTGGTGGGAAAACACTTCCCATTTAACCAGTCCCTTTACAGTGAGGACACTTGCACAGGTTAATTTGCTGCCTGCCCCAGTACTGCTGCCATCTGTCCTGAGCTCCGCAGCAGTTCAGCTGGAGCGACCCAGCAGGGAAAGCAAAGTTTACTGCATCCTCCTGGAAGGGCAGGGTGGGTCTCCATCTGCAGGGTGTGGTTGCTTTGAGATGGAATTTGGTTGGGACTTTGGGCTAATAGCAGCAGTCCCATGATGTTCATTCTGGAAAGGTGAGGATGTTGGGTTTACATTTTTTCCAAAAGGTTAGGAGTTGTGGTGAGCCTAATCATTCTGGCATGTCAGCCTGAGCTACCTAGGGGTAAGAGCACCACCTTCTGAATTACCAAGTCAAATTGACTGTAGCAATCAACTTCTCCTTCTAAATCCCCATCCAAAAACAAACAGGCCCAACCCTGCTTAATGTATGAGATCATAGCCCAAGGCAGTGTAGCTCCCTGAGACCTCACTGCCTCACCCATCATCTACAAACAGCAGTTGTGCAGGGAAGGTATGGATCTCTCCCTGATTTTACATACTCAGAGATCTCAGACCAATGACATAAGCCCACTGGAAAGTGCCTGCAGCACCTCTCTGAGGTGGTAGGGAACCAGCAGAGCCATGGAAATAAGGGCAGAGCAGGTGAGCCATCAGGATCGTGTCCTGTGCAGACCTCTAACCTCTTCTGGCTGGCTCGGAGTGAAAACCTCTTGCCCAAACTGGTGTTTGTCATTCAAAGCTGTCTTTTGTGAACCTTGCCACACCAATGCTTTGCTGCTACTCAGTTCTACTCAGGGTAACATATTCATCTTCTCATCATCACCTTAGAACAGATTTGCATTGTTAAATTGTTAGAAGAAATTGGTTTTCCTGTGGTATCTTCAAATCAAAGCTGCTGGAGCTGGAGAGCTTTCTTCTGTTAAGGCACGTTACTAACCTTTAATGGGTTTCTCAAATGCTTAATCCATACCTTTCAATTTATAAATCATAGTCTTATTGTCCTGCAGTTCATGCCTGGGCCGTCATGGAAGCAAAAATTTTTGTTGACATTTTCTTGAATCTGGCCTTTCCATAGCATTGGTTCTCTGACATCAATGCAGGAATCTTCACCCCTGCTAACAGAACTAACTTCATTGATCCATACCTTACCTGTGACAAAACAGAGGTATGACAAGCTGCAGAGGGTCGTGACAGGTCAGGCTGGGACTCTACTTGTACATGATATCAGAAGGTCTGAGCTGATGTCAGCTGGTCTGAACTCTGGACCCAAGACAGCTCTTTAACTACTTTCTACCAGCTTTTTTTTTTTTTCCCATGAGATGCTTTCATGAAACAGAAAGAATAGGAGAAAAATAACTCTTAATCTCCTAAACAGAGCAGAAGCTTTGTACACCTGATAAACATTTCATAAGTCACATCATCTTGGGTGTTCTGCTTGACAGCCTTGATCCTGGAAATTAGTTCCATTCAATAGTTTCATAAAGGAAATCACATTAATTAATTGACAATATGTATGCCACTTCTGCAGGCAAAAAAAAACCCGCTAAGATGAGCTGACATTATATAGAAGAGCAGATCAAAAGTCAAAATCACCTTGATAATTTGTGAAAATTGGGGGTGGGGAGGTTTAATTTAGTAAAAATCAGTGCAAGATACTATGCTTGTAAAGACATCCTGCCTGCCTGCTCAGCACAGGTAAGCTCTTGACCCGTGGATTGCCTGTGGCCTCACTCACCCTTCAAGAAAGATGTGGACAGATCACAGAGTCCAGGGAAAAGAAATTTAAGAAACACCATCTCCAGCAAACACATGAGCTGGGTGTTTAGGCAAGGAGAGAGCTGGTTACAGGGAGCAAGAGGGACTTGTTAACTGTGTGAAAGGCCATGCAAGAAAAGGCTTCCAATCAGCCCTCCTTCAGTAGCTGTGTGAAAAATTCACTTTCAATCCCTGGACCTCTTTCTGTAACAATTGCATGCATTATGGTTAACAAAAAAGCTTGAAATATAATTTAAGGGTAATCTAAAGGTTAAAAAACCACAAAAACACCTAACTGAAAATGTTTGTGTTATGTCATGATTTGGCTCATACTGGATGGGAAGATCCAGAATTTTTGATCACCATTTGGCAATGCTTACTTGCTTCCCTAAAGGGTTTTTAAATGGCACCAACATTTTCTCAACCATGTTATCTCCTCCCATTGTCTATATTTTCACTGACATGGCTATCTTGAGCCTTGAGAAGCTTTCCAAAGCACCCAGGCTGCACAGGGGGATGGAGCCCCTCTCCCTATTTTATTGCAACTCAGCATCAAATTTCTCCTTTTCTCCTTATCTCCCTGCAGCACTTTCTAAAACTCAATCTGATTTGTTCTGCACTGACCTATGTAGGTCTTGCAGTGCTCTTCACCTCCCAGATTTCACTCTCTGTGCCCTGCAAGCATCAACACCCAGAGTAAATTTTCCTTCCAGCTAGGAGCTTGGCTTTCTCTCAGAGCAGTCTCATTTTCCTACCTTCATGCACACTTGCATTTCCTTAATCAAGAGCATGAACTTCCATTAAACAGGAGGGTTTAAATGACAAGAGTTAAAGTAATTTTTTTAATCTATTCTCATTCAGTAGGTGCCCTATTTCCCTGCAGACTGGGCACAGTCTCCAGCCTATTCACAAAGCTGTGCTCTTACTGACACCAGCATCTCATTTTTATCCTGATTTTCAGCTCCTTGTAGACAAAAGAAAAAATAGCAACTTGTGTGGGTCACATCTAAAACCACGTGCATAAGTTCAAAGATAATGAGCCTTTTAGTTGCTAAATGCTGTGCAAAGCACACATTTAACAGCTAAAACTGATTTTAATCTTTACTTAATTCTTTTGCCAGAGAGTCCCATTCATAGTGAGGCAGCTGTCTAAATATCTCAGCCCCTTGGGGTGAGGAGACACGGGAGCCTTTTGCAATGCTCGTGGGTGACCTCAGCTGGCTTCTCACACCAAGAGCTGCTTCCAACTCCTTTGGGGCAGAGGATGCCAGTGGGGCTAGAAACCCCAGGAAATGGTTTATCTGTGAAGGGCAAAACTTCTCTCTTCCCTTCGTTTGGGTAGCCCATAATAAAGTTGTAACAGAAATTTGGGTAGTGAGAGTGGCCAGATGAATGCAGAGTGATGGTCAGATTACTAAGGAAGTACATGGATTTACAACCCACTGCCTTCACACTGGCCAGGCACGAAACCATCAGTCACTGCATCAGTAAAAAGAGTCTCCCCTTGAGTCAAAAAGGCTCTGAACAGCCAGAGGACAACTGCAAAACAGTCACATGACTATACCCAAAATTCTGGGGTTTGGCTATTTTTTCCTTCATAACACCTTGTCTAAGCTTTGCCATGCCAGAAGTGCCTGCTTGCAATTACACTCCTTAAAATAAGTAAATAAATAATTTTTTTCAATCATCTCGAATTGCCTTCTGTGTCATGTGATTAGACATTAGTGTTCTCTACATCCAGGAGTGTGCACACACATACACAAGGGGATGACACCAGGACCCAACAAAAAAAATCAACCAATCCTCTCTCTGCAACAGGCACTACCCTATCCCAAGGTTCATTTACCTCAGTGTCTTAATATTCTCCAATATTTAGGGAACCAAGGCATTAGTGTGTAATCAGATGATACTCCTGCATATGGGATATATAAGGCACTGAGATGGGAAGGAGCTGAACAATACAATATGCCTGTGTCCGTGGTGTGATGAGAAAATGTGCTTTGCTCCTTCTCAAAAAAGCTGGTGCAGTCCTCAGCTCCAGACCAAGGCTAATTATCACCAAGGATTAAAATGCTTATTATGTTTTGATTTTTATTTTTGCTTGACCAATTTCTCTCTTACTGGCCCTTGGGTTTTAAAATATAGGAAGTGGCATAAAAACTGCATTATTTTCAATACGTTCCTGACACCTAATCAGGCAAGGGTTTCCATTACAATTGCTGGCTAGTTCTTTTCTCCCCCAGAGCCTGGGAAACCATGGTCTTGTGTGAGGAAAGGAGATGAGAACCATGAAACAGAGCTTGGAGAGGACACAAATTGCAAGAGACATTTGGAAAGCAAACAGTCACAACACAAGATTTTCCTTTCCTTTTCTGTGTTCAGACAGTCTAAATTGTCAGTCAGTCCCTCTGCCAAATATTTCCCAATGGGTGGCTCTCTGTGGCTCCCTGCTCAACGCCACACTCAGGGATTTACAAAAAATTCAAAGCCTGACTAATGTTAGGGGGTTTTATTTATCTCCCCTTTACCTGGGCTGTGCAGTCAGCTGATAGACTGCACAGCACTTTGAAGTGAGAAAGCTCTAGACAGAGGAGTATTAGAGTTAGTAATGAAAATTAACATGAAGAAAAGGCTTTTTAAATTTTCTATCAGGTTCCCTATGAATGCAGTATCTCCAGGTCTAAAAGCGTGTTAGCACACACAAGAATTATAAAAGACTGATCTTGAATAAAGAGCTAATAGGACTCAGAAATCACACCCCGGAAATAATATAAAGGCTTGTCTAGGAACAGAGATACAAAAATAATAACAAATCCATTTGGGACCCTTCAGGCTTGCCTCCAGGCCTTACAGTCACCTTCCTAAGAGTTCACACCCACAATACCATTATATAAGCCCTCCTATCAAACAAAACCCAGTCTATCACAAGACAGGTAGTAAAAACATGACAGTTTTGTCCTCAACATTGTTACTTTTCCCAATTTGATATCCCTTCTCCCAGCTTGTTCATCCAGGAAACTCTACCTTTTCCTTGTAGAGTAAAGCTGGTGGTTACTGAAAGCCTCCTACAGCTCACCAATGGTCTCAGCATTTCAGGACACAGCTTCAGATCAATGTTCTCAGCTGGAAGGATAAAAATACAAATAAATCAAACCACAACCAAAAAAAACCCACCAGCCTCTGGCAACCCAGAAGAAAGCTTATAGTCATTACATTCATCTGCAGGATGTGCTTACTGAATTCCCTTATTAAGCAATCATCAAACATTGATAGGAATTTTTTTGCAGGAAATGGAAGTACAATGTGTTCATTAAAAAAAAAAACAACCAAACAAACAAAAAACACAACACCAATAGAGCAGGCAGCCAGTTTAAGCTGCTTGACATTTCAGGAAATTAAGTTATACTGTGGTCCCAGCTTATAAATTCAGCAAGACCCACGGGAGAACTCCTTGGAGACCTGCTGTGCTTTCCTTTCAACAGTGATGGCCACACAGGCTAATTGAGGGCAGCAGCCACGTGCTCTGCCACAGCCCTCCTGCTGCCCTTCCTCTCTCCCAGCAGCTCTCCCTGCTCACAGTCTGCTTGCTCCAGCCAGCTTTCTCCTTTAGCTGCTGAGCATGCTCTTCTGGGGGAAAGGAGATAAAAAAAAAATAATATTTGGAAGATCAAAAAAAAATCCAGTGTAAATAATAAAGTTTCAGAGAAAACCTCGGGCCTCTGTCAGACAGCTGAATGTATTTTTGGGGTGCAAAGTTCAAAGCCCAAAGCATCTCACCCCTGGATGGCAGATGACATTGGAGTTGCAGGTATTACAAGTACAGACTGGAGATCCAGGGTCAGGCACTGAAGCTCACAATCTGAACAGATTTATAGGCTGTTTTTGTCCACATCTTTGCCAAAAGGGCAGAAAGGAGGAGGTTGAGCAACAGCAGTACATGGGCCAGCTGTGTGGGAGATGAATAGACAGCCACCCTGGAATGGTGGGAGCAGCCACCAAGGCATGGTTCCAGCCTATTCCTCGTGGAATTTCTGCTGATAGAAAGGGACAGGCAGTGAGCCACCTCCTAGGGAAACATCTTCTTCTTTACCTGAGACAAGGCTGAAGCTGTGAGCTGCCACTTGTGGGCCTGAGTCCCAAAGTGCTCTCACCTGCTATGGTGGCAAGAGAAACACAGCTACAGCAGGGACAACACACCCCTCCTTGCTGAGGGGGACAGAGAGAAGGGATGTCTGGGGGCGCCTGGGACCATGTCCAGGCAGCCTCTCTCTCAGGGGAGTGACACATGTGCTCTGATGGTTGAAATTTGCTTTAAGCACAGGTAGAAGGACCAAATCCAGTTGCCATCACTCTTGGAGCTCTCCACGTTTTCACATCCAAAAGGCCCAGATGATCTTTGAAAGCTTGCAGGATTGCAGCCAGTTGCTACTATTCTCAGTTAAAGGTACCTCTAGGGTGTCACAAAGGGAACCACTTTTTCCTGTCCATCTGGTGTGTGCTGAGGGTTTCTTTCAGCCCACTGAAGTGATCAGGACTTGCAGGATGTGGCTTTGGACTGATTTGGGAAGGGCAGCTCCCTCACTACTGCTATACTGTGTAGACAGCCTGGCTAAGGGCAACTTCCATACCCAGCTCAGTCTTCAATCTGTGTGTGACATCAGGCAGGCAGAAAAAACAGAGTCCTGAGGAGCAAACAACCTGTTTGAGATCACCCAGCTGGTCAAGAGAGGATCAGGAAGCCGTCAGTGCCTCCCTGTCCCCATCATTCTGGCAAAGCCCTATTCGTGAAAGAGGAACAGTCAGGGATGAATCAAACTCAGCATACGCTGCCCAGTGAAGGATTATAAGACTGTAAAACAAGCCAGCTACAGACCAGCCTAACCAAGGAGTAGCCAAAAACTTTTGTGGAAGGGCCACTGAGGAAGGGCCCATCATATTTCAACCCCAGTAACATCTGCTCAATCATCTGCAATGTGATCCTACAGAAAAGTCATGCAAAGGTAAAATGCGTAATTAAAACACTAATGCTGCAAGCATTCACCTCCATGTAGGTGTGGAAACCTTCAAGTTTCCTTTTTATTATACGGACAGGATCCTGCTTTTCATTGGCACAATAGAAAATAGCCACAAAAATTCCACATACACAGCATCAGGCCCCGCGACCAGCCTCGACATGCAGAGCGTCAGTAATAAAACACACCCCTACGGGGATTTAGCACTTTGGCTTGTGCTCAGCTGAGGGACTTGGGCAGGACTTTTGCTCTTCAGACATTAAAAAAATATTAATTATAATCAGCTCTGTCATTATTCCAATCCCTGCATCCCCCCTTCCCAGTTAGCAAATGGAAGAGGAGCCACTTGCTGATGGGATTGTGGGTTTGCACGAACAAGATGGGGCTCTGTGTGTGTGTACTGCATTTGCCCTGGAAATCAAACAGCAGCTCCAGCAAGGGCATCCTGGGAAGGGCCCTCAGGTGCCAAAAGAGAAATTCAGGGAAATGTTCCTTTATTAAAACAATTGCAACAGCTGCTGCTGGTACTTCCTTATGCATACATGCAGGCACCCCTCCTTCCTGTCCATCACACACATCCCCTCTGCCTCACACACTCTTGCACAACCAGACAAAGCAGTTTTCAACTTCAATCTATGCAGGACCCACAGCCCTTCTCTTACCAACCTACAATCCCTGGTGCATTTGTCCTCCTCAGCCCTACCCTTCCCAATAAACATCCTGCCCTGTCTTACCCACAGGAGTCCCCAAAGTGTACACACCAGTAGTTTTGCAGTGGTACCATAACAGGCATGGTAGCCAAAACGGCAGGCCAGAGAGTGGACGAGGTCTGAGAAGGCCAGCCAAGGCAAGGACATCTCAGGGATTCCTGAAATTATCTCCTTTCCTATAGACTACCTTTTACGCCCTTTCTGTCTCTTCCCATAAACTGCAGTGGTGGTGTCCTGCAGCACTCACTAATCAGTGGTTACACGAGGGGTCATGCACCAAAGTTTGAGAATTAGCTCTTTGCCAAACACCTCCCCATAAAGGTGTGCAAATCTGCTTCCACAACACCTGGAAACTTTCTCCTTTAGGGTCCTATTTAGACTAGTTGCAAGGTGCAATTCCTGATTTTCCACTACACCCTTCCACTGCACTATCACTTTCTCCTTCCAGCTCTACTCCATCCACCAGCTATGCTGCTTTGGCCTTTTATATGGTTTCTAGTCCTAAATCTTGACAGGGATGGTCTCCTTCGTGTTGGGGCAACCAAAATCAACACCTTTGTAGCTGTCTGTGCAGTGTCTACCAATATGGGCCTGTCATCCACATCTTAAGCTTTCAAGAAAGAAACTGCAAACCCATAACACCAAGGGCCACGTAACTATTTTGTCTTTCATTGAAAAGCCTGCAAAGAGGCAGGAAAATGCAGACACACTGGTGTACCTCCCTTGTCTTACACATACTCCCCTCCTTTACAGCTTACCTGCATTGCAAATAAAGTTTGGGAAGAGCATGAGACTCCAGGCAGGACCACTGAGCAGGCCAGGCCATCCCTGGACATGCTGCATGGTGCCAAACATCTGTGCTTCCCACAGCTGGCTGCAGGGCTTGATCTGTAATTGATCCAGGTGGACAACTATGAGAAAGATTGGGCTCCAACACAGGATGGGGGAAGAGTAGAGATACACAGGGCTGGAGCCCAGCAGAAAACCCTGCTGGCATCATTTTCACCTTCAGTGCTGCTGCTGCTCACACCTTCACCTGGCCATGCACCCTGCCGTGGTCAAACAGGTACCCAATGCTGCTCTTCAGGTCTGTTCTGCCTTTGCTTTGTGCAGGTGCTGGCAACCACACTTACACCAAAGCCAGGCAAAATCCAGCCTATCCTGGAGAGCACTGCTCCGAGGTGATGCCTGGAGGCTACATTTCACCTTGCAGGCACACCCTGCAACAGGGCACTGTGAGGCTACAACACATGTGGCAGAAGTCATCTTGCTCAAGGAAGAAGCTGACTTTTCTTATTCTCCATAGCTGGTTCATCCACAACAATGGCTTGTTCCTGCTCCAACCATCTCTTTCTTCATTTTGGGTACACTAGGAGAAGCAAGACTGCGTGTTCCTGGTAATTCCCATTTAAGAAAGATGCCCTCTTTTTTTTCACACAGATGCCAGCAGGCTCTACCACCAGAAACAGAAGGACATTCTTATCAAGAATCTGACTGATTAAGAAGAAATTTGAATTTCAAGCACTTTTCTAGTTAGACTTGTTTGGGACAAATCACTGCAACTCATTATGCCTTAACTTCTTCATATGGAAATTGGAGGGATATGACTTCTCAAGCTCATAAAAACCTAAAAGGGACAAGGGTGAAATGGTTGCTAATAAAGTTCCCACTTGCCTCAGCAGCATCTGTCCAAAAGTAACTGATATCCATCTAGCCTTGGTAAAAAAGAGGTCAACAAGCAGACAGAAAACTCTTTGACCTGCAAGACAGCCACCCTTCTGTCAATGGAGGCTTGCAAAATGCTCAGCCACCTTTAACCACCACCCTTCAGCTCTGACACATGAAGAAGGGTAAAAGCACATGCACCAGGCTCATACTGGGCAGCATAGAGGTCTCTCAGAAACACGACACCTAGATGGGCAAAGCATTAATGTCTGAGAAATGTTTCTGTAGGGGCAGAAGACTGGATGGAGCTGTGAAAGATCAGCTCAGCAGCTCAGCCCGTTGCCCAAAATAATCAGGTGGTGGCATGTGGGCTCCTCCCCCACCAAGCCCACCAGCAAACGCCCCAGCAATCCCAGCACACACTCACCCCATCACCACGCTTTGCTCATTGGTGGTGGGCAGCACCCCACCCTGAGAAAACATGGGGCGTTCTTGGCACTTTGCACTGCAGGCAAGGTCATCAGACACAGTGACAGATTCTTTGCCTGCCATATCCACGGAGGAATGCAGGGGAATATGATCCTGCCCTGAGCAAGTGCCAAGTTTGATTAGGGCTGATTGCTCCAAGGTCCTTCCTGTGAGGATCTTGCAAAGAGGGAGTTGCTTGCCACCCATAATAAGCCCAAAGGCAAGACATGAAGGTTTCAGAGGGTTTTGGCCAAGTCTCCCAAAAATATAAAGGAGAGTGGCAGAGCCCACAAGAACAGACAACCTTTCAGTAGGAAGTACAGTGGAAAATGACACTTCTCCCAATGCCCTACAACCCAGCGTGCATAACCCACCACAAATGGGCATGGCAGAGCCTTACAAGAATCCCTTGCAACTTGGCACTAATTTGGCCCTTGGGAACAGGGAAACTTTGGCCTGTTCCAAAATGATCCGCCTGACACAAGGCTCAAATAGTTGGCTGAGCAGAGCTGGGATCCACCCTCATTCTCCTTCAGTCACTCTCTGTGGGACTTTGAATAGGTCCTGCCTCCTCTACTCTCTGCTTCAGTTTTCCACTGAGGACAACTGCCCTTTCTCACTTCAGCAGAGAGTGGTGCCTAAATGCATTAACTGAAAGGATACCCCAGTGTCATGGGGATGGCCTCGCCTCACCCCAGCCAGCTCTGGGGCACACATCTCATAAAGATTTCCCTCCTTTTGCTCTGCAGCAGCACAGAAATGCTATCACAGATGCCTCAGAGGTCTGCTGAGGCCCATGGGACTTCAGAGAGCAGAGCCAAGTCAATGTACAAGGCCCCCATGGTGCTTCTGTACCTCCGACAGTCCTAGAAACTGGGAGATCCACCTTGGCAAAGGTGCCCACAAAATGACAGCTCATTTCCAAATTATATGTATTTTTCCCTGCGTGCAAAATGCATATCAGTTTTTATGCGTTGCCTTTCTTCTCCCTGTGATGGAAACCCACCCTGCTTCAGCCAGAAAACAACGAAGAAAACTACAGAGGCAGCAAACATTAACCAAATCCTGTCCTAAAGCCTCCCCACACATACATTTTTCCCCTCTACCATCTGTTTTGCAAATGCAACAAACTAAACTAAATAAGCTCCTGGTAGCTAAATTCCCTGCATCTCTGAAAGCACATGGATCCCTGTGCCAAAGTAAACAATCTCAGGGGGAGTTTACATACAACAAGTGAACTAATTTCATAGTAAACAGAGGAACAACAAATTGGTTCAAAGCCTGCCATGGTACGTTCTGTGGAAACATCCCCAGCAAGGAAAGGAGAAAAATAACCATAGTGGGACGTTCAGTGCATACCCAGCCTGGCACCTTTACCTTCAAACTAGCCTAGGAAGTACAAACCTACTCTTCCTACAGGTCTCACACAGACTATTGCCAATCAGATTCTTGCTATTGCTGCAGGTTTAGTAGCAGTGCAATGCAAAAGGTAACAAAGGTGATCCATTCCAAAAATCAACAGAGGGAGAAGGGATGATGTGGCTGTGTCATCCTGGAGCATGGGAGGACTGGTTATGGGCTGGTTGAGAGCTGCATCTGGTGCAGGAAGCTATTGCAGCACAATGTCCATGCATCCATTCACACCAACATGGTGGTACAGTGATAGGGGGCAAAAAGGAAGAGAAAGAAGTGTGTTTTCCTCACATGAAGATTTCTTTTTCCTTGGGTTCATGTGCATGCACCAAACTCTGGGATATTAACAAGTATCCAATAACCCAACACAAAACAATCACCAGACTGAGAGTAGAAGAGGCTGGGGAGTGGAAAGATGAGCTCCCACTTCCATAGAGGACTGGAGTTGGCCTGGCCTTAACTCTGATATTTCCCAAGTCTCCTTTGGGAAAAGTCCTAGAGCCACAGCTCCATCTGGAGTCTCAGATTTGGCTAAATGCAGGCTGAGGACATCTCCACATAGACTGGTCTAGAAATCCTACCTGAAGTTTGACTTTAGGGGCTCAGGACTGGAGATTCACTCTTTCAATACAGCAGCCACCAAATTCAGCTCTTTATAAAGATACGCTCTGATGTGCCCTAGGTGAATTCAGATGAAACCTCAAGCTTACACCAAAAGAGCATCCAGACAGACTTTTCCATTAGTTGGGAAACAGATTCTAATCGAACCTGTGCAATTTTCCCAAAGAGGCAGCACTGTGCAGCTCAAACTCAACAGCTCTTGTCAGAGCCTAAAGCTAGAAGATTCATCCAAGTCACCCATTAACCTGCTCTATTATCAATTTTTTTCAAGTCATCCATGCTCATAGCATGTTTCCATTACCAGGACTCATAAAAAGATGGGTTTTCATCCAGACTGTAAAGAGGTGAAGCCTAAATGCACATCCCAGAGCATTCACTCACCCATGTCACCATCAGGAGTGCAAAAAGTGCCTCCCTTGGAGAAAAGCAGCTGCGTGGTGACACTTCTCCCATGGACCAGTATAGTGATTTTTCAAAAGCTGCTATCATGAAAACAAAAAGCAAACAAAAAGTCCCTCCCCCTAATCAACTCAAAGCACATTGATTTGATGTCAAAATGCAGCAAACAGATTATTCTCACATGCTCCAGCTCCTGCAGAGACCCGTGGAAATCCGTGTGGCACTCCAAGCACAGAAGCTTGAGAAAGAGTCTGAATCCCAGGGGCCTTGCTAAGTATTACAGACAATTCTCTCTGGTACCAGTTACAGCAAGGAATCGGCAAAGATGACATATTAAAGAAGGGCAGTAGAAAAATGTGGGTTTTTTCTTCTCATTACACATTTCTGGAGGTGACATACTGTGGACAGCAACTGAAACAATAAAATGCATTCCAATATTCTATATTGCATTGATTATTTGATGGTCTCCTTTAAAATCAGTAGCTTTAAAAGCTCTTATCAAAAAAAAAATCCTGAAATAGATAGAGGTTGAGTTTGGATACAGTGTGTGCTGGCATAAATAGAAAACAAGTCCATGGATAAGAAGGGAATTAGAGTGGATATGAGTACACAAAAATTACTCAAATCAGCTTACAGATTTAATGCATTCTGCTGACAGTGGTGGTGGGGGAGGTTGTTTATTTAATCCAGAGAGTTTTTAGGCATACTGAAAAACAGAAGTAGGGAAGGCTAACCCACTATTGCTAGATCCCACTGCAATTTGAGGTTTACCTCTCCATTTCTATGGCTTGGAACATTTGCTTCTGAACACAAAATTCAAATGAATATTGCCCAGGTGGCACTGTACAGTCCCCACTTTGCTAATGTTCATAGTGGAGCAGACAACAAATGGGCAAAATTGGTTTGGTGGGCAGGCGGGGAGGGATGGAAGCAGCACTCTGTTGCCTTGGAGTTATCCAGGTTTATCTACACATCACACTGTATGCTCCCTGGTTCTCATAATTAGAGTGTCTAGACAGGAGATGATGCCAGTGAAGTAGCAAATAAAAAGGGGTTTGCAGCATTTTTCAGAGGAGCCCATCTAAAGCAGTGACTACAGAATAATGACAGACACCAGAGTTGCAGAACCTAGTTAAGTTCAGAGCAAATTTTGACCCAAGTAAAGGTCTTTTCATAGCCATTCACATCCCAAAAGAGCTGCTAAGTCAGAGCACTGATAGCTCAAGCACTCAGGAGGGCTCAGAGCTTTTGAACCAGCATCAGACTAGAGTTTTCTGCAAAAGTAATTCCAGCTGCCTCAGCTTCATCCAAATACTGGCATTTAGCAGCCTCAACTTGTGTAAACCAGCTTCACTCCACTGAAGTCAATAACAATTGACACCAGCTGAGAATCTGGCTCTCAGTGTGGTTTAAATATAGTCTAAAGAAAGAACTTACAGAAGGATTGCCCAATCTCTCATGTCCATTTCCCCCCTGGGCTAGGACTGAATAAGATTGATTTTTTTCTTTATAATTTAGCTCCAGTTATTTTTAACAACAACATTATGAGCTCACATTTATTATAGCACCTTCCATCCTCTAGCAGCCAGGCTGCCTTTCAGGCTTCACTAAGAATCACAGAGAGGGATGGACACAGCACCAGGATGGAACCACCTCGGGATGCAGCATAGCAGATGTTCAGCATGCACAGAAGACTGGCCACAAACACAATAAATCAGTGAGGGTACTAAGATAATTCAGCTTCAGCACTGCAAGAGTAAGCCTCAGCCATTTTCACAAAGAGGAAATTTAAGGAGTACTTTCAAATCCTCCCTTGAGCTGTCCATGAGATGAACAGGATGTTTGTACAGCAATGCAGGATGGTCACACACTGTGGCCCTACATGCACAACATGAAGGCAAATTACACAGTGCTGAGGAAAGGCAAGCACGAGTGACCTTTGAGAAAGAAAAAGTAGCTGGGTCACTCCTACTGTGACAAACCAGGGCTCTTTGGTATTGCCCCATCTCTGACTCAAATGTCCCTGCAAAGACAAAGGATGAGGGTCTGAAGACAAGGCAGTCTCCATGAACAGAATGATCAGGCTGTGAGCCCCCAAAACTTTAGCCCCCACACAGTGACACGTGCACTGGTTGCCAAACACAAGGCAGGCAGGGGATTGGCTTTGGAAAGCTCAAAGGTCTGACACCTCTCACCAATCCTTTTTCAACATGAGAGAGAGAAGTTCAGAAAGTACAATAGGAAAAAATAGGTTGTCTCATGGGCTTATATCTGCACAGTTATGTAGAGGTAGAGTGACATCAAGGTTTGTCAACTCTGGTATAGTCTATTTTATCTGGCATCAGAGTAGGAAACCAGGGCCCACTCAGATCCTACCATATGGGAATGGCTTGGAAACAACATCTTCCAGACAGTCCCCCTCAAGCCACCACAGAGCAATAAAAATTCAGCAAATAAGAGCTGTGGCCACCACCCAAGTGCTCCATCAAAGACATGAACTCTGGCCTCTTAAAAAAAAAAAAAAAGGGAAAAAAAAAGAAAAAAAGAAAACCAATACAAACAAAAAAAACCCAGATCCATTAATGAAAACTAAAGCACAAGGCAAGGGGTGATGAAAACAAAACTAGGGCTATAAAATGCCTGGTATGTAAGATGTGTTGAAACTTGCTGCTGACAGCAGCTTGAGCAGACATTCACATGCAGCCGTTCATAAGATGCACAGTAATTACCTTCTCTGGGAGGCTGCATTATGATGATTTCTTTAAGCAGAGCACAATATCTCTAGCAACAGGATATAATTACAGTAAAGGATATGCCTCTTAACCTCTTTGTACCCTCCCAGGCAGTTTAGGGAGCAGATCTGGGAGCCGGGGGCTCTGTGGAGAGGGTGAAAGTAGTTTACCCTGTGCTGCTGCTCTCGTTACCTAGAGCCAAGCACGCTTCTGATGGGAGCTCGTGGTGGTGGTGTTGCTCTCACAGGAACATGATTCTCTCCCCCTCGCCTGTGGGTGAAACACTCCCAGCACTGCAGGACTCTGACAGAGCTGGCAGCAGCCACCAGGCCACCAAAGGAGTCCAGCACAGTCAGCCTACTCTGACTTTATTTACACCTTGCTGGTAAATAAATAAATACCAAAAGCAAACAGGCAAGGGAATGACACAGGATTGGAACACGCTGGCAGCACTGTGAGGCAGCAGGACTTCCCACCTCCAAACTGGGACCTTCCTACCTCCAAACTGGGACCTTCCTACCTCCAAACTGGGACCTTCCTAGCCCCAGATACCCCACACTGCAGAATCCCTTTGGAGAACTGATGGACTCTGAAGACAAGGCTCCCACGTAAGAACTGGTACCATGACATGGGCCGTGGTGTCTCCACGGGATGGGTGCCACTTCCTGGTGATTTCCTGGCTCACCTGCAGCAGCCAAAATGCCAGAGTTGATTCGTTCTGCTCCACTTCCACAGCCCTCCTGCACAGAAGCACAGGAAATCTCATTGCTGCAGCTGTTGCATTGATTGATATAGGATCCAGAAACAGAGAGATGCAGGCAATGACAGAGCCCTAACAGCTGTGTGCTCAGCTGAAGGACTCCATCTTTCACATTGTCTCCATCCATTCCCAGTACTCACTTCTTTGGATTCCTCTGGAACAGTGAAGTGTCCAACACAGTCAGTGGTGATCAGCAAGTTTTGCTGCACTGGGAAGCACCTCACTGTGAGGTCCCACTTGCAGACCAGCAGGTAGGAGGTTGTGACACACCATATTCAGTCTTCATCCCCAGAGAGAAAAAATAGAGTTAAACCTTGTCCCCCATCCTCTCCACCCCACAGCAAAAATGCTGTGTTGCATCTGACCCTAGAATCTGTTGTTAACAGCTCACACACTGATTATCTGAAAATCAACATCAGAGCTCAACCTTTTTTCCAAAACCAGCTACAGTAGCAGTGCTCAGTGGCTTAGGCTCTCCATGCCAGATGCTGAGAGTAGAGAATCTGGGAAGCTTTCAGAGTCCTTTTTCAAGATCCAGACAGGTTTCCATTACAAAATAAAGGGTGTTTTTTGTAGATGAGAGACTGGAAATCTTCTTTTTCTAATATGAAACAGCTAAAATTAAAGAATATCCAACATTTTCCTCACTGGTCTGGAAACTGCGTTACAAGTGAGAATCAGCTTGGTCCAAGTTTGCAAGCTGTGATATCAGTAGGAGAATTTCCCTTCACATTTACAAAAGGAAATGAATTTTGCATCCGCCGGATGGCAGTGTAGGGAGAGCAATCATATTAGTCATAGTATTATTGTTTTCCTTTTAAGCCTCTCAAAAGTGATTGCAGACACAGCAATTCATTGCTTATTAAGATTTCCCTGCATTACAACCAGGGAAAAAAATCTAGGTCTCATTAATAAACCATCTTCTAGGATCTCTATAAGAAGACAGACTTTGATTAGCCAAGATCGCTCAATAAATGATTTGGCTTGTCTGACAAAGTGAAATGATTGATTGGAAAGAGTGTGCTTTAAATAGTTCACTCTTTATAATAAAAGCAAAGACTTCAGATAGAAATACAGATAGTAAAAAAGCAGTATTTCTGCTTCCAGAGAAGATCACTCCTTGTACCAGGCTGCTGTGTGCTGGCAGCATACACAAAGTTCACTTCAGAATTCTGACTTTGCACGACTGCTTTATTCTAAGCCTGAAATGGGAATATCTTCTGCAGTTTCCCTTGTAAAGCACGTTGATGAGCAAGGAAGTCTGCTCTACTCCCAGACACAGCACCACATTAGTTATCAATTGCAGAGACCAGATATTTGTTTCCTGCATAGAATAAAACCAGATAACAAAGCTATATGTTAAAATCCACGTAAACAATATTGCAACACCATAAAACCAAGGAGATAGCCTCAGAGTAATAAGACATGGGAGAAAAAGAGCTCTTGGGAAGCCAAGCCACGGGCCACCCAATTTCCACTAGAGGGCAATAGCAAATAAGCGACAGAACGCGGGAAGCAAGAAGTCGATTGTCATAAACTGGTGAGAAATGGTCAAGTTGAGTTTCCCGAGGCAGGAGCCGAGGAGGCTGCTCGGTGCCGCACCTCCCCCTCAGCATGGCAGGTACCGCCTGCCCTCGGCCCCGGGCTTTGGTTCCTCGGGTTAGGCACTGGAAAATAGTCACACATGGTTTTGGTCTAGAAAGCAGCCACAAGTAAAAGAAGTACTTTCCGCGGGATGTATTCAAGCATCATCAAATAGGTGGTCAGATGCTGCTCTGAACAGATGATTAATTCAGCCTCGCACATCACTCAATTCCAGATGTTGCAGCGAGTGAGAAAGATGAGGCTCCTGAAGTTTTTCCATCTCCCTATTTGGCTTTCCAAAGGGAAGGTTTGGAGGTGATTTGATCTAACTCTATTAACATTTCTCAGCAGGGAACTGTGAGAGATGCTGAAGGACTTCAAAAATCTAATAAACAAAACTACAACCAGATCCAGAAGCTCAAAGTAAAAGCTGGAAAAAATCAAACTGGAAATAATACGAGTATTTAAAAATTAAAACTTGCAATAATGCCAGTAGTTAATCACTTGAAAAAATGATGTAGGGGAGAGTTTTATTCTCTACCCTTAGAGCTCTTGAAACAAGATTTGCTGTCGTCCTAAAACATGTGCTGTAGCTTAACAGTGAATTATTAGGCTTGATGCAGACATTACAGGTACAGGTCTCATCTGAATGAGGCAGAAGGTGAGATTAGATTAGCAGCATGGTCTCTTTGCGTAATTACAGTCTACAAATATCAAGGTTCTTGTCACAAAGAATTGTCTTTCAGCTGTAGGGACTGACTCCCACCGTGGCAAACTCACTTCATAGGCTGTGTGAACACAACAGTGACAGCAGTTCCAAGGACTGTCACATGGCCTTCAGCTAACGGGGCAGTTTCTCCTGCCCAGTCATTACCTGTCTCTACAAAGAAAAAGCCATGAGCCTAAAGAAACTCTTCTCTACACCAAACTGTCCAGGATTAATAGATAGGCCACTCTGTACCCGAGCTGAAGTACTGATTCCTGGGCTGTGGTACCAGCTGAGAGGAGACTTGGACAAGAACTGATATGTGAGAGAGATGGAGAAGAGGTATGGGCCAGCTTCAGTGTTTTGAAGCCTCTAGTGAGGCTTCCAAAAGCATCATAGCATTGAAGCATCACCAGCCTCAGCCCAGCCCTTATGAGCTGCAGGGCAGACAACACCAACATAAACAAAAGCTCAGCCTTTCTCACCAGAGACATGGAGCAGTGCTATTCCAACTGTGATCTGCTTCCAACCCAACCAAATGCCAGTGTTTTATGAGACTGGACAGTTATAAAACAAGCCAAATGTGATGACAGTGCATGGGCCTTTACAATTACTCTGAGGCATTTCTCTGTGGAAACAGCATGGGAAGGTGCAGAACTGAGGCAGGCAGAGAGCAGAAGCTCACAGCACTCAGGCTTCATGCTCTTCTGTGGAGGAAAGGCTTGCAGATGCTTCTGAGCGTTTTGTCAAGGCTGAGAGGTGTTGCCAGTGATCTGAGGGAGTGCTCTGGGAGATGGCAGAGACACAGCACACTGTGCCAGCCAGGGCACAGTTGTGCTGAAATGGGAGTGCTGGCCCAGGGGACTACACCTGCCAAGCCCCCAAAGGTCCCCTCCCAAGGGGACTATAACTGTCTTCAATAGCTCCACATGCTGGGCTGACAGCTCAGTTTTCTAAACCGGAAAAAAGTACCACCAAATTGAAGCAAAAGGATTTGAGGTGTAAATGAGTGTAATGAGAATGTGTTTGGACATTGTACTACTTTGTAGGATGGGATATGCCCTAGTCCAATTTCCTCCAAGCACTACCTCCACGACTCATGTGCAGCAAGTCTCCCTCTCCTACTTCCCACTAACCTCAGCCACCTGTAGGAACCCACAGATGTCACCCCAGACTTTCTTCAGGCTTCAACTCTCATGGATCTGCTCACATGTGATCTAATATCTGCAACCTACCCTTCAAAAGGAAACCCCATCTGAGGGGCACTACTGTTTACCCAAAATGATCAGCAATTAAACCCCATCTCCAAGAATCAGCTTGCAACAAGTCCTACAAACGAACAGTTTGAACAGTTTCTCTGGCAGGTCATCTCCAAAGCAGAAGGTCTGGAGTGACTGCGGCTGCTCCCCTTCCTGGGCCCACAGGCATGTGACATGTCCCTTTATCCACACTGACACATGTAAAGCAAGCACCATGATCATGATCCTCACAGGAAATGCTGGAACCAAGACCACACTATTGCACTCTCCTCCTCAATTTGCAGAACAGAAGAGAGGAGGTTATGGGGCAGCAAATCTGATACAGGCAGGTGTCAGACTAACACGGTGCTGGTGGAAGCAGCAAAGTGAAAGCATCTAGGTGGGAGTGGAAAGCCAAATTACAGGTCGAAGGGTTAAGAGAAGAGAGCCCATTATTCATCACTACTACTGTGTTCCAGGCATAAGAAACATTTGGAGATAATTAGCGGGAGAACAGAACAATGCACTAGAGAAAGCAACAATGCCCTGGTTCAACCCAGCAGATGAGCTCCGTGCTCAGAGCAAATTGGTCTAAAATAAGTATTGCTCCATCTCAAAACCAGAAAGGTGTGACCTACTTCTCTGACCCTGGCATCAGCTGGCAGGAAGGGAATTGACAGAATGATTCTTCGTTCCCAACACTGGAGATAGAGCATATTCAGTTCCATTTCAGAAATAAAAGCCAGTAGCTTTTCCAGCTGATTTTGGGTAACTAATAACACAGAACTGCACTCATTAACTAAGCTGGCTTGTATTGTAAAGAACTCCAAGGCAACAACTAAATGCACTCAATATTAACTAACAGCTGTGATAGTGTCAATGTTACTTAGAAGCCTTAACTAACAGCCTTAATATTTTCAAATGTAAAGTATATGCAGTTTTTAAATTATTTCAAGGGCTTTTGTGAAATTTTGCTCCCACATAGTAGCACATTTCAAAACTGCAAGTACAGGACCTGAATGCTAGGCTCTATGCAACACCTGGGAAGCACTTTGGTCCTTCTCAGATGAACATTTCCAGAGAATCATAGTTAAATAACTGCAGTTCTTAAAGTTATTTCCCAAAGATATTTAGAAGTTGCAGTGTCAAACTAATTTGATTTTATTGCTAATTGATTATTTGGGTATTGTCTTTTAGAGAAGATACTCTCAGACATTGAGCTTGCTGATCACAGGGTTCAGGCTCTAAAGAAGAAATGAATAATTCAAGTTTCAATGTTTGGGGAACGAGAGCATATTTTGAGGTCTCAAAAGAAATTAATTTGTCAGTGAACTTGTGGGCTACAAGCACACATTTTTATGTGTCCTGATTCCCCACTATTTGCCAACACAGAAAATCTCAAAAGCTCCTGGGTCCCAAAGTGTCTCAGTAGAAGTTGAATGGGCACTACTGGTATTTCATAGGCACAAAAACTTCTGTCTATGGGCAGAAATTAAGGCATCAATGTCTACTGAATAACAACTACCCTTTATAAGAGTACATTTCCCAAACACTTTCAAACCTTACACAAATCATAACTTCAGCTGAGCTGGCTTGAAAGCCACTCTGTTGCATGTTGTGAAGACGTGCCAAAGTGCAGGACCAATCTGGCAGGTGGCAGCAGCCTGTCCCAATGGGAAAATGGTCACATAAGTCAGGCTGACATCCTTAGCAACTTCACGTAAGGAGGAGCAGGTCCCATTGCATCTGCCCTGTGCCATTCTCCTTTGCTAGGTGGGCTATTTGAAAATTAAAGCAAAGAGATATAAATACACAATTGCAAGGACTGACTAGTGCTGACATCAGTATTGCTGCTAAAAGGAGCTATTACCTCCAGTCCAGGAAGAGTGAAAAGGAGTTGACAGCAAAGAAGGGCAAGAAATGAAAGCAGGAGGCAAAACTCAGTGGCAGGGACAAAATTCCAAGCATGAGAGCAGAAAACCAGGCTTTGTGTTGGAGGACTCTACAGATGTGGATTCCTATTTTCTGCCAGAAACCCTCTGCATCTCAGAGTATATCTGGTACAGCTCTATATATCCCGGGGAGCAGATATTTGAAGAGATGATTGAACAGAGGATACTGTGTTCCCAAAACAAGTGGAAGAAACCTATTGACAGTGTCTCTTTCTGTTGCCAAATGGTCAAATCAGTGGTTGCAGAAACCTGGATATATTCCCTGTGCTGTCCACATCAACTGGATAATAGCAATATTTTTGAGAGCAGCTTCCTCTGTGCCCATACCAGCTAAAAACTGCCTTTGTCAAAAGATCATCTTCATCCCCACTTTGTCTGTCTGTTCCAGGAACAAATTCTTTGGAGAAGGGACAGACTAAGGCTCAGGGTTTGTGTGAACATCACCCAGCACTTGGAAATGCAGCATCACTTTTGGCCTCTTGCAGCCAACACCACATAAAAGGCAGACTTAGCACCCTCAACCCAGGATTTAGCAACAAGGTGTTTCAGTGACATCTGGATAAAAAGCTCTCTGATCACACAATAAGGCTGGGTTGAAATATTTTAATATGATTTTAGCAAGACCAGCGTCTCCAAGTAGAAAGCCATTTACTCAATTTTTTCTACTGTTTTCTGCCTTTACCTTTACAAGATCAGGTGATGCTTCTTATGTGAAGTGTCCCTTCCTACAGAAGCAGAAAATGAGTTTTGGTTATGGACTTGGCCTGAGTAGCAAATCAGCTGCAAAATGGGTTGGTCTTGAGGCCAGATCTAGTCTTAGAGAACAGTGGGAAGCATTCACTGCCCTAACTTTGTGACAGAAATGGATACCTTGGAGTAATTCTGACCTAAGATATCTCCTCCTTTCAACAGTCTTCAGGCATTTTGAATAACCTGTGAGTTTTTCAATGCAATTTCTCTATCAGTGGTGTTGGCTCCACCAGCAGCTCTCCATTCTCTTACTGGTATAAATGGTCACCTTCCTTCTAGCCACATTAACCTTCACTAACTCAAGATTAGTCAGGGACTTCTCCTCTTTAGAATTACAAATAGGAACATGACAAGTTTTTTAGGAAGTATCAAGAAGGGAGGCAGTATGTAAGAAGGAAGAAAAATTTAAAAAAGCCTTTCCTCAATGGTTGGCCTTTGGCAGATGACACCTCAGGCTTATATTCAGCTATTTTGTACACAATGGGTTTTCAAAGGACCTAAATGTGATCCTCCACTATCTACTTCTACATTTTCAAATGGCTTTGTGGGATGTAAGAATTGTCAGGAATGGCAATAGATGTTATTCTTGTCTCTGCTAAATCAAGGGTGCCACCTGCAAAGATTCTTAAGTTCAGACATTTACACTCTCAGACAAGAGCACTGTGCCACCTATTAGACTGAAGAGTTGTCATTTGACAAATGCTGGGATTCTCTTAACTAGAAATAGGCACTGCAGACAAGCACCAAATTGCAGCAAAAAGAAGAGCTCTGGCATCAACTTTTATTGTTTCCTTTAAAGAAATAGCAGAGAACTTTAAAGTGAAACCAATAGCGATTCAAGTTCCCATCTCTCCTTGCCTGCTCTCACCAAATCAGATTCACTGAAGTTTGATGCTATTATCTAAACAAATAAATCGGTAATAACTTCAAAAATGCATCCAGAATTTGTAATCAATAAATATCTGAGCACTTTTTAGAAAGAACAGTATAGTTATCTCCATTTTATGAGTGATTAACTGCATTTTAATAGTGGGATAACTAAGGCACAGGAAGAGGAATTAACTTGTTCAGTTGGCCAATGAAATACAAAGAAACAGGGTGAGATATCCTGAATCCCCATCAAGTGCCCTCCAGATAACACTCTTGCTAATATAATCAATTAGAAACATTACATATCAACCATCTTCAAAGAATTTCACAGTGAATAGACATCATCAGTGTTAAACTGCCCTGTGGATCTTGGTATCCCATTGCATCATCTGCTTTGATCATCTTTGCTCTGTGCCTGTAACTCAAGTAATTAATAGTTACCATTCTAAGAGGAATGAGATAATTGACTTATCTAGCAATTACTTCAGAAAGATTATTATTAGAAATAGGTCTGCATTCTAAATAGACAGATGCCTCTAGATGAGCTGGGCCAAACACCAGCTGCATGTGAAGCACTGAGGCCAGCACAGTCCAGGTGTTTGGGCACCTGTCCTGTGTGCACAAAGCTCATGTGCACCACTCTGCTGCATCTCTCCCAGCCTGGCCAAGGCTTCTTTCCAGCAACCCATCACCTACAGCCTGACCCCACAAGAACCTTCACGATCTCTCAGTCAAACCCCAGGAGCTGGAGTAGTTTTCTCTACAACAACAGACCTTTCAGGGCTTGGTCAAACACTCCTGGCTAAAGTCAGGGAACTGACTTGTTGCAAAACAATAGTAAAGTAAACCTGGCAATAAAAGAACATAGCTAAAATATAACTGCTTCAGCTTGATTTCCAGGTCATCAGTTCAACGATAAATGCGTAGGTGGTGCCTTTGTAGAAAGTCATTAACATTAGTTTCCTTTTCATCCTGTACTCCATAGCAGCCAAAAAACTTACTCAGCTGCCCTTCACCTATCTTCTATCTGACTAAAATAAATAAAAACAACAACAAAAAAAATTAATTATCTGTCTCCACATGTCACATGTAGATGGCAACAAGGCAGCCATGACATCCTCACTGACATTCTGTCACAGAATTCATGACAGGGAAAGAGCTCAATTATCTCTGAGTAAGCAATATTTCAGTCACCAAAAATAAAGCATTAAAAATTACCAAAGCAGTCTCAAATATCTTGAGTTATTACAACAGAACCTGAGGTGGAAGCACAGAAAGTCTCACAGGTCATTACAGTCATCTGTTGGATTATAAATTTCTACTTTACTTGGATTCCTTGTTGCTTGTGTGTTATTTCAGTAGGTTTCCTGTAACTACATTGAATTTAGAGCAATGTTAAATGAGGAAAAAAAAAAAAAAAAGAAAATCTGGCTGATTCTGCATGAAGCATTACTATTGACAGCTGACAGAAAAGGCAGACCTGGAGGGGGAAAAAAGCATGGAGCTACTGCTTCTCTCTCCTGAGATATAAAAGGTGTGTGAAGGCCTCAGACCTCATGTGTTCCTCTACCTAGAAATCCAACAAGCTTCAACATTAGTGTCTCTTCATGTCAGCAGCAAAGCACAAGAATGAGGAGCATTTTGGATTATTTCAGCCTCCCAAACATTCCTCCTGCACAGCTCTAATTTGACTGTATTGATGTCCTCCTCAGAGGAGATAAAATTGCCTTCCACAGAGAAATGCAAAGGAACTAGACAGAAAGGACTATAATTAACAAAGTCAGATATTTTTTCTACTCAGCAAGTAGGACTCAGTTCTGCAAGTTACTGTCTATACCTTTATACCAAAGCACCTCTGATCTGCCTCCCACCGTTGGATTCAAAGCCAGTAAATAATGACTTTCTCACTTAATCATTACACTTGGGGTTTTAACCCACTGAATACTAACCTCTAAAATGAAAGGTCAGTTATGAGTGTGTGTATATGTCTGATTTCATACATTCCTGTTGTTTGACTCACATAGGCAGAGTATTATGTGGCTGAAAGCTCCAGATTAGTTTTTGGGAATATGTGTCAAGCCTGAATTGGTAAGATCCAAAGCTAGGCACAGGGAACTTGCCTGCTGAGTGTGTGCTCACAGCACAGTACAGGCTATGGCACAGCAACGAAGAGCCATTAATTAGGCAGCCCTGATCCCATGGGTTTAGCTCCATTCCTATATACATCACATGTCCTGAACTTTCAAACTGAGAGATAATTATTTCCACCTCCTTTGTGTTTTGGGTACAATAGCTCATGGATGGCCACTGATGGCAGATTGTGAATATCTCTGCTGATGAGCATGGCTCTCCTGAGGTGGTGTTTTGGAAGGGCAGTCTCCAAGACAGAACTAAAGATCATGTTCACATTGTATCACAGATTAGTGGCTTTCAGTGTAACATTTTTCCTTTCTTAAAGCCTCTCTGCCCATCCCTTAGCCCGGCACAGAAACT
The DNA here is from genome assembly GCA_013397195.1 of Hylia prasina. Lineage (NCBI taxonomy): Eukaryota > Metazoa > Chordata > Aves > Passeriformes > Sylviidae > Hylia > Hylia prasina. Next base: position 772,798 of record VYXD01011413.1, on the reverse strand, counting down.
AAGGACATAGCCATGCAAAGATGCTCAGCAGCTTTGGTCTCAGTGAATATAGAAAGAGTTTAAAGCTGTTAGAACTGAGTCCTTAAAATAATTGTTTGACACAATAAACAGTAGTGATTGACCAAGCACATCCCAGTGCCATCCTTGTACATTCCCATATTACAGTCACCACTGCCAAAGAACCTGTTTTAGTTGGTCATTGCAAGGTAATTTCAGTCTCCTGTACCATACTCTGCATGCAAAGCATTAGGGAATAAGCCACCACCAATATTAAAAATCAGATGGCAGCATACATTAGGAATTTGCTGTAACTCCAGCCCTCAGTGACTAGCACAGCTTCAAGTGTAAACAAACAAAAGCTGCAATTTGTGCCAAATGTTTACTCTGATTTTAAATCAGGGTTAGCTTTGCCAGTACAAATCACGCCTCCCTTTGTCTTCAAGAAAGCTGGCTGTAGACTAGAGGAAGTTAGACAAATTTTTTGTGTTAAATGAGCTGTCTGATTAGATAGATTTTTTTACCAGCTTTTACTTTTCCATCTATGACCAGGATTTTACAGCATTTATTATCACACCCATCTTCCAACATTACTCAAACACAGATTTAGTCTGTATCCTCACTAGAAGTTGGGAAGACAGAGATTGATATGCTGGTGCAAATGACAGCAGGAATTCCAGTGAATGAGATCAGACTATTGGGCATTTATTTGCCCTATTAATCTAAGTCACGAAACTCCAATTCAAATTTGGGGTCATTAAAGCAGAGTGCTTATGATTTTTCTTGGCCTTATAAAAGCTGAGTATTGCAGATGGAATTGCAGCTCCTAAACAATTCCCAGCATGGATGGACTAATGAACAGTGAAAATTAACTGTTACTGGCTTTGCTTACCATAATAATGAAGAACTTCCTCATGGGATGCTGCTCTGCACAAGGGCTTGCACAGATAATGGGTTTGGAAGCCACAGGTGGGGACTCCCAATCCCAAGCATGGGACTCCCAATCAAGTCTGAATCTGAAGCTTTCCCATTACCATCTTTGTCATGTTTCTCTTCCAGTTGCTCCATCTGGAGCTCTTGCTTGTTTTTGCCATCTGACATTTCAACAGCCTGAAAACAAGCAAAACAACTCCTCTAAACAACCAAAATGTTTGATCAGATCCTTTATATAAATGAAATGCTAGTGTATGCCAGGCATCTGAACTTGGTAAAAATAAATGAGTGCTTCAAACCCACTATTGTTCTCAAGGTCCCTGACCTTCAAAACATCATTCTATTCTATTTGTAAACAACACAGACATGACAGAACATGTGAATACCACTTCATCCTTTGGTAACAGTATCTATCCCAAGACCTCAAAGTGTTCTGCAAATATTAGCTAAGCCTCTCATGCCTCTAAAGAACTCCTACTCTTCAACAAATATTAGCTGAGTCTCAACCTGCACTACTCAGCTCATAGGAGACTAGTGCTGTTCTCCAAGTTCAGAAAGGTTGAATACTCTGGTGAAGGTTATTCAAGAGTTTGTAAAAGACTCAGGCAACAGAAATACAAGCTTATAAGCCTTTAAGTATGCCTAGACCTCTGGAAGTTTGTCCAGCATGTCATCCAAACCTGTATACTGCTTTTGGCAACTCTAATGTTAAACATCAGACCCAAATCTAGAGCAATCCAGATTTCATTTAAACAAGAGAAAGCAATCAGGAAAATCAGAACACTAGTTTAACCATTCCTCTTCCCACTACCTTTTTAGGTCTCATAGTCATTTATCCTTGTGTGCATAGCCAGATAAACCAAGGCATAGGTTTATCAGCTTGCAGTTAGCAAGGAACCAAAGGAGGCACGTGTGGCTGGAGCAGCACGCACCGGCCACTTCAACACCGCGGGGATGAACGCAATTGAACTCACCCAGGTTTCAGGCAAAGAGCAGCTCAGCACAAATGCACTGGTACAGCTGGACCAGTTTCTGACCACAGATGTAGGAACACAAAGATAAGGCCATAGTAACTTCCATATGGTAAACAGCCTGAACTTCCTAGGAGGGCTCGCTGGAGGCGATTCATTTCCAAAGCACAGAAAATGTGCTTGGCTTTGACTCATGTTTCTCTTTTGCATCTTTTGCAAAACTGGCCATGGACATTTATGTAATGGGAGTTTTCAACACATTTTGTTAAAGGGCATCACTCCAAGCTCTGGCCAAAACTGTAGCTTACATTGATTTTGATTCCCTCTAGACTATGCTTCCATCAAAGGGTAGGAACACCTTCCCTCTGTGTTGTTTTGGAACATCCAGACTCCCCAAGCAGCTCATCTACTTCAGTATTAACAAAAGAGACAGGTGACAACAAAGCTAGAAGCTCAGACCCTGCACACTGCAGAGCTGAAAAAAAATTCCAACTATGCTTTTATTGGCTGCACGTGACAATTGATCCCATTAGTGAATCAGTTATCTTCCTAAAGAAGGGATACTACTCTCTATTAACATAAAATTGTACTCAGTCTAATACAATGCCCAATCTGTAATTATAGTTAATGTGTAAGGTTGGGGGTTTTCCTTCAGAATTCTGTCTTCTGTATTTTATACAGTCTTCAATTGCATTTTAACCTAAGTTGAAAGCGGATTGATGATTACACAGGAGAAAGTAAGGGTAACAGCAGTCACCATGAGGTTAAAATTCTCCAGAGGTTACTTTTTTGTTGGCCAGAAGGGGCCAGTCCAAACGGGTGTTGGCTTTTGGCCTTTTTACAACATATTGTTGACTCTTGGAGTGCACTGTGACCATTACACAACACTAATAATGACTATTCTCAGAGCCTTCTAAGCACTCCAGGAGCAAAAAGAGGAGGTCAATGAACAGCTTTTCGATATCCTAAAAGGTTAGGTTCCCTAAAATACTTTTCCATACTGGTTCCCTCAGTATGGAAAAGTATTTTTACTATAGTGCACTTAAAGTCGCAGGTAAAATGCAGAGGAAAAAGTGAGAACTAGGAGCCTGAACCAGTCAGACAAATTTAGGAGGAAAACAAAACCTGCATCATTTCCTTGGGGCTGAGTGGGAAGGCTCAATACAAGTGATAGATTGTTTCCCTGAATGTCTGCAGCCCAGGAATGGGTACCTTTTTGGGGGTAGAGGACAGGTCCACACTCTTGGCAGAAGGGGAACCATGCAGATTTTGGTGGCATGACTTAGAGGGTTGATCAAACTAGAACAACCCATTTCAGCCTTCAAAACGGAGAAGAAACAAAAACCCAATGAAGGCCTGACACCCACTTTCCTTATTCTGTGATTCAAACTGCTAGACAGAAGAGTTCTTCAATTGATAGAAGTGATTCTTCAATCAGCAGAACTGGCACACAGGCCAAAAGGGTTGAGAAACACTTCTGCTCCTTGTGAGAACCCTGTAGGATTCTCTCCTCTTAAAGGTCTGCTGGAGGTCCTGATCAGGGAGGTGGTGTCACTTCCCAGGCACGATTTCCTATTTTGGGGCCCTCCTTCCATCACTGCACCACCAGTGTCTTGAATGTGGGTATGTGTTTAAACCCTGCACTGAACATGGTTACCAGTCTTCAGGCTCTCCAAGGCTTGAAATGCTTCTGAGACAATATAGTGGGGAAGAGCCTCACAATCCTGGAGAATTTCCTTTTCTTCAAAAGTAGGTTAGGAAAGTGAATTTGCCTCCTGTCTGAATAGGCTCCTCCAACATTTCCCTGGCTAAAGAGCTGCTCTCAAACTTCTTAGCCAGTATGATGGCAAGTCTCCATCTACTTGTGCTGCCCTACTGCAGATGGTATAGCAGAGTGCCCAGCTGGAATTACCCTGGCACAGGGAAAAGGACAGAGAAGGTGGTTGCTCTATTGCTCCCTCCTCACTGCACAGAGCCCCAGAGGCTCCCCTGTGTGACTTCCTGAGCTGAACTGGCTCTGCAGGCTCCAGACTTGCTGGGTGAGTCTCCCCACCCTCCCGTGCCCACAGGTTACAACCAGCAGTGCCAAGAGTCCCCACTACCATGGGCAGGTTCCTGTTCCGCAGAATACTCCAAAAATGTAAGCTAAGACACTCCCTGCCCTGAAACATCTTATGTTTAAGCAAAAAAGGAAAACAAAAGATAAAAAAGGGGTGGCCTTAACAGGGACATACAGTTAATCCAAAAACCTGGTCTTTTACTGAAGAGCAATGCACATCTTGCCACCGATGCTGCCAGTGGTGTTTGTGACAGACCAGTGGAGTCACCACACACCTGATATGTCTGGTGCTTCCCGTGAGCCATGCGTGCATTCAGAGAGAGCTTGGAGCTGGGAAACCTCATCTTTGATGCTGGGTATCAGGACAAACAGAGGATCTGCTTTCGAAATTCTCTCTTCATATCTATCCACTTATGTCACACCACAGACTGCTCTTGAAGCAACAGCAACTGCATAACATTCTCATCTTCATTTTCCTGCTGTCCAGCCAGCCAGGAGGAGGTCGCACCCCCTCTAACAACTTCTTTGCTCTGCAGCTCACTCCTACATATTTCAAAGGAGCTGCCAACGTTGCATTCTTTTCACAGAACCCCAGGGAAGTTCTAACCTCAAAATTAAGCAAAACAAAGTCCTTTGAATATTTTCCAATTAACCTAAGATTGACACTAACACTTTTCTCTTCATGTTTCCACTATTTGAACAACTGGGTTTCTCCTGGATGTCCCAATTGTCAGGCCTTTTGGACCATCACAGATCTAAGATATTCCTTTCCCGAAGATTACTCTGGTTATAAAACTCAGAGACTCTTTTCTGCTAAGTTCTCTCTAGGTTGTGTCATTTAGTGGAAGAGATCAGAGAAGCCTCTCAACAGCACAAATCCAGGGAAGATATCAAAGAAGAGACAGTGTGGCAGGTTTCTCATACATGAGCAATGAGGGCAAGTTAACACTGCTGAAAGCCTTCAGGGTTGCATTCTGCTCCCAGTCTTACAGGATAAATATCCAGAGAAACAGATACAATAGAGAGTTAGTTCTGAGTGTCTAGAGCCAGCAGAGAGCATAATGGCAATGCCATAAAAAAATGTCAGCACTCAGGCTGGAGGTAGCAGGCATGGTCCCATTCTGGGGCTTGCAGAAGCATGTTGACCTTCAGGAGCCTGCAGGCACCATGGCTCATTAGCCAAACTTTCTCTGAGTTAATGGTGATGCTGAAACACAGGAACCCTCTCATTTGGCTAAAAAAGCAGTTCTGCCAGCAGAATTGCAGGCAGCTTCTGTGCAACCTGGAACAGAGGGAGGAGAAGGCTCCCAACACAACAGCAGCACTGCCCACAGACACACAGCATGCAGGGAGCAGCCAGCACTTTAGAGACAAAGTGTTTATGCCCTTTGTCATTCTCTGTTGCTTAGGTAGGGCACATCTAAAAGCTATTGGGCAGACTGCTGAGGTGGGGAGTTCCTGAGCACTTTCTGTCCATTAGCTTGGAAATGTCCCTCTGAAGGAGGTAAAACATTGTCACCCACACTTTATAGACAGGAATAGCAAGGCACAGAGGGCCAAGTATCCCAGTTCTCTCTCTCTGCTTTCTAAATCATAAACAACAGTAATGCTTCCCTCAGTTACTGGAAACAACAGGCTCTTTCAGAACCAGGGAAACTGCCCCTTGCCTGGAGCCAAGTAGCCAAAAGCAGTTGGAGGTAGCAGCCTGCAGCCTATGGAGCACCTGACATGGTTTTAACCCTGAGAACTTTTCCTCCAGCACATCTCTGGGTTTTTTTTCTGTACTCACAAAACATTCTGTGCTCTGTATGCTCAAGGAGTTCACCTTCAATAAATAATCCGAACAAAGGGAGGTAGTGCTGGCACAGTTGCATGGGTTGCTTTAGGGACAGTTTGCAGCAATGTCAAACTCACCTTTGCTGGTGGCTGCTACCACTTGCTGGGAAGGAATCCAGCCCCCAAAGGGAACACTCAGTAATATCAAGAGCCAAGAGCAATTTCATCTCCATTAGTTAATATCAAATATAAAGGACACATTCCAGTACATAGCAAGTCATCTTTGCCTCCTTAAAAGACAGTTATGGAAGATCTGGGGTTTAGGATCCTAAAATGACAAAACAGAAATAGGTAAAAAGAACACTTTTTTCAGACTAATTGCAGGATAGCATTGTTTAGACAGCATTGGTAGCTCTCAGATCACTATCTGGAAAAATCCTGGGTCAGAAGCAGATTGCTAACCCAATCCAGAGAGCAAGCAGAGAGCCTTGTGGGCAGTACCAATGAGAATGTTGAGCAAAGTGGCCAACAGCCTCCTTTCTGGTTTTAATAAAATGAAGTGTCATTCATTCTTCCTGTGTGGAAAAACAGAGAAAACAGCAGGTCATTCTGAAGGAAGAGCAGATTTCTTCATGTTGGGTCAATGGGCCAGCCTGAAGCTGTGCAGAGATTCTTGTTTAGTCTGCAGGTGTATTACCATAGGCTTCAGCAGCAAAGGTGCTCCTTCCCAACACTGCAGTTAAAAGGGTGAAGGAAGAGATGCACTCACCTCACGGCCCTTGAGAAATGCATCCCTAGGGAGATGTGGCCAAAGGAATATGAAACTTAGAAAGGGTCACAAATATCTATGAGAGCAGGAGTCAGCTTGCCTATGACTGCGTTTCTAATCGAGCTAGCCCAAAGCTGATGGCAAAGGCCAGGCTCGTCCATTAACTCCACAGGTCCTCAATGGCACACAGCTGTGCTGCACCCCTGGAACCAGCCCTGGCACAGCACAGAGCCTGCCTTCACTGCCAGGTCAGAAAAGAGAAACCGGTGGAGGGTACATGTAAGGATGGTGGATGTTCACAGAGCAGGGGTAAGAGATACAGCAAATTCATATAGATACCCTGCATGGCCTTTTGACAAACACGTCTCTCACCTTCCTTCTCCCTCTTCTTGACTGCAAAGCCCTTTGTTTCTCCACGTGGAAAAAACTCAGGAGTAAAAGAACTTTCCCCTCTACCATGAGCCAAATACACCAGCGATAGCAAAGCATATAATGGAAGTTATACTGCCTAGAGGAATAGTTGTCCCTTAAGATCCCCACAACCACCACATTCCTGCAACAGTTTCTAGTTCCTGGCAAAACCTGGATCAGAAAACATTTTCACTGCTATATAAGTGCTAGTAGAAATAAGTAAACAGCCTTACACTGTCGTATTCCCTGAAAGACTGAGCATGCCAGCAAAGGCAGCACAGACTCTCAGAGCAATAAACAACCAAACAGGCAGAGCAAACAAACATTTTAAACCCCATATGTCAGAAAACCTCTCTTTGGAATAAAGAGGCAAAAACAGTTTCATGAGAAAGGAGGAAGTTTTCACCCCTTCCTTTCTCCCCACTTCCCCAGCCCTTCCTCCTCTCATTTACTTTGTTTCCCTGCTTCAAACCAAGTCAGAGAACCTTTGGTATTTGTGGAACTGGGCTCTTTCTGTTGAACTCCAGCTGTGCCCACAGCCCGCATACTGGTTTGGTAAAATTTGCCCAGTCTGACAAAGTGGTTTCTCAAGCTTGAAATAAAACCATAGTGATTTTTACACTACTAAAATGAATGGCCCTTGACAGGAGTAGCAATTATCTATGAATTCCAAAGAAAAGGTTTGTTGCATGGCACAGCAACGTGCTCCACACAGCACTGAGGCAGGGGGATGCAGGGGCTTTCTGTGCTTTTGCTCTGGCATTTCAGCCTCTTTTGAAATATGACAGCACTGGGGGCTCCAAGGTAAACAAAAAACCAACCAAACAAAAAAAACACACACCAAAAAAAACCCCCAAAAAACAAAATCAAAACAAAACAAAACACAAAAACAAAAGCAAACAAACAAACAAACCCCAAACAAAACCAAAAACACAAAGAAAGCCCCAAGACTCCAAAAATCCCACAGGAAAACAACTCACAGGATTTTTTTACCTATCAGAGGCATGAGGTTGGAAGGAGCTCTTTGCTAGTCTCTGGTCAAGGAAGCAGCATTCGAATTCAGAGGAAAAGCCCTTGCCAGGAACGCTAATCATGAGGCTCCTTGTGAGAAAGGGGATCCTGTGGTGGTGCCCACCACCCCACCACAGGATAGCTGTACCTCTTTCTTTATGGGGAATACTTGCATACATGGACCCAGAGATGAAGAAGGCGGCAATTTGTTTCTTTGTGTTTGATTTAGGAGTGGCTGCTTGGGATCTAACACCCTCCTGTTATCAGAGAGGGTCTGTGTGGCCTGCAACTGTGTTATCAGGTATCAGAGAGCCCCTTTGGGCAGGGACTGTGGGAACAGATGCTGACCTCAGCCAGGCAGCAGGAAAACAAACCTCAGCACAAAAGGGCAGGACGCCATGAAATAAGACTCCTTGAGAAAGGAAACAGGGAGAAACCAAAGCTGAAATCTTGATGCTTCTAGGAGCCATGGAGAGGGATAAGTGAACAGGATGAGACTTGGCCAGCACAGGGTTGCACGAGGACAGGCTGAGGGTCTGAGCAGTGCCAGCAGGCTGGGCCAGCTGGGGAAGGAGAAGCAACACCTCTGCTGCAACCAAGGGCTGCTTCCAGGGTGGCAAGAAAAACCTGTGAGTGCCAGCCACGCTGCTGCTTTCTGTTTGTCTGCTCACTGAGGTCTGGCAGACAGAATCTCCCTTCCATGTGTGCCTGGTCAGTGCCCAGCACAGCACCAAGAGCCTCTCAGTCCTGCTAGAAGGGAGAGAACAAACCTTTGCCCGGGATGAGACCAGCATGGGGAAGGTAGGTGGCCAGCCCATCCTGCTTTCATGTCTTTTCAGACTGAACATTTTGGAAGGAAAGTTTGCCTCAGATTGAGCCTCTGTCTGGGATTAATTCAGCTCAAATTTGTAGTCACCGCAGGCAGTGGGGAAGCTGCAATAGCTATTAGAGAACTAGCCAAAGAAGTAAAAGCAAGCAGGGACAAAGAACAGCCCTTGCCCTCGTCCCAAAACAGAGAGGAGGCACAGGGATACAAATTAAAAAGCAACTACCAGTGGCCAGTGCTAGCGAGTTGCTGTGGGCTGGCCAGCAGCAGGACAGCCACTTGGCCACAGCATGGCTGCCAGCAAGCAGCTCTGGCACAGGAGGGTGGCACACCCTGCTCCGGTGTCCAGGCCCCAGCCAAGCATTCCAGAGCAGACTGGGAAGGCCAGTGGAGCTGGGAGCTGCTGTGAACTGCAACCAGGGGGGAAAGGGAGAGGAGTCCTGCCCCTGCTCCCCGCTGCTGCTCTGCCGGAGGGAAGCAGCCAGCTCACCTCCCGCTATTGCTGCCGGCCGGGTGCTCCCAAGCTGTTAGTACTGATCATCCTTTGGTTGGGGGATCTGAGAGGCCAAGATGCCCAGAAAGAAAAAACTGTGGAAAGAAGTGAGGCCACTGCACGGTGGAGGCAGGAGAAAATGCAGTGAGACAGGTCAGCAGCCAGCAGCAGCAGCCAGGACGGCTGAGATCCTGGCTGCCCTTGCAGGCATAGGCACCAGTACCAGAACCTCAAGGAGATGGCAATCCCATGCCTGGAGGCAGTTTCCCGTCTGCTCCCCCAGGCCCCGCACGGCAGCGCCCTTCGGACGGGAGGTGGCAGCAGATGGCCACCGACAGCACCGCCAGCATCTCCCGGGGACGCGCCGGTACCCGCGGGACAAACCCTCCCGTCTCCCAGGGACTGGGCAGCCACGGCGGGAGGCGCTCCCCGAGAGCATCCTCCTCCCGGGATGCGCCGTCTCCCCATCCCGCCCGCTGGCTCCGAGCCCTCCTCCGATTCCACACACGCCACACCCTGGAAGTGCTTTGCCACAAGTTGAATTCTTTTAAGAACAGCCTTTATCGAGAAAACAGATAGCAGCAACTAGGAAGCCCTGATTATTATTGATTAATGCAGGATTACAGTTGGCAATAGGAGCTATTGGGAGCAGCAGAAATGAATGTGGATATTTACCAGTGGAAGCGCGGGGGGAATCATGGAGTAAAAGGGATCATAGAATCATTCAGGTTGGAAAGGACCTCTGAGATCACCAAGTCCAACCTTGGACCTAACACTGCCAAGTCCACCAGTAAACCATGGCCCTAAGCACCACACCTACAGTTTAAGAACAGTTCCAGGGAAAGAGACGTTATCCAACTCTCAACAGGCTCTCAACAGTCAAGAATCATCCTCAGATAACATAAGGGTTCACAAATGTTTGGTCCCTGCATCATTTGACAGTTTTCACCAGAATAAACCTCTTTCTGAAGTTTTTTTTAAAAAAAGAGTAATTGGAATTATTTTCCATCAATCTATAATTTCCATTTTCATCTCCATCTTGAGAAATATCAACAGAAAATGAGACCAGACCAGCTGAAACAGGGAGTCCCAGAAGCTTGTCCCCTCTGTATCCCTAGGGCTACCTTCCTCAGACCAGTAAAACCTGAAAACCAGCTGGATTTTAGAGCTCCTACAAGTCATCTCTCCAGAGCCACACAGGAAATTTGAGGATTTGGTCACAGTGCACTGAAACAAAGACACAAAGGAGTATAGATACCAGTATGAGGAACGGATTGGGACACCCTGTAGAGCAAGCCCTACCTTTCATCCCTTTTCCAGAGCCTGGTGCCTGGGTCTCTCCAGTCTCTGTCCCCATTCAGATGCCAGTGCCACACAGGCAACCTCCAGGCAGTGCACCATTGGTTTAATTGGCTCCTCTATCCCAAGTGAAAATTGAACTTGAAAGCAGTGATGTTTGAAGTCAACTCCTTCAACCATCCTCTTTTATTTTTGTGTGCCAGACCTCACTTCTGTCACCGGGTATCTGCCCTTCCAACAGGAGAGGTTCACACACAGCTGTCTGCCAGAAGCAGCAACAGACAAAAAACCAGCAGGCAGCTTTCATTTCCTCTGCCCAGAAAAAACATACCTGCTGCCTAGGAGAGCCCCCTAGGAAATGTAATGTAGAGTGCAGTACTCAATGGGAACTCAAAAAGTCACTGATGCCATATGCCCAGTGTCTCAAGGCACGGTTATCTCCACTTAAAGAATTTCTGGTGTGGTTTTTGGGGAGTTGGGTTTTGGGTTTTTTTTGGCAGGTTAAGTGTATGTATTTGTTTTGTTTATTCTTTTTTTAGATCTCAAGCAAGGAAAATAATACAGCCTTGCCAGAAATACATAAACTCCTCTTACCCTCAGAAAATACCATTACATATCTAGGCTTGATCAATTTTCTGTCTCAAGGTAAGCTTAAGACTTTTGGCCCTATCTACAGTCAGTAGAAATGTTTTCTCTTCACAATATCCGTTTACATGTTTAAAAGCTATTCACAATGCCCTGTCTCTCCACCTGAAGAAGAACCCTTCAGGTAGAGACCTCTTGATGGAACAGCAACTCAAATCTGTTAAAATTTATTGGCTTTCACAAATCATTTTAAATGCAACAAAGAGGGGGAAGCAGAGGGACAGATCTTGAACCCCAAAGCTATTCAGTAGTAATGGAAGTCACATAATCCAAAAGTGTGGTTTATTCTGTTTGCTTTTTTTATAAACCAGATGTAAAATCTGTTTACTGAAGACTGTATTGAAGTGGAAGAAGTAGACTTGCTTGTTTTATAGGTTACTATGGAGACACCTTTCCCTTCATTACTCTGTAAACAGACCATGTTGCACAGAAGTAAGAAGTTCTTATTTTTGGCCATTCAAAAATTGCCTGTGATTAGAGCATTTCACGTGCTGTGAATGAGTAAATATCTATGGGTAATTCATTTTCTTAATCCCAAGTTTGGCCAAGGGAATCTGAACTGACCAAGCAATGGATGTCAAAGATAAATATTTTACAGTATTACAATTTTACTTTTGAAGTCCCATCAGAGAACCAACTTGCTGCTAAGTTCCCAAAACCTTTAATATTTGTCCCCAGAATAACACAGGCAAATCCCATCAAGCATAAATAGTCACAACCCTTTTTCCTCAAGCAAGCTTCTAAGAAATTATTGTGAATTACTGTGCACAGCATTAGAGTATGAGAATGAAGGCTATCAAAAATTGGCTCTCAGTTCCCAGTGGCCCTCAGGTCACAACTACTGTATTTTTTTTTTAACATTTTTTTTTCCTTTAAATCATTAGAGGTAAGCTAACAGCTAAACTAAACAGGTAAACTAAGGTGTACCTTAATCAACCCCATGGCAACATCGTTATCTGTGGTCCACAGATCTCCAGAAATTTGCCTTCAACTTTGCCCTTTTTATTTCACCAGCGCTCTCAAAATGCCCAAGCTGCAGCAATGGGTGAGGATTGAAACCAAATGAGAAAAAGTAGCAAAAGATCAGCAAGGTAGAAGCAGACAACCAATGTGAAGGTGGCTCTGGTGGGAATCTTACTTGAGTCAACCAAAACCTGAGTCACAAGTTATGTCCAGCCACGTCCGCAGCATTCCTGTTGCACACACGGACAAAAGGAGAACCTCCTTTTGGACAGATGGCCACAAACAATGCCCCCACATAGCCTGAGGACACTCGTGGCAAAGGAACACAAAGCCCAAGCACTTTGGGTCACCAGAAGTGCTCAGACCACCAAGCAGGGACATGGCAGAGGAGGTCTCTGTCAGGCTCCATGGGGACATTACACATACAAACCAGACCTCCTGCTTTTCAAGACAGGGATAGCATCTGGGCAGATCTAAGTCATCTGGAATGAATTCTGCCAGACTGAATCCACAAGCATTTGAGGTGTGAGTGCTGCACGTACTTCCCCAGCAGACAGTGGCACCAGTGCCAACAGAGCCTTGTGCAGAACCTCATAGATCTTATGTGTCCTTGTCATGGGGCACCAAAGCACAGGAGCAGAGAGGAATGTACCACAGCTTCAGGTCTGTGGTGAGGGAACCAGAGGATACAGGTTAAACCCAAAGAAAATGCCTCCCCAAAAAGGAATCATCCTTTCTTTCCTTTCCAGATGCATAGATAGAATGTCTGCTCAGTTATTTACTTTGCAAAACTAAAGTTATTCCAATACTGATTTTTTTTTCTTTTTTTTCATGGGAATATGGATGATTACCAGAAAAACAAATAATTGGGATGGAGCCCAGTTGGATACCATTGAAGCAACTGAGTATGCCATGTGGAGGAGAGTTACACAGTTAGGGATTGTCTGTTGTCACATTTAGGATAAACATGACAAGCAATAGCTGCTTGTCCTCCCGCTACTGAGGAGAAACTAACCACTCACAGTCAGGAAAAATTTGACATCTGGGTTTTCTCAGAAAGAGGTTTAAGAATCTGAAATAGAAAGTCACTTGGAAATACTCCCATTCCTACCCATATTCATATAAGCACATAAACACACAAGTTTATTTTTGAATTCCATCATGCTTTTCAGATTTTAGACCTACACTAAGATACTTCCTTAAAATGCATTTTTATCTTCCTGGATTAAGTTTGGATTAGTCACCTCCTGAGGGAGATGAGATGTCTCTTGGTCTATTCAGCTCTCATGATGGAGATTACTCTCATTTTCATTAGCCACACAAAGCAGAAACTGCCGTAGCCTAAAGCTCAAAAATGAGACCCTTCCAGGTCAATCCTCACATTTTTAATTGAAATACAGATAACAGAAAGATGAGGCTGGGTCAAGGCTGGGATAAGCACACCTATTTTTTATCTTCATGTAAAGTACAGAGAGAACCCTCCACATGAGCGCATGTGAAATATTCTGGCCATCTGGAACTGAGAAAGGTCAAAGTCTGCCTCATCTGCTCTCTGGTCCAGGTCTTTCTCCTGTCTAAAATAATTCTCTAAGGAAAAAAAAAAAACAAAACAAAACACTTCATTAGCCAACAGTGTTTCCATTTTTCACACAAGTTTGCTCATATCTTTCCCCATCTCAGATCATCACAGCATTATGTGTCAGGAGAGTGAAGTATTCACAAAGCAACATTGCAGATGTGAGAACCAATGCAACACAAGAGTCCAAGACAGATAACACACAGTGTCCTATGCTTAGCTCTACCAAGAAGTGCAGAGAAGTGTAATAAAGAAAGAAGCAGCAACGTCCAACAGGCACATTAGTCTTATTTAAACAAAATACTGTCAGGAAGAACTTTGGGATGTTGCAGTTATTTATAGGGTCAAACATCCAGGGTTGAAGATTCCAGGATGGAATCTTCTTTGATCTACTGCCATTTTTCCCTCCTGCATCTCAGGATTCCAGGCTTTTGTAGTTGTACTCCTGGAGCTACTGATACTGTTTCTGTCTCCAGTTCTTCTCAACAGCCAGATGCAGGAATACATTGAAAGAACTTCCACTCATAAGAAATTTTCAGAAAAGCAGGTGTTAAGATCAAATGCACTCACTCGATAACTTTTACTTCTGGCCACAGCCCACAGCTGAGATTCTTCACACATCAAAGGCTCAGGGCACCAAACAAATTGGTGGTTTTACAAGTAACAAATAACATGAGTGTACATAGTAGAATGGATGCTTATGTCCAGGGTGGGACTGACCAAAGACAATGAATAAGCAGCACTGTGAGCTCATGACTCAGATGCCATGTCTCTGCTGGCCCACAGCAACAGATTACTTGCCTCAAACCCAGTTCTCTTGAGATGCAGCTTGTATCTTTGTCACTGAGGGCAGTGCTCTGAGTGCCTCAGGGAAGAAGAGACGAGGACATCCAGAGCCGACAGTGAGAAAACACTCTGAATTATTCATATCACTCAAACAGCAAAATTAAAATTAAACTACCTTACGTGACAATGGGGGACATGCTAACTGAAGAAATGCCATAGCTACTTTATGTGCTACACAGTGAGCTAAAGCTGTAATGAAATAATGGTTAAAAGGCTCACCTGTTTGTTGCCTCTGTGGATGGATATATTTCTTGTTTTGCTTACATTTATACCAAGTCTTTACATAACTGCTGGCTTCATACTCAAGACTATCTTCCTGAATCAAAATCTCACCCATACTGGTAGCAGAAGAATAGGCTGCTTCTAGCTTTTTAACTTGTTAATAATGAACTTGCTCTTGTCTGATTCTCCTTGTCCCCTTCTCCCTGTGCGATACCTGCCTTGGTAAGTACATGGCTTTTGCATCAGTGTTCAAGTCAGCTTTCTGTACTTGCCTGGACAACTGTCAGGCCAGTTCTCGAGGTACAGTCTCCTCTTGATAGCTCCTGACAAGCTGTGCTGGAGGAGAGCTGGTTCCCGAAATACATTCCTCTCACACTTGTTTTTCAGGGTTCTCCACTCAACAGTGTGGCAACGAGAGGCACTCCAGACTGGGTTTAATACTACCATATGCTAGACAGCATGAGAATCCATACTGCAGGAGAGCAGCCGGTACATTTCCATGTTAACAGAAGCCTGACTGCAAATTGCATTTAGTCTCAACAGCTCAGTTCGCCGCACACAGATGCCATGGGGGACTGTAAAGTTAGTAAGATGTGGGGGAGTATGGCTAAAATTTTTCAAAAAGAGCCTTGGTTGATCTGATGCCACAGACCTTTGGAGCTGATGCCATGGAAAAGAGTTGCTGCTGCGTTTCTTTTGCCATGAACAAATAAGAAAAATAACATCATGAGCTGTTAGTCAAATTACACTCTTGCAAGGCTGGTGATTGTCTGCTGATACCAACAGCAGCGTCGGCATTGTCAAATGCTGCTCTCATAACTTGACAGCCAGCAAGTAAATGAAGTCAGAGAAGAAGAATTAACTCTTTTGAAAGAGGTCAGCATGAGAGGAGATGGGTTTCTAGTTGGAGTGTGCATTGTCTCCCTGAGCTAGCTGCAAAGGGTACCTCAGCTCTTACAGCAGACTTCACATAACTGAAAGCACAAGAAGACTAAATGAATGAACTGAGAGGAAAAACCTGCCCCACTGGACCCTCTCAGAACGGGTGCAGGAGGAGAGGTCTCCTCTACTTCCCTGTGTACAACCAAACAAATCAACTTGGCCTCTGTCCAAGGCCTTTGCCACAAAAACACACAGCTCAGCTCATCCTAGTGGGCCTTATAAAAAGCAGACTAAGCAAACAGGCAAAGACTTTTCACTGCCTGGCCTGAGGCAAAGGGGCACAGACTCAGGACAAGGTAAAGATGCCTGGCAGTGTTTGTAGGGATGGTACAGAGGGGTGGTTTCACTAGGCAAAGCTCCTAGGTCAGAACTAATGCACAGATATCTTGAGTACTTTTAAACATTAATTAGAACCACGTACACCAGTGCACAAGCACCATGTGTAAACACAGCCCTTATGCCATGGGGTAAATGCTTTGCTTCATGTGAATCAGGTAAGGTCTTCTACTCCCTCCTCTTTCTCTCACCAGGAAGCATCACACATTTCAGCTGCTTAGATCAGTGTTGGTAAATGAAGTAGACAGTCCATCCAGGTCTCTTTTTCAGTCTAGCATCTCTACAAAGCATTCTCACATTCTTCAAGAATAAGGAAAAGCTTTCCCCATCCCTAATGTATAACCAGACCATAAAATTCATTGTTAGTGAAGGTCACCAAGTCAAATACTGCAGCTGGGTCATTTTATAGACATTAACAATCCCTGTAGCTATGAGAATAAAGATAAAAGTGATCTAAATGTTGCTCTTTAGGACATGAGCCAAATGTACACCATGGTCAGGAAGGAATTGCTCCCACGCATGCATCACATAAGGGATTGCACTGCCCATCAGGTTCATAGTGGGGTTAATTTCTTCCCTGCCTCTGCCACCTTGTGTTACCAGAAGCCACAGGAGCAGACAGGAGAGTGCTGTATACCCACATTTCTGTAGTTTCACAGAGGAGTGACCACCAGCCAGAAGATGCAGGGCTCCAGGTTGCTCAGGCATGAAAGCAATTGTATGATTCCCTAAAGCTCTTTATCAGTGAGATGGCAGCAGCTTCCATGCCCTGCGAGCTGCCTCATGCAGTTCCAGGAATCAAGTGCTATAGTGCAGCAGAACTGGCTTTACACTTCCAGGCAATACCACCACTGCCAGGCAAAAGGCATTTTTCAGTCTCTCCCTCTAAATGCATTCCCAGGAACCCAGCATCCAAATGAAGAGAGAGAAAGAGTAATTTTCCCAGGAAGTCTCCTAATAAACCTTAAACAGCAACAAAAAAATATAGAGGCGCTCATGATTTCAGACAGTAAGAAAAATAGAAGTTCTCTCCAGCTCTGCTCACACCACAGAATGGGGATGAAGAGAGAGATGGCAGGGAGCTCCAGGCCTAGGGAGCCAGGAGGTTTTCATGAGGACTTAGGATGATCCATACAGGCGTACCAAATATCAAGCTTCAACAAAGATTTCTTCCTGCCCCCAAAGCACCTAAAGTGCATTAGTCACTTGCCTAGGGATGCTCAAGAGACCATGATAAAGCTCTCAGTGTGATCTCTCAATCCCAGACCAATAGAAATTGCTGGGAGAAGACAGCCAAGTGCCTCAAGTTGTTGGAACCATCAGCAAGAAGCTTTGTATGAGAAGAAATCCTACTCAAGCAGGCCAGCTGCTAAGCTGGCTGGGAGTAAGCCATGGAGCTGGCTGCTTCTTGGGTGTCCCATGAAGCATAACAAATCCATTTAGACCTGTAAAGCAAACATGAAAGCAGGGACCAGTTCCCAGCTGGAGCTGATTTCTCCCATGAAACTTGTTCCATGGTTCCAGGCAACCATGCTTCATACCATGAAGGTAGAAAATCCCCTCCTTTTACACAGTCCTTGGCTTTCATTTTTCACTTCTTTTGTTATATGAATGGGTGGTTTAGTGTTTCTTTCTGCTGCCTGGACTACTTTGTGAGGCCACTGACTCCTTTTTGCCCTCCAGCATGGATGGTCACATTGTGTGCTGAGCAAGCCCAGGCCTACAGTGATCCAAATGCTGAGGGTGAGCAACACTGAGCTTAGTGGCCAACTCTCACAGTCAGCTCTTTCACTGAGTCACACCTCATTACTCAGTCTTAATCACAGCTATCAGAGCTCTAACAAGCACCCAGAAATGTCACACAATAGTTAGGTTGAAGCATGGTTGATGACCATCTCATTCCAGCCCCTCTGCTGTGGGCAGGGAACCTCCTAGCAGATCAGGCTGCTCAGAGCCCCATCCAGCCTGGTCTTGAACACCTCTAGGGATGGCAAGTCCACAGCCTTCCTGGGCCAATGCCTCATCACCTGTATAGCAAAGAATTTCTTCCTAATATCTAAACCTAATCTAAACCTACCCTCCTTTATCTTACAGCCATTCCCCCTTGCCCTATCACTATATGCTCTCCAGGGATTTTTACTCTAAGGAATAACAGCATTTCTAGGAACAGCCCCTATCCTGAATTCCAGAGGCATGAGGGGAATTCAAGTGCATTCCTGAAGCTCACCAAAGGAAACTGCTCCAAGGAAAGCTGTGAAGCTGCAATGAACTCTAGGAGTGTGCAAGATTGATCGTTCTCGTATAACTGTGAGCAATGGAGACCAGTCTCCATTAGTGCTGTCTGTACTAGGGAGACCTACTTTAGTTTAGGAATTATCAGTAGATAAAAAAAACCTAAGAAGTCTAGTCCTAACCCCAGTTGTGGAGATTCAGCTAGTAATGGGATCCATCATTATTTCCTGCCCTGAGCAATGCTTCCTCTCCTTTCTTACATTCTCACCTGTGTTTTTATCAGTCTCCCTCAGGCTCCTCCACAGGACTTTCCTTAAGAACTTTGATTGTTGCTGTAGGTTTTACGGGTTTGGTCTGAGCAGCTAAACCAGGGGGAGGAACCAATGACCTTGGAGGCTTCTCTGTTCATACCAACACCAGCAGCATAATTCTTGCTTTTGCCAGAACACAAGCCCACAGAAGGGCTTTCCTCAGACTTAGGAAAGATGCATCTAACATGATCATAAAAGGATGAGGTTTTGGCCACACATGTACTAGAAAAGAGAACTGTGTAGCCCATATTAGTTTTTTTGAAGCAAGTTGTTAAGATAAGTATTTTTCACACTTTGGAAAAAGGCCCTGAAATCCAGTATTGTGGTTGAGAATATCTGCCAGGCCCTGGTCATGTCCATCTGATTGACATTTCCCATCTCATAGAGCCAGGCCTCACAACAAGCACCTTCATCTGGGAGCAACAACACCAAAAACCTGCTCAGCCTCGCCCATATTCCCATCCCAGCAGAGGAAATATCAGGAGGATTAGCTCTCAGACAATGGACACAATGAAACTGCTTTCCATTTTTTTAAAAAAAGAAGGAATGTATAATTTGGCAACATATAGCCTCCCATAGACACGTCATGCAAGGCATCTTCTTAACACTATTAGGACCCCATAAACTTTGTCCTCTAAAGCCCAAGATCCTGCTCTAAAATATGGAACTTGAGGAGGACAATTAAGCTTATTTTTATTCTTAACAATTTCCAGTCTCCCTCTCCAAAACAGCTGAACCACTCTAACTGGAACTTTCCAAAACACAAAGACAGAAAAAACAAAACCAAGACCAAAATGAGAGAGAAGAACGACCTTTTGCACAGTAGTCATCAGCTGAAGCAGTTAAAGTCTGCAACCTGGGAGCTCTTGCAAACACTGGCTTTTCATGGAAAAGCATTAATCTTGTTGGTGATCCTAACATCTCTACCTGTAATGCTGTGCTGTAAAGACTGACAATCTGCTGAATGGACTAAGCCACAGAAGAGAATTACATATTCCTGCTGCATAAAAGAAACATCCCAGGCCTGAGTTCAACTGTTGACTTAACTGCAGATGCAAGGTTTGACTCAAATGACAGCAATTCTGCCCTGGACAAGGAACTGCAGCTTGTCTACTGCACCATCACATCACCTCATTTCACACTGCACAGAGAAAGTCACTCTAAAGATTAGAGTAGGATTAATCTGGGTGTCAGCCAAGCTTCCTCAGCAGGAGACATTTTTTTTCAGAATTAAACAAATAAAAAAACAACCCAACCCAACCAACCAAGCAAGCAAAAAAAGATTCATCAAAAAAAAGTGTGCCTGCCACTCTAGAATTCATGTCCTTTTAGCTCATTAATTGACCAGGCACCATATTAAGAGCCACAACTCAATTAGTACTTCAGAGTTTTTACTTGGCCTCTGCATCTAGTGTTTAAAACTTCCTTGAACTTCTTGCATATCCAAACTTTTCCTCTGAGTTGTACTCACACTCCAAAGGAAAATAAAATCAAAAATTGAAAAAATAACGAACACTTCACACCACCTACAAAAGTTCTCATATTGTCCAGCAAACAAAGACTGCCTACGCTGGGCTCTTGCTGTTTGGTACCCACAGACAGCAGCTGTTTTTCCTTTTGCCTCCTTGTGTCCACATCCAGACAGCTACAAAATACAGAATGTAAATAATGACAAGTTGTACCTGGATATCTAGCAGAGAGCAGCTCAAAATGGATCTTTTCTATGGCTTAAGGGTGATGTACCTGCCATGCTTCAACAGAACAACTCCTTGACATCCATTCTGGGAGCTTTTTCAATACCAAGGATGCTGGAGGAGGAAAACAAACCGAAAACCCACAATGCAGAACTCATTTCATATTGTCCTGATTTAGGGACTGAACAGCTCCTTCCATGAGACATTTTACTTCAGGTTTCATTGACACCACTAGTTCAACTCCCCTTGGTGAGTTCTCTGGCTTGGGACTTCACTCTTGGCACTCTTTACGGCTGTCTGATCAGGCTACCAGATACCACCTCCATTCTTAAACAGCTCTTACCTCAACCCATTGGGTTTACATTGTTTTTTCTTCCATTCTCTTCTCCACCAGGGCCAGGGGAGTGAGTGGCTTTGTGGTACTCGACTGCCAGGTGGGGTTAAATCACAACACCCTCACAAACACAGGCTTTCCTGGGGCAAGCTGTCTGATTATGCTCCATCTCCAGAGCACCCTACACGTCTGCTAAGAAAGTCGCAGGCCATCCTGTGAATGGATTAAACCACGAGCATGGAGCTCATATCTCCTAAGTGAGATAAGAATACCTGGGCGTGGCAGAGGACATTTCTCCTGGGACAGCCTCTGGCAATGCTCCAAGGCAATAGGTGTACGTTGGGCTTTGCAGCACTGTGGACACATCAGCAGCTCTGGACATAAAAGCAGCTAGCTGGAAATTCAACGGACATCTAAGGGTTAATCTGCACTTGTTTGATTGTCAAGCACCTGAAATAGGACGACAACACATTGGCACACTGTAATTGCAACATATTATTAAGTACCTTCAGTCCCCAAAGGCTGAGACACTTTTGAAAAAATAATAAAGCTAATGCACATAATAGCCTGTGTCTTGTTATTTAAGAAACCTCTTCCCGGCATCGGACGTTGACAAAACGTGTAAATGCACTTTCTCCAATAACTGTGCACAAGGAGCAGTTTGATGGAGTGCCAGAAAGCACAATGACTGTTCTACCTTAGCAATGTACTGAAGATGACATGTTCCCTTTAATTGCTTTATTCAAAAAAAAGAAAAAAAAAAAAGCCATTTACTAAATCCTAGCCTGGTCTCTCCCCTTGATGAGCAATTTTAGACTGCACATAGGAGCTTTTGTTTGTTGCTAAAAGACAGGCAGAAAAAGCATGTTTTGTTAAGTAATTTTAATTTTCATTTTTAATAGAAAATCATTCAGAAGGGTATTTTTCATTATACTACGTGAACATTTGCATTATATATTCTGCTGGGCCTTCCCTTATGTGACTCAAGGCTGGCAAGTTCATGCTGTCAAACACAGCCCTTTGCATCTAATAAATTACCCTACATCAAGATAGTTATAACTATTGACATAGACCAAGCTATACCTTTGAAAGTCAGAAAATACTCTTTATTATCCTTGTTCTGCATTCTCACATGCATAATAGGAAAGCACTTGAAGAACTGCTTCCAAAATTCTCTGCATTCCTACTGTCAAACTGCTTCCCACATCCCTATATTAATAAAAAAAATAAATCAGGAATTCCTCTTCTTGTGCCTTCAAGAGAATCAGCTGTAATGACTTCACAGACAAACCAATGCCATTTCCAACAGAACTATTTCATTTTTTTCTCCCTACTTCGAAAAATTAGAATAATTTCACAATGAGCCCTAGGGAACAAGCTCATGAAAATTCACAGAGCAGACAGCATGAGGAAAAGTGTTTGGTTATATATTTCAGGAGGCAGGAAATGGGCCTATCTGCTGCTCTGTGAGCAGTGAGAATAATTATGCATGCATTTGCTGCATCCCATAATCATCATCACAACAAAGATGACATTTCATAGCTGAGTTCAGAATGTGTCTTTCCCAAAATTATTTTTTGTTTGGAAGGAGAAATTGTTCTAAATAATGTCTGTTGAGGAGAGATACAGGAAAGCATAGATCTGACAGTCAGACACTGTAGAGTCAAAACCCTATCACCAGCTCTCTAAATAATTCTATCATTAATTCCACATCACCAAAATGGTAACACACCTGTGTGTAGCAGTCCCAGGCTACTGGGAATTTCTGTTAGGGATTATAAATCGGTGCATTAATGTGAACTACTTAGACTGCGTATGCATAGGGGAGCTCCTGTGAGCTTTGTAAAACCTTGGTCAGATTTGGAAGGGGACAACAACTCTCTTCATCATTTGAATCTGGTGAAAGTGTCGAGGGCCCCAGTGATTGCCTCACTATAGAATAGCAGGCACTAAGAGCAGGAAGACATCAGTAACAGTTGTGTTTCTCAGGTGCACCTCTCCTTCCCTCGGACAACCCAGAAGCAGAGTTCATCTCTTAGCTCAGTGGTGAAGAATAGGACAGGAGGAAGAACCACCAGCTTGAGGCACAGGGGGCTTAGCAGACATTCCTTCCCCAGGAGAATTTCCACCCACTGGGTCACAGCTAGTAGCAAAGATGCACCAAAGCCCTACCATCAAGAGATTACTTGCTTAGTTGCTCTGGCTGACCTTGCTGCTGGATTCCTACAGCAGAGAGGAGCTGCTCCAGACCCAACCAGGCTCACACATGTACCCATGACTCCTTTGCACTCTGCTTTTCTCACTGGTTCCATGCTAGACTGTGATAATCAGTCACAGAAGCACATTTCATCACCTTTTCTCACTGTGATAGTACTAAACCCAGCCCTGCTCCTTACTGATTCTCCAGCTTGGGTGGAGGAAAGATCAGGACACAGCTGGACCTATAGAAGTTTCTCCATGAAATAAACTGGATTGATTTGTATGAAGTCATGGATACTCCTAATCATAAGACTTCAGGTGAATTATTTCACTTCTGTCCCTTCTTCTGGTAGCCCTGACATCTTGATGATTTTCTTTAAAGAACTAGAACGCCAAAAAGTCTTTTAAAAAGCCAATTTCTATTTTCATTGGAGTAGCAAGAAAGTGGGGCTCTGTTTGTGACATAGATTTTAAAGAGAAATGAGTGCAAATAAACTCTCACCTCTAAAAGAGATGTATTGTCATGTTAGGCATGAGCACCTCATTAGTGGGCACTCTGGATCACAAAACTCTTTTGCCCAATATTCCAATATTTCTGATCCACACCAGCTTCTTCTCATAGCCAAGAGGTTTATACATTGGCCTGCTATGCAAGAGCTCAGAGCAAACTTCAGTTTGTGAATGGTTCCTTGCAGGAAAGTAGTGCCTAAATCTTAATGCTGGGAACAAGGGCCTGCAAAAAGTATTTTTCAATGCAATGAGGGTTCAAGATCTAAATTAGCCACAAGCCTGCCTTTGTCTGCCTAGCACACACAGATGATAAATTCTTGCTGCTCTGCTACATAAATACGTAGCAACTACTTGCAAATGCAAAGTGTACTCTACAGGCGTCCTGTGCAGTACAGTACACACTGTGCAGAGAATTGCTACCAAACTTCAAGACAGGACAAACTGCTGGCTGGACAAGAAAGCAACATTCACCCAACAATATGATGTCACTTGTGCATTTGAAGGAGGAACAGAAAAATCTTGATTTGCTCTGGCTATAGATGAGGACACATCTTGAAATTAATTGATCGTGGGTACATTCAAAGTAACAGCTTGATCCACTTCCAGCAAAATCCAATGGCAAAACTCTGGTGCAAGCACTGAGCATGCCAGACTTCCTTCCCAAAGTCTTCAGCTCACACTTCACTGCTCAGAAGCAGTCAGGCCTTCCCTGTCACGTTGCTGGGGAAGTCCTGATCAGCCATTCAGACCCGAGCTCCCTCAGCGATGGGGATTGGAAGAGGAAAAAATAGGCTGATGAGTAAAAAGTTTTCTTTGTTTAAAGATTTAGATTAGAGAAACAAATGAATTAGGATGACACTTGCGTGAAGACCTTCCAGCCAGGAATTCACTCCACAGCTTGTTCTTTCTTTCTACCTGTATGGTCTCTACTATCGCAGCATCTCAGCCTTTTGGAATCTCGCATTATACCCAGTCTTTGAGGCATGAGGATGTTTGCTGCCTCCTTTCAAGAGAATACATCTCTGCAGAATTAGCCTAAGTGCTCCAACACTGGCATTCTGCAGGACAATCCTTTTCTCTTGCATGTCCAGTCTTAATTTTCTGCAACACGCTTTTTCCTACTGTTTGCTTTGCTTTCCCTCACCGATACCTTACACTCGGCTCAGAAAGCAAAGCTCAGCCAGTCTGCTTTACTGCCTTTTACAATCAATTTAACTTCCTGGCTCTGGGGCACCTTTTGCCGGTCTTGTGACCACTGCCACAGAGTTCTGTTTAAATCCAGAATAATTTGATGACGTGGAAATTAAACCATTGTTCTTTTGATGCCATTAAACCAAAGTGCTGACAACTGGAACTATCATTCCAGCAAAATGGTCAGAATATCCACGTCTGTCATCCAGATAAAGTGTTCAATTCATAAAAAGCCGAAAGATGAGTTCCCAAAGTACCAATGTCACAAAATTGGAATCTGAGTGTGTTTTCTTAGAACTACTTAATAGAGAAAAGTGTCTTTATTTAGCACCTGTCATCTTAAGTTCCCAAAATGCTCTCTCAAAAATTAAGTTTCCTAATAAGCCTTCCTAGCCAGACATCAGGCTCCAATTTACCAGGGGTAAACTTGTTTAAGGTCACTCAGCATGGGAAAGAAGAGCTGGGAAGCAGCTCCAGGAATCCAGAGGACCACACCCCTTACTAGCCACTAGACCACACAACTGTCCCCATTTCACTTGAGTCATTATTAAGCAGGATGGAAGAACACTGTGGTTTTATTTTATGTCAGCTGAACTCTTGTATTAACATTTTACTGTCCCACTAATGTTTTGCCTAGAACATTCTGTAATCCACAAATTAATACGTGAAGAACATCCAGTACAGTTTGGAGGAATAAAAAAATTATCCAAATGGCAAAGAAGTTTTGATTTCCAGCAGTTTCATAAATCAGATGTGCTGGAGAAAGAAGGTTCCTTATTTTATCACACATAGCCTTTTGTAATGCCAGCAAAACTGCTGCCCTTCCCAAAACCAAGCAGAAACCCTATTGTTGCGGCAAACCCCATCTGGTCACATGGAGAACTTAAAACCTCATGGCATTCTGTTTCACATAGACAGAAAGAGAGTTCTGCTCCAAATACATTACAAGAGCCAAAAATAATTTTGCTTTACCTATGCACAGTATCTGAAGTTTTTGTTGCCTGCTTTTATTCACCACTTTATGTTTTCTGTGATCCTATCTTTAGCTTCTGGGATAAGGGTTTCTCTGTCCTGCAAATTCTGCCCTGTTCTCATTTTTGTTAAACAACTTTGTTAAAGGATTCTTCTAGGTGGAAGCAGATCCTCCCCTTCAAAGGACAGATGTGTGCTGCACGCAATACAGTAAAGTGCAAATCTAAGGCAAAAACCAAATTCCAATTCAGAAAGCCTTCGAGCAAAGTAGCAGGAAATTCGCCCAGGCTTGGATTGGGCACAGACCCTGCTTGTCCAGCATACAGCTGGGGAGGTCAAGGAAGACCATCACTGCTCCCAAAGCCCAGTGCTCCAGCCTGAGCTGGAGAGTCAGCATGGAGCCCGGCAGAGCATAAACGCTAATTTGAACTGTACTATTTAAAATGCGTTCAATGCAAACTCATCAATAACCATCCCTTACCTGCCGGGTGCTCTCGGCCGCCTCTCCCCAGCGCCGCCGGGAGATGTCCCCGCTGGAGCTCTCCTGGTGCTGAAGGCTCCGGGCAGGGGCAGAGCACGGCCGAGTGTGAGCCTGGGGTGAAGCTGCGGGAGAAACGCAGTGACAGGGCTGAAACGAGCCTCGGAAAGACCACCTGACACTGATGGAAGGGGGAGTGCCAGCAGGGAGTATCTGTATTGCTGGCATGAGATAGCTGGAGGAGAACAAGTGTGCTACATGTCAAGGTTTTGAGAAAGGTGCCACCTTTCTGCTCCCCCGGAGCCTTTGCTTAATAAAATGGTGCTCTTCCTCTGCCTCTTCTTGCAAGCCTAAGAACAGTGTTAAATTCCCCACAATGATTTAAGGGAATGTTTAAGGGAAACAAAGCCTGGTCCCTCTGGTCATTAGAGATATATCACTTCACCCAAAAGCAGTTCACCTCCGTGTCCTTGGCCAGCTTCCAACTTGGGTTATCAGAGCCTGCACACCTAAATTCAACTCTCAGCAGTAATCAGAGAGGCTGTCCTGCTTCGTCCCTCACAAGTAAACTCTGCTCTGGATCACAATTCCAGCCAGAAGTGAATGTGACTGGACATGCACCTGGACATCCAGCACTTTTAATGTGCTTCAGGCGCATCTAGAATGGAAGAAGCTAAAACACAGATCAGAAGGTCAAGAGGAGGTAGTTGTAGCAAGTGTCTGATAGGCATGAGCACAACACAGCTGTCATGGCTTCACCCAGAGAACAGTTTCTGGGTCTCCTCTTTAACTCACCTGGAATGACAAAACTGAACTTTGATGTCTCAGACTGAGGCAGCAACTTCCTTAGCACACACAAAATAGATTTTATTTTCTCTGTCAGCATAACTTCTTGATCCTTTATGTCCACCCACAGACTGATGTAGAAGTGATTCCCATGAGACCAGCTCTCATTCTGTGCCCTGGCTGGTATTTTCCCAGTGGCATTGTGTCTTTGAGGTNTTTTTCTCTGAGGAAGTTATTTTCCCGGACTGGCAGGGGGGAGGGGTGGTTTGAGTTGGCTTTCCAGAGGAAACCCCCTTCAGAGGTTTCCTCCCAAATTTGCCCCAAACTAAGACTTGAGGTTACTTCAAGGATCCAGCAGTGGATGCACACTCAGTGCTGGGCTGCTGCAAGTATGGATTCTTGCCAGACTGCATGTTACTCTAGAAACAGTATTATTAAGTGCAGTAGCCAGTGGGCTAATGCTGGGTTTGTACTGCACAGGGTCGAACATCAGATTACCAGGTATTTATGTTACTTTTTACCGAGGAAAGCAAAAATACATGGAAACAAGTTTTTCCATTCTTGGGCCCATAACAGGATAACTACAGTAGTATCAGGAGAGGGTAACCCAGTGTTACATGGGATTGCATCTGTAATCACTTCTCCAAATAGGGAATCTCATAATAGAAACTCTTTTAATAGAACAAGCACACTACAGGCATGCCCATTGCATCCACCAAAATATACACTCAGGGAAAAGACAAAATATGACCTGCTCCAGCTCTGGTTATTATGAGGTCTCAGAACATACGTAGCTACCCAAATTACTATGTATATTACTACTGTGCTTAGAGGCTACACTAGAGACCTTAGCTGCCCTATAATTACACCTGCCTAATACAATCAAAGCTGTTCTGCAAGTGAAAGTTCAGGGGCTACTCCCCCACAAGTGACAAGCTGTGACTGAGTGTAGCAGGAGTGACACAGCTAAGCCCTTCCTCCAAAGGCTTACAGCTTGGCCAGTCAAGACAGACAGAGACAGATTGGCAGAACAAGGTGAGGCAAGAGGAATGTTTTAAAGCAATGAAGTGTGATGGTGATGTCACACGGCTCTGAGGACAAGCAATAGACACCTATAAGGACATGCCCCAGAGGAGGGACAGCCTCAGGAGAGGATCAGCACTGTGGAGAGCATTACTGCTGGGTGTTACTGCAATCCATGGAGGTGACAGAGGGATCCTGGCACTGAGGTAAAACCCAGTAAGTGCCAGGGAAACCTGTGCCAATGACTTTGTAAGGACACAACACATTACCTAAATGAGCAATGGCTGCTTTGCTTATGACACAGGCAAAGGGCAGCCAGCACTGGCAATGCACACCAAAAGAAAGTGCACAAATACTTAAACAATAATGGGATGCAGCTTCTCAATGCAACCTTCAACTCCTCTGCTAATGTCTAGGTGAACAGTCCTTCCAAACATGCAGCTGGGTGCAAAGGAAGCTCCAGCAGAGGTTATGGATTTCTGCAGGCTAATGACACAGTTCAAACACATGAGCTTGAGCTACTGCTTGCAGAACAGCAGTGTCCAAAAGTTTGGCCCAAAAAGCAAATCCACTGCACTACATCCTGCAAATAGTCAGCAGTGCCAGACTCTATTCAAAAGATCTTAAGATTCAAGTAAATAAGATAAAGACAGGGTCATTGACATGTTTCATGGTTTGCTGTGGTCATGTGGTGTTGATACCCTACCCAAAAACACAGCTAAAGTCTCCTGAGTTACGGCCTAACATCAAATGCAAACACCTCACCTTCTCTTTAGCAAATAGTTCCTTCTCTTGAACAAATCAGGCCACAGAGAAGACACTTTAAACTACAGTACAGCCTTTGCACTGAAAACAAACACAATTAAATATACCAGAAACTATGTTGCTTCATCTGACAGCTAATTTGCTAGGTTTTTTTAAGTATCTATTTGTTAGTCAAACCTCCAAAAGAACTGAAAACAATAGCACCTCCTTCTGCACACCAACATGTCCCTTCCCCACGGGACAAGGTCTGTTTCCAACACGGTGATGAAAAGCTGTGTCTGTAAAAGCTCAAAAGTACAATTCTTCCTGCTCTTGTCAGTGGCAATCAGTAAGGTCACTGCAGCATGAGCTTCCACTGAATGTGTAAAGGCATTCAATTAATCTTTGTTTGCTGAGAACTCAGGGAATTTAAGTAAGGTCAAAGAGTTAAAAGAGATCAGGAGACTCCACACTCCCACTGACACAATACTTCCTGAAGAGCTGACACAGACATAAGTTACTCCACTGACAAAGAAACAGGGTTTTTTGCAACCGACACCCTGAGCACATATACATTTACTTGGAAAGACAGTAAAACATCTGGACAAGCCACCTCTGCTTGCTGCCCCCCATTATAGTGACAAATTGTCCTGCAGGAAAAGGCTCCAGCTCTTTTTTGGTTGACAGACCATTTATTCTGTAGTCATCACAAGATTACCCAGGCATGCTTACCTGCTTCCTCAGGTAAAGACTGGACAGCCATGCATAACTGCTCCAGTCCTGGGAACATCACCAGCCACAAATGTCTCCTTTTTATCTGCTGGGCGTGGGGTAGAGCTCTTGAAGAGCTGGGCACTGTTCTCACACACCAGAAAGCAACAGATTAAAAAAAAAAAAAAAAAAAAAAAAAAGAAAAAGCAATAGGAAGGGTGCAGAAAATAACACTGAAAATAGAGGAAGTCACATAAAGAACTCTAAACCCACAAAAACAGACATGTGGCCCAGACATCCCACAGATGCCACACAATTGAACTCTATCCAGGCACATTAAGAGACCAGAGACCTTAAAATATTGCCCCTTCATCCAGCCTCTGCTCCTCAAGGAAGCTCACCACTGTGACCCTTATCCCTCTGTACAAGGGAAAGACCAGGGAGCTATGAAAAGACATGATAGAAACCAGGCAATCAGTGGCAGGATGAGGATTCCCACAAGAAATAGAAAACAGTAGGTGCCACTTTGAGAAAGATCTACAGAAGTCATGGATTGTGCCCAGACACAGGCAGGTGACAGGAAAGCAGCTGCAGTCAGAGACACTCCAAACTCAGGTGCCCACACATGAATCAAAAATTTCTCAGGCACAGCTGCACTGCAGGCACTTACTTCAGCAAGCCTGAGGATGTGCCCAAAGTCTAAAGCTAGTGGCTCTCCCCTCAGTACTAGAGACAACATTTGGGACTAGTGATGAAGACACCACCTGTTATAGTCTTCACCCCACTGAAGGAGGCAGCACTGGAACAGCCCAGCACATCTGTCAACTTATCCCAGGCAGGGCTGCTAATGGTGCACACAGGGATCTGCAGTCCCCACCCAGGTCAAACCTCTGTGCCTAAGAGCTCAGCAGGACAGCACTCAGCCCAACTTAAATCACCAAGATGTAGCTAAAAGGATCTTGACAGCTTTCCATCAGACAAACTTTCATTATTGCTGCTTGGACTGCCTCCATCATTTGCTAATGCAGAACAGATTAGAAGGTCTATCTATGTATTTTGAGATTCTTCCTGCTGGTGCAGGAATCCATTTCAGTATTTAGAATAAGTAGCAGCCTCAGAAACCCAGCTTTTCTGATCATCTTACAATTGCATCCTTGTAAACAAGGAGACAGATGTTGCTGTGATCATCAGCAATGAGGAAACAGCTTCTAAATGCACATCGAAGACAAAGCTGTGCTTGTGTCAGCCCCACAGCTGCACACGTAGCAGGGGATTCCTGGCATTACCCTACCAGGGCAAGCCAGGGCAAGGAAGAAGAGTGGCAGGAGAGTAATTTTGCCTGCAGTGTTAAAGATGAACAGCCTCCAGGCAGCTCTGCATTGAGCTAGGATGAGGAAGCAAGGAGTCATGATCACAGTGAATCCTTGCTCCAACTTCTATTTCCTCTCTCCTCAACTGAGCAGGGTAAAAGACAAGCCTGTCCTATTCCTGGGAACAAAACCAGGAACACTTCTGGGGAGCTATGTCACTCTACAGAGTGACAGCAAGAGTTGTTAACCTTCCAAAATAACCACACACTGCATGTTTATAACACAGATTGCTACAAACAACAGCCTCTACCCTTCTCTTGGTCTAAAAATTACTTCAACAGGGAGGATGGAGAAGATGGCGAGCAAAATGGTCCTGGGAAAACAGCCCACTGAAAATATTTACAAGGGAAAACATGCATAAATTTGGAGGCAGCCAGTACGGCTGGCAGACCAAGCAGAATGAATTCTTGCCTTCAAGATGACTGCTAGGGTTTATAAGAGCTTTGTCAGGAGATGTCAGCATCCATAGTGTATGGATTCCCACAATTTCCCTTTGACAAACATAGAGCACCATGATCACCATCCCCATATACCTGCCTGCTCTTCTGGAGAGCTGCATCTCTGCCAACACCAGCCAGGCACTGTTCCTCCACATGCCAGTGCAGAATCTGGTAGGAAACAAGGAGAGCTTTATTCAGGAAAAAAGTTCAAAAATGAAACACCATTTTGGGAAGACACAGCAATAATTCATCTGCCTAAACGATCAACAAAATACTTTCCCATGTCACCTTGGCAATCGCCCGACAGCAGTGTTCCAGGACCACGAGTGGTCCAATGGGCAAACATCCCTTTTCCACATTGCCTCCCCCCTCCCATCCACTAAACCCCACTCATGGTTTGGCATCATTGGGTAGCAGTGACCTAGCACAGCAAGGTCACTCAGGGAACAGCCCTGTAGGGCATCTTGCAAAGCATTTTTTGATTTGTGGTGAGAATTCATCACTGTGCCCAACTACATGCCACAGTATTGGGAAGGGACTCACTAGCATTATCTCTGCTCATTGCTCTGGCATCTCACCCAAAATTTCTGTTCAGAGAGCTGTTTCTGCTTCAGCATGTGTTGAAGATTGCCATTAAATGCGAGTCTTCAAAGGGAAAGTCATTATTACACAAGAGTGGAGCAAAGACCTTGCTGCAGGGAATCCATGTCCCACTAGAAAGTAAAAGCCACTTCCCCAGTCTGTATTCAGCTCCCACCACCCAAACATTTTTAAGTCTGTGTCTGCAGTTACTCTCAAGGCATCACTAGAAGATTTGTGAGCACTTTATCTCTATTTCCTTATCTCCCAGAGCTTCTCCTTATATCATTTTATATATTAAAAACTATTGCAGTTCTGTGCTCATCCCTTTGGCATGAGCAGAAACCTCATCACCTCATTATCTTCTTCTAGGCCATCAGACTGAAGGTTTCTAACTGGCTATGTCATCTTATGAAGGGTCAAAGACTGAGTAAGAGTTCACTCACCGACCTTCTTACCATCATTTTTAACACTCTACGTTTTGCAAAGTACACCCAAATGGGAAAATCTCATTCATTATCTGGGAAGTCAACGGTTCTCATCTGCACCCTACAGCCAGAGAAGCTGAGTCATCAGCTGCTTGAGTAACTTCCACTTCTCCAGAAGAGAAACTGGCATTTAGTTAACCCTCCTCTCAAATCCACTCAAACACAGAGCTGACACAGAAGCATCCCTGTTCTCTCTAAAGTCTCCAAGAAGGAAAAGCACTTCTTTTACACCAGTCTGTGCAATAGCAACATTAAAGATTCCTCTGTCCATGGGTACTCCTTGAGGTACCGCAGAAAAGCAATATCTTGCACATGCAAAGGCTACAGTTCAAGCATGAGATTGATTTCAAGGGTGACCTTAAACCTGTTTAACAAGAAAGCTGCAGTCTCTCAGCCTGCTCAGAGAGGAGGGGCTGGTGTGGGGCAGCTGCCACATTATTTGTTCTGCTCTAGGCAGACTAAATCCTTAAAGACAAGGAGAAATGCAGCCTCTCCCACCCAGGCATAGCCAGAGGGCTCCTACAGGAGAGATCCTGCTCTCCAGCTATCTGCTGCAGCATTGTCAGTAGGTGCACACAGGGCCTCAGGACCCTGGATTGCTGAAACACAGGTCCAGACCCTCACTGCCTTTCACACAACCCGGAATCAGCAGCAAACCTCCTCCTGTCCCCCATTCACAAGCCCACTCCATGTATTTTGGGTGGTTTTCTTTTTATAGCTCACCTCACTTCACACCTGTGTCTTTAGCCTGGGGGCTGGGACTAAGTTGGCAAAAGCTGAAGTTCAGAAGAGAACATACCCGACAAACAGGCCTTCCTTCTCTCACCAAACAAACCAAGCTTAAGGCAATTCCCACCTTGCAGGCATCACACCCAAAGGACAACACAAATAGAAACAGCCTTGCAAGCAACAGCAAACAGGATTGAAAGGAGTGTGACTTGGCTTTCCTCAGTAGGAGAAGCATTAACCTCCCCTGAGGTCAGATCCCACACAAACATGGGCTTTATTATCAATGAACAGAAAGAGGCATTGAAGAGGCACCAACACCTGACAAAAAGGTCTCATGGCCCAAACCACACACTTGGTTCTGTGTATCCACTTGTCCCAGCTCTCTACCCAGTCCCAACTTTCCTATACACCTCAAAGTGCCACCAGCCTCCTGCCAGGCAGCTACCCCTTGGATGTCACAGGTGCTTTTTGTTTCAGGAAATAAGCACTGAGTTATTTACTGTGTTGATTCATTAATTTCTCCCTGATGGTTTTGGAAATAGCAGACTTCATTTGGCTTCCAGCAACAAACCATGACAGGAAGAAGGATCCTTGTACTTACTACACAAATTTAGGATTTTGCTCATGAGCTGCGGATACAATGGCTACGATGGGTGTCATACAGAATTAGTGCCTAGCTACAGAGTCATTTGTTACCAGAATTGCATTCTAAGCCACAGCTCAAGTTCTCCCCAAATCCTATAATGGGTAAGTTAACATCAAAGCAAGACTTCCAGCTGGGAGAAATTTAATGGTACTGTTTTACACAGCACAGCTCGTTAATAATAAGCAGTGAATTGGACAGACAAAAAATACCTACCTTGCATATACTGAACTAACAAGGTCACACATTCAGATGTTAATATTGGTATGGCATCATGCTGAGCTAGAAAACCTCCTGGAGCAGCTTCTATCTCTGCATTACACAGATTTGTAAGAAAGACAGCCAGAAGTTGAAGGACAGTACAGACTGATTAGACAAGCAAGACTCTAATGAAGCTAGGAGAAGCTAGGATAAAAACAAGATAGCCAAACAAGACAAAGAAATCAGATACTCAGGAGGAGAGGATCTACAAACTTAGAGAACAACAGAAAAGGTGCTCTGGTGGGTTCCCTGGCTTTGCCTTTCCCAAATGGGAACACAAGAATAAACCTTGTTAGATAACTTTTCTGCATTTTACAATTCCTTCAGATCCATTTACATTTTATTCCCAGCCATATGCAAAAGAAACCCCAACATCAGCCTAAATTCTGACCTCTAATTGTACATGACTGATCCTGGAGTTTTTGGAACATTACAACAACCTTTTTTGATGTGTATCAAGACTTTTGCTTAAACATCTTCTCAGCTGCTATCTGGAAAGATAAGAGCATGGTAAGTAACATTGCTTGGTTAGCCATGATAATAATCGATCCTGTGTGCTTCAGAGTGGAGTATTCTACATCAGAACAATAAAGATCAAAGCAAAACAAACAAATTTGAGCTGTTCTCTGAAAAGTATTAGAAACAAAGCCAGATCATACCAGACTGCATGTCACTTGGAAAAAGGGCACTCTTAGAGCAGGGCTCTCGTAAGTTCCTGAAGAGAGATCTCCATAGGTAATGCAAAAGAACAGGCATTGCTGCCTCCTGGACCAAAGGACAGTTTGAGACCTATGTTAGACCAACAGGCAAGCAAAGACACCATTCTCATTTCACTGCTGGCTCTTGTACAGGTGAGTGATAGAAATGACCCCCATACAGCTGTTACAGATGTCACACTGCTTTTTAAAAGCAAAACAGCAGGGAATTAGCTGAGATATCAGCACTTTGTCAGAATGCCTGAGACTGATTGATGGTCCACAGCTTTGTAATAAACTAACTACTAACTTTCAAACACAGGGATGCATGCCCCTATTTTGTGCCCCTATTTTGTTTTAGCATTGCTGCTGCTAAATTGTACACACAGCACATCTGAAAGCAGGAGTAGGATTAGATCCTACATCACTTCAGGCCCTCCAGTCAGAGAAGCTCAGCACTCCCTGCTCTTCCCAAATGTAGATCTCAAAACAAAAGCAATGCAAAGACACAATAAAACAGTGACAAAATAGGAAACAGAACCCAGTTCAGATGCCCCAACAGAATGGAACTTCTTGTCTCCAAACCATACAGGACCCTACATTTTGCAGCAGTTCGTCCTGTTCACTTCTAAGTATCTCCCAGAGGGAAAAAAATTTCATGGTCTAATAATCATCAGTGTTGGGAAAAACAGCTGACATTTCCCCCTGGGGTTAATGTGGGCTAAACATCATAAGAATTATATTTTGGCTAAGTAATTCTGCTTCCTCTTACATGATTTCAAAGCACCCATCTCAGCTGATGTCTCAGGCCTAAACTCCTTGGGTATCTTTGCCTGCTTTACTCTCTGTGATATCTGCAAATACAATCCAAGATCTGCTGAAGTCAATAGAGGAGGTAGTTTATAGCTTAAAACAGATTTTTCTCTGTTATAAATCCTAAGGTTTGTAATGATAAGGGTAGCTAAGTTTCCCATGATTCAAAAAGCTTGAATTATGCATTAGACAGTTATTAGAAAGCATCCTAAGCAAATATTGGTCACTTCTGGTAACTGAGCATGAGGTATGTTATTTTTACCATGTTTGGCTAACCTCACCTTAAAAACTTCAAGTGACAAGAACCCCATGACATTCCCAAATATTTCAAACTACTGGAACAGTGTCTACCACCGGGAATGTTTCCTAAGCATCCAACCTGATTCTTCCTTGTCACCATTTAGGTGCATTATTTCCCAACCTATCTCCATTGCTATGGAGAACACTGTCTTTCTCCCTCTCTGCATGAGTTTTTCTTCATTTTTTGAAAACTCATTTTGTACTTTATTTTAATTACAGTTAAATCAGCTTTCCCCCCCTCCTTGTTCTGAGGTTATGTTTTTAAGACCCACAATTGTTCTCCCTGTTCTCCTTTGGCATCTCCCCATTGTCCACGTCTTCCCCGAAATGTGCTCAGCAAACTGTATACAATGCTCCAGCTGTTTCCCCAGAACTCTGTAGAGTAAAAAGGAATTACAGATGACTCTCCTGACACTGCATGAGTAACTAGCTCATGGTTCTTCAGAAATTTAAGATTTGTGCATTCTCCTGCTGCTACACAGCAAATCAAGATATCCTCTGTTCTTCAAGATGTGGAAAAAGCTGGCAAAACTTCAGAACTACAAGTAAGGGATGTTAAAAAGAAAATAGGGTTTCATTAGAACTTATCATTACCCTTAGTTTAAAGGGGAAAGAAATTAAAAACCCCAAACCCTCTGCAGAATTTCATTAACTTATCTGTACTGTCAGTGCCAGATCCGTTTTGAAGTACGCAAACCTGACAATACCCTTGGAAGGGAAAAAGAAATGAGCTATTCTCTGGAGGCATTATTATGAGTAGCATGTGTTCCTGGCCTGTTTCCTCTGGGCCTATTTTATGAATCAGTCCCTAGGAAAAAAGAAAAAAAAAATATCTCACCATAAGGTCACCATGAACTCAGCTTTTTATTTTAGCAGGACAGTAACTAACCTAAAAGCTCTAGGCTGCTACTGGGCTTGATCCTGAAATGAGATGTTGCTACAGAAACAGAATTAAACTGTCGTCCATGTTCCAGAGTCAGCACCACGGGTGTCTAGTTTGTACTGGGGATGATGACAGAGGAGCCACCTCTCAGGAGGGAGAGCACCTAACCCAGAGTGATCACAGAGAATAGGCAGCTTTTTGATCTTTCCACTCCAGGCTGGAATTATCAGCCTCAGAGCATCCCCAACACTGACAGGGTAGCACACAGCACCTGCAGCACTTCTGCAGCACAAAGCAAAGGTTCAGCTGCGGTCTGGTGGAAAAGTGAACAAAACCATTGCTGTGCAGTTCACAACAGGTAATTAAACAATCCAATGTGGGTTAAATACAGAGGCCAGGACATAAGGTAAAACTAAAAGAAAGATTATTATTTGGAAGTCCCCCAAAGTATCTATTTCCACTGCTTTGGTCCTGAAGGCATGTGAAGACAAGCTGTTCCCTCCCAGGTTGTCATGCTCTCTCTTTATAGGCTTCATTGGCCTTTGAGGAGGCTCATAATAGATTTTTGAAGAGGAAAGGCTTGTACTGGACTATTATTAGTCAATGGAAGGAGAAGATAAAGGGAAATGAACTTATTTTTTGAATTCAGTGCCCAGAATTATGATCTAGATTCATCTAATTGTACTTGGATCCAAAGAATTAGTTCCATCCATTGTAACAGATGGAACCAATTGTAAAATTTGGATGTGGGTTAGTATTTAGAATCCAAGCCAGAGGTTGACAGCAGGCTTTGTTACAACTCCTAGTATTTATAGAGTAAGGGAAGAAAGAAATGAGAAAAGAGACACTATCTGGCACAAATTTGGCTCTGAAATGCTGAAGCTCTGGTTATCAGGATACCTGCTGATCCTCAAAAACACAAAATGAGGGAAAAAAAGTGGCACCAGCCAACCTTCTAAACACAATTAATAATGGAATGTACTAGGAAGAATATTAAAACAATTCTTGGTCTGGGTGAACCTCTTTCAGTTTTCTGATTGGATTTATTGCCTTAAAATAATCAGGGAGAGCCTAATAGAAGACCTAAAGACCTTCAGGCAAGTAAATGAACACCAGCAATGCTTTGATGCCATTTCATCTACTGCTGCTTCCCAAAGGCTTCCTCCACCCCACTCACTACCTCAAAACCCATTATTTTCATGTCCCAGTCTCACAGGGGCTGGAACAGCCATATAATCGTGCTGTACTTCCAAACACTGCAAGCTGTAAAGTTGGGTTATTCTACTTCCAAAAATACACACACACAGGTTCTGGAGACTCCAGGTGAGCTCACACATTTCAACAAAGCCCATTTTATGCTTCTGTTTCAAACTATTTTCCAAGCTCACACCTAGTGGGTAGGGGAAGCAACAGTGGCCTACATTGGTGAGCACCATGTGCTGACTCAGTTTCCGCTCATAAAACAGGCTGGAAATTGCAGGACAAGCAGGGCCTTTGTGAGGGAAGGCACAGAGTTGTCACATGCTTCAAGCATGGCAGCAGGAGCCAGGAACACCAGCACAGGGACATGGATGGGCAGCCACCCCCCCTCACTTCTGGTGGCCCCTTTTCTTGAGCAAGGGGTATCCCCCTCACCAAGCAGCCTTCTAGGGGCACCCGGAAGGCTTGGTGATGTCTGCACAGTATTCAAAGATCATTGAATACAAAACTCCAAAAGCTTTTAGAAGCACAGACTAAAGCTGGAATTTTGAGTCAGTTCAAACAGTAAACAGGACACTTACTTTTGACAGGAGAACAGTAATTGGCCCTTGGCACTGCTGAGACTCTCACTCTGGGCAGAGGAGCTTTCTGCATACCATGGTTCAGCTCAAACACCAGATACAGGCTGTCTGCAGGAACAACTGGCTGCAGATCTCTGGTCTGTGCATACTAGCTAGTGCCATCCTCCTGAACCAGCTCTTTCTAGGCAGAACTATTTTAAAACTGACCTTAAAATGTCTTCTACAGAGCCAGCAGCAGCAGAAATCCTTGGTTAGACTGGAGACCGCTTGCTTCCACCACTCACCAGCATTTCCAAGCATTTGCAGAAGTAAATTGGCTGAAGAACCGGAAAAGATGAAGGTTTCAAGAAACATTCAGACACAGGACTTGAGCACTGGTTTCTGTGCAGCTCAGGGAGCAAATGTTGACAACACTAGGAGACTGCCCAGCTCTGTTCCACCAGCCCTGTTTGGTACAGGAAAAGAGTGGGGAAAAAACACAAGAATATTTTAACTTGTTAAACATGACAGCTTCATTCCCCAAACACTGGGTGCAAGGGAAGGTTTGCCTCAAGTGGCTCAAGAGGCATTTATAGCCAGAGGAAGGGAGCTATGAGAAGGATTTAAATGCCACCCTACACAGAAAACTTTTGGTTTCTCTGAACAGGGCTACAAGGAAAAAAAAAAAAAAAAATCAAGTCCTCTGAATTCTAAAAGAACCCTCACTTCTAAGCTTTGACAGTTTGAGCCTCTTAATCCAGGATTGCTTCCTCCCAGTGGGCTCCCACCCCAGTTCTGAGGCTGGGGGTTGAGCCCTGAGGAAGATGATGTTGTCCCTGCTGCATGTGTTTTGGAGGCCTGGGAGCCCTGCAACATGTGCTGACCCAGGACAAATCCAAAATGAATTTGTCCTGAGTGACAATAGAGATGCCATAACAGGCTGCTGAGAGTCAAAATCAACCCCTGTATCTACAGGACTACAGCAAGAAGACTAACACCCCAAGCTCTCTCAGCTGGTACTGCCCTGAAATGTTTTTGTCTTTTGAGTTTGATTTTCACCCTTGTTTTTTGTTATAATTTTTGATTTTTTTAATAGGTTGAAATTCTAAATTAGGCATCATGCACGCCAAATTGTAATCAGTATTTCAAGTTAAGGGATGCTTACAGGGATGAGTCACATCTCCAGACTTGAATTTCTCCCTTTAAACACTAGGGTGGAATCCTGCCTCAGAGATAAGGTCAGGCTTGAGTCCATCTTCCAAAGAGATCTATTCCAATCCCAGTGAGTAATGCTGAGTGAGAACCAAGAGAGCCAGCAGGCATAAAACACCCTCCTTCTTTCAGAAGTTAATTCTGAAAAAAATAAAACACAGCTGACATAAACAAGGGGACTCTAAACTGTAAAGGGGTAAAAAAA